>JAVSCE010019850.1:0-140000 GCA_032199065.1 Smutsia gigantea | reverse complement strand
TTCTCTGGCTCTCAAACAGTAATAAACACAGTGGACGAGTGATAAATAGCTCCAGGAGAGCTGTTCTGTTTCCAGCTGGAAGAAACCTCCTTAGCCTTGTTAGTGCTAGGCAGGATTTAGAGGCTTAAACTTGCTGTCAGAGCACCTTTTTCTCTCCCAAGATGCATTACTTTTTCCTAGCTCTTATCTTGATTCATTCAGCTGTGTCTCTGTAGGCTCTGGCCCCAACACAGGGTGGATGAGAGGGTGTGTTGGTCCCTTGTCTTCCTGGAGGAGTTAAGATACCTGAGCACCTCACCCCAAGAACATGCCCATCTCTCTAGATGGTTTTTCCCCTTCTGGTGCTTGTGATGAATACAAAACAAGAGAAGGGGACAGTCAGGCTGGCCACGGCCACTGTGAACTCCCACCACTTGTCCCTCTTGTCTTTCTGGAGCCTTGGCTATGAGACAGGATTCCACCTTATTTTCATTCTCTCAGTAATTGCCTGGGACTCAATGAGAAAGGTGACTTCTAACTCTACTCTTGGACTCATCACAGCCAGTTTCATTAAAATGCCAGCTGTTCCAACAGCTAAGTGTCTTAGGTGTACCCTGGTCATTGTGATATGTTTTCGGAAAGGCTCTACGCTGCTGGTTGGTGTGGTTGAGGGCCCAGTCACTCCATACAAGGTAACCACAGAGTGGACAAATTTTGTCTGTTATTCTAAGCACACACACTAGTTCCTCACCCTCACATTGGGACCATGTGGTGTTGGTAGCGGCAGAGAGACATCTGAGAGGGAGACAGTGTTGTTTGCTGGCAGCTTTCCTCTGCATAGGTCTCCAAATGTGGGAAAAAGCTAAAGGCAAAGAGAATTTCCCACAGAAGGGAAACAGACCATAAAAAGCCATAGATACTACAGTTTTATGGAGAAATAAAGTAGCTAGGAGTTCTTTGACATACTTCATCCCTAACTGGGTTTTGGAACCTAATGCTTTGCATATCCTTGGATGAAATCTAAAAATAGGAACCAGGAAGCCAAAGCTGATATTTCTCTTTACTTTGTTGAGTGTCTGGCAGGACTTGGGTTAAGACCTCACAGTTTTGTCTAGTTTCTATATAATAACTGGGAAAGAAGTCCGTGATATTTTGGACTGTGGGGGAAAGGAAAGCAAGTTGAAGAGTCATCTCTGTCCTATGTCTATATGATGGCATGTGCTGGTATAAACCCTTTAAAAGTATTTTGAAAGTATTTACAAGTCGTGGGAGGAACTTCACAGAGCCATTGCTATCAGTTACCTCAGGATGGGGGTACCGAATAGGGAGTGGAGTGTGGAGATAAGGAGAATATTAATTTTGTTTCTTTATATTCTTCAGGTCTCTTCAAATTGTTAGCATAAACATTTATTTTTACATTTATAATTAGCCAATAATGCATTGTGTTTTATTATTTTTTATTTTTTTAAAGTTTATTTTGATATCACCAATCTACAATCAAATGAGTAATATTATGGTGATTACACTTCCCCCTTCATCGGGTCCCCCAATGCATTGTGTTTCAAAAAGTAGCTGGGAGGTTTGCTTGTGCGCCTGAGGCTGTCTGAGAAGGGGACTGAATCAAGAGCCCTGCGGATCAGGCTGGAGCGCGTCTGGTTGCCCTGAGCCCCTCCAACCGCACAGACGCTGCCCACGGGACTGTTCTGCCACCCCGAGGAGGCCGAGGCCGGCCGGCGGCAGCTCGCCTGCAGGAGCCTGCCGTTCCTCAGTCCCAGCCTCCAGTCATGTCATTGCAGGCTCCAGGAGGAATCAATCAAGAGTCTGGCTAGACCTGGGGCTGGAGGGAGACTCTTGAAACCAAATGAGCAGACAGATAACCAGAGAGCACGGCAGCAGGGCCCGGTCTCAGTTTGTATTTCGTTAAAGCCAGCTGAGCGGACACGGTGGGGGCCAAAAAGCATGCTAGTGCTTTGCAAACATCTCATTCAATCTCTCATGTGCCTATGTGTTTGTACTGTTATTATTACCCATCTTATAGACCAGAAACAGAAGTTTAGAAAGCTAAGTAATTTGTCCAAGCTCATTCAGTGTCCTTACACAGGTCAACAGTGAAAATATCGTTACAGTTGTATAGTTATGGTATGTTGATATGTGTGTGTCGTTATATATTTATATATTAATAATATATGTGATAACAGCCTCCTAGTTTTTCCAGCATTGTCTCACACCTGGGTAACCTTCTCTAGTCAAAAAACATACTGGATTTATTTCAATCTTCTGTAGTGCCTGACGTGTCACAGGCACTCACTAAATAGTAGTTTTATTGTATTATTTGTTGGACACAACACCGACAGGACTCAGATCCCAAGTAGGTTGGCATGGAAGCTCTCCAGGATGAAGCAGTTCAAAATAGGTCTCGCCTTGGGAAGGGCCTTGGTAACCCTACTTAGTATGGAGAAAGTATTCTAATTCTTCAGCCCACTCTTCCCTCATATCTCTTTTCCTCTTCCTTTCCTTATAAAAACATCTGAGTTTGTATTCTGGGATAAGAGAAAAATGTGGGTTCTACCCAATTTAGTTCTTCCTCTACTGATCTGATTAGGATAAACAAGAGCCTCCTAGGACTTGTAAAAAAAAATCCTTACTCAGATCTTGGATGAATTATTGCTGAGAGGTTTTAATTGGCTGTGGTTGGCTTCTGACCTCTTGTACAGATTGATTTATGAGGTGAATTTGCAATCAACTGTTAGAAAAATTGATAGCATGGTAGCAGATAGAAGTTGCCGTTTGAATAGGGCTTGGAAAATATTTATGCCATCCTAGTCGCCACCACAAATACCCAATTCATGTCCATGGACAACATTCCATAGGAACACTGCTTTATGTACTTTACATGTTCTGTTTCTAGAGTCAGATAAAGGTTGCCATTTTCCATTCTGGAGGCAGAAAAATATTAAGTTAATGTGTAGAATTCTCTCTTTTATTTGTTCCTACAGTTGCTCTTAAGTATCCTATAAGATTTTATATATGAAAGTTTCTCTTTTAACCCAAAAGTGATCTGTTTTTTTACGTTTTCATTTTTGCCACCATTTAGTATTTCATGGGATTCTCCATGGGGCTCGATGACTTCTGCTTGTGAACCACCACCCTAAGGATTCTGGAAAAGCCCTTGAACTACATACAGTACAGCAGGTTCTCTCCCCTCACTTAAAGGAGGAAGTCAGATTTTGAGAGACTGTATGGGGTATAAGGGCTGTGGGCACATGGGAGATGGTACAGGTTGGCTCCACAACCTATGACCTGGCCCTAAATGCCTTTAGAAATATGAAAGACCTGTGCTCACTAATATTTCACTCTAGTTCACATTGCTTGTAGGGCACTGTTCAAATCCAATGAGCCATTATTAGAAAATGGTTTAGAAATAAGTGAAGCATTTCCTTGGGTGAATTCTTTTTTTTTTAATTTTTCTTTTCTTAAATTAATTAATTAATGTATTTATTTATTTTGGTATCGTTAATGTACAATTAGTTGAACAACATATGGTTACTAGACCACCTATTATCAAGTCCCCCCCACATACCCCATTAGTCACTGTCCATCAGTGTAGTAAGATGCTATAGAATCATTACTTGTCTTCTCTGTAAATACTGCCTTTCCCATGTCCCCCCTGCTACATTATGTCTGCTAATCGTAATGCCCCTTTTTCCCCCTTATCCCTCCCTTCCCACCCATCCTCCTCAGTCCCTTTCCCTTTGGTAACTGTTAGTCCATTCTTGGGTTCTGTGAGTCTGCTGCTGTTTTGTTCCTTCAGTTTTTTCTTTGCTCTTACACTCCACAGATGAGTGAAATCATTTGATACTTGTCTTTCTCCGCCTGGCTTATTTCACTGAACATAATACCCTCTAGCTCCGTCCATGTTGTTGCAAATGGAAGGATTTGTTTTCTTCTTATGGCTGCCTTGTGTGAATTCTTATAGCCTGTGTTACATGGATTTACATTGATTATCAGCCACCAACAGTCTAGTCCCTGTCTTCTTTCTCCAACAAGCTTCTAAACCTTCCTTGGCACTTTGTTAGTTCAGAGTCAGTGCCTAGTAACTTTGTATTAACTTTATTCATCTATTCAACAAGTCTTTCCCGAGTGCCTCCCATGATGAGCCTCTGAGTGGGCACCTATTGCACAGTGGTGAACAAAACAGATGTGGATCTGACCCTCATAGAGCTTAGCTTCCATGGGAAGGTGGACATCAAACAAGTAAAACACATAAATAAGTCATTACAAATTGTTGTATGTGCTAAAAAAGAAAAAGAACAGGATACTGTGGGAGAAGATAAAAGCTAATGTCCATGTCATATTAGGCTCAAGAGAGGGTCTCCTGGAGAGGTGACACTGAAACTGGGACCTGGAGAAACAAGCCAGCCATGGGAAGAATGGGGAAAAGCATTCCACGCAGAAGGGACAACATGTGCAAATGTCCTGCATAGGAGTAGGACTGAACAGGGGCAATCCAGGAGCTAAAAAAAGGGCCTATTAAGCACAATGAGCTGCACAGAGAGAGCAACTAGATGGACAAAAGACCAAAGTCCTTTAGGGCTTTGCAGCCTAAGTTAGGAAGTCTGGACTTTGCCCCATGAGCAATGGCAAGATGTGTTGATCCTTACAGAACCTCACAAAGACACTGCATTGAACCTCTGGCTGAATAAGGCATCTAGCCATGAGCCAAATTAAATGAGGTCATGTCTTTTCACAAAGTTTAATGTATCTCTTTTAGTATTTTTTCAAAACATATTATATACCCTGTATGTATACTAGACAACTGGGATAGCATCTGCTTGTGTTCATCAAATGTATCATAGAAGGGTCCCCATGTTCTCAAATATTCTTCTACAACATGATTTTTAATGACTTCATAACATTTCCAGTATGGATGTGCCATAATGAATCTAGCCTAGCCTCTAGTAGATATTTGAGTCAAATAACTTAGTAACAATATTAATAACTTAATGATAAATAACTTAAATAACAATGTATAGAAATTACTTGCATATTAATCTTTGCACACACATTCCGATTATTTCCTCAGGGAAATTCCTAGAGTGAAATGACTGGATCAAAAGTGCCAAGGTACTAGTCTGAAAGCTATCAGTTCATTACCCCCATGAGTGTAATTTGAGATTAGCCATTTAAATTTAAATAGGCATACTATTTTCAAAGGTCATGTACTGGGCTGCAGAGGCAATGGGGAGGTACGCAAACCCAGGTGGGCTGGAATCTTGGGTCTGCCTCTCATAAGCTGTGTGTACTGCAAGTACACAAGCCTCAATATGAAAGACTCCAGGTTTCTTCATCTGTAAAATAGGGGAGATAACAGTATTTGCCTCACAGGACTGATGTGAAGATTAAGAGAAATCATGTATGGAAAGCACCTAACAAAGTACAGATCTTCCTTGACTTACAGTGGGGATGTCCCAATAAACCCATCGTAAACTGAAAATATGGTAAGTCATAGATACACCTAACTTACCAGACATCATAGCTTAGCCAAGCACAACTCAGAACATTTACATTAGCATACAGGTGGGCAAAACCATCCAACACAAAGCCTAATTTATAATAAAGTGTTGAATATTGTGTCATTTTTTTGAATACTGTAGTGAAAGTGAAAAACAGAAGTGTCGTGTGGGCACAGAATGGGCGGAAGTGCATCGGTCATTCATGCTGGTGACCACGTGGCTGGCTGGCCGCTCTGGCTGCAGCTAGCCCAGGAAAGGTCACGATTCGGATTGGAAGTACAGTTTCTACTGAGTGCAATCACTTTTACACCATCATGAAGTCGAACCGTCAGAATTTGGCAACCGTTTGTACCTACCCAGCGTAAGCATTTATTCATTTATTAGTGTTTTCTCTCAATCTCTTTCTCACACACACAGACACATTTTGTTGTATGTCTTGTGGTTGTGAATTTGGACACTCTTAAGTAAATGGAAAAAAGAAAATTCCTGTCTCTGTTACAACTTCTTTTAGGCATTTAGTAAGATGTTTACCCACTTTCTCCTGGCAAGTAGTAGTGTAATATTTATATTGAAAGGTGAAATTTCTCCCAGGTGGATATTTGCTTTCTAAAGAGAAGACAAGTCATCTTTGGCTAACCCCGGGTTTAGGTACTGTCTGTTTTCCCTTAAATCTTTCATTATTTGTCCCCTATTATGAGGCAAAAATGCAGCATGGTAGAAGGAGCCCTTCCAGACCTGGGGTGGAAGGTCAGCGCTCAACACTCACAGGTGGCATGGCCGGGCGCAGGGTGCTCGCAGTCTGAGTCTCATTGCCCCTCTCTGAAGTATAAGGTAATGCCACCTCAGTGCTGATGTGAGGGTTAAATGGGGTTACCATAAGTGAGAGCACTTCCCCTCTGTTGTGTAGATCAATAAATGTTATTGAATCCAAATCTCATATCTACCTCCTAAGCAATGAACAGTGAGGATACGAGCACATGAAACTTTCTACATCCATGAAAAACGACATCTGCCTTGAGGTCTAGCTACGTCTTTTATTCCTGCAATGATCAACTGCCTCTCTCAGTTTACATGCTGCCTTAAAAAATCACAGTGGCCCTGACTCATGACCAACATAAGAAAACACAAGTGCTGAGGACACTGAGGACCTCCTGGCACACTGCAGGGTCATTTGAATGATTAGGTTGACCTGCAGCCTTCCTCCTTTGTCAAGCCTAGAATCACTGAAACGGCAAAGAAGTCCGAGGCAGACAGGAGCCCAAAGAACTGAAGAGTAGAAGGGGTGCTTGAGTCCATGGTGGTCCTAAGAGTGTGTCAACAAGCAGAGAAGGACCATTTCTGTAAAGTTCACTGTGAAAAGGGACATTCATTCTCACTGGGAGTGATGGCTCTGTGGTTAGCTTGTCAGAGCCAACTTGGGCAGATAGAGATTTTATGTGAGGTGGGAGGGGGAACAGTTAGGGTAGGAAAAAGACCCAGATAATCAGAAAAGGCTTGGGACGTTCAGGACTTTAAAAGTCATAACGCAAACTAGGTTTTGAGATTTTCTAGTGTTGTCATTCTTGTTACTTCTAAAAAGCTATTTCTTCCATCCCCCCATAAAGAGTCACAAATCCCCAAAGTCCAAGTTCTTAAGCTATTAGCTGAGCATGGCTTTGAGACCTGTGTCTGAGATGGATTTGTCCCCGTGGCCCAGGGGGCTCCACTCCTGGGGGTTCAGCAGGTGACACAAACCTCTCCATCTCAGTCACTGGCAACGCCATTCTCTTACCTACTAGAGCCAAACACTTCAGAGTTCCTCCTTTTTTTTTTCTTTTTTCCTCACACCCCTCCCCATCTGCTAGATAATCCTACTGGCTACATACCTTTTAAACTAGTCCAAGCCAATTTGACCGTTTTTAACTACTCTCATTCATCCCTTGGACTTCCTTACCCTTCATCTCTTCCCTGGTTATTACAATGTCCTCGTCACCAGTCGCTGATCTCCCTTGTTTTATGCTTGTCCCGCTGTCTATTTCCAGCACAGCAGGAAGACAGACAGGTTCAGGTGTACATGTCAGATCGTTTCAGAACCTCCCCACTGCTTCCCATCATGCTCTAAGAAGGGTCCCTACCGGGGCTTTTTGGGGCACAGGCGCTCCAGCCCCGTTCCTGCCTGTTTGTCGCCCTTTCTCTCATGCTGCCTGGGCTCCGGCGGCTCCTCCAGCACCATGGCAGGCACACACCAGCCTCTGCTCCTGCCCTTCCCTCTGGCTGGAAGACCCTCTCCGCAGATGCTCTCCTGGCGGCGCTCTTACTTTCTTCATATCTCTGTTCAGTTGTCACCTTCTCCGTGACACCTTCCTGGAGCCCCCTTTCGAACACTGCATCCTCCCCATGCTAACCCACCTTCTCTCCCATTTTATTTTGTTCTCCTTCATGCTTATTGCTAACATACTTTATATTTTACTTACTTATCTGGTTTATCATTTATCTCCTTACTAGATTGTGAGTTCCGTGAAGGCAGGAATTTTTGTCTGTTTTGTTCACTGTGGTATTTGTTCACAGAACAGTGCCTGGCCTATGAAGGCGCTCCATCAATACTTATGGCATTGAATTGAACCTAGATCTGGATCTAAAGCTGGGCTCTACCCCTAATGGCTGAGTGAGTATAAGCAAGATGCTTACCCTCTTTGAGTGTGTGTCATGCACGGGACTGTGCTTGGCTTACAGGAGATTTCAGTAAAAGTTTATTCCCTTTGCCGTCTCTCACTTGGAGTAATGGCAAAAAGCCTTTTGAGAGGCTAGAAAAGCACAAATAGTTTTTCTCTCATTTTATTTCTCTTTCCTTTCCTTTACCTCTCATCCTCTTTTTATTCCTTGTCCTCATCATTGTTTTACTAAGATTGTCACAGGAACGCATGTCACATGGAAAGAATGGTGGAGAACTCTGAGCTAGCAGTTATAATTGTTAGAACTTCAGAAAGGGACTTGCTCACTTAAACAGACCTCGGCCCAGGACACCGCTGATGAGGACTGAGGCCATGGAAGGGCTGGTGGAGTCGGAAGCTGCTGTAAAGTGGAATCTGCAGTCTGTATAGCACACTTGATGGGTCTCTCTCTGTGCTCTCAGGGAACACAAGAAAGTATGCAGAGCTGGACAGTATCCAGAGATGCATTTAAAGTAATTCAGGTGATTAGGAGAAGGAATTGCTGGGTGAGGTGCTCCCTCTCTGCTCCCTCCTGACCCCCACCCGCAAACTGACTCTTCAGCCTGGAATGGCGAGAAGGGGTAGATAGCGAACCTGTCTGCCACATTTGCACATGCAAGGCTCCATGCTGTACAAATGACATTTATCAACTAGTTCAATCATTACCACTATCCTAAAAGGTAGATACTGTGATTATGTTCATCTTAGACATGAGAACATTGAGACACAGGGAAGCTGAGAAATTTTCCCAGTCATATAGCTAGTCAGTGGCAGAGCTGAGGTTCATCCCTTGCAGGTGATAGAATAAGAAACAGGACTGTTTTGTGTACACCCTTCATGTTCTTTCTCTCACTTCATGTGCTGGTATTTTTTCCCACCAGATGCTTGCTGACTTGAAGACTGTATGACGAATCTGTGAAGAGTGAGTTATTGAGAGACATACGATGCTGTGATGACATCTGCAGTGTGGTAGCTACGAGCCTAAGTTTGGAGGCTGACAGGGGTAGCTGGCTGTGCCAGTCTGCGTGTGGCGCTCCTCTGTGACCTCCCTAACATCTTTCTCCTCATCTGGAGTGAGAAGTTCTTTGGGAAAATATCTGGCACAAAGCAAGTTCTCAATGAACAGTAACTATGATTTTTCTAAGCTTTGAAATTTCCCTCAAAGACAACAATGAACTACCGCAATATGTTTCCTAGTCAACTTGCCTGAGACTTCCTGGACTGTGAATCTGTCTCAGTACAGCATTTCAGGTGACCTTATATTAAACTGGATTGTGGGGTTTTCAGCCCCTTGAAACTGTGGAATAAATGCTACTGAATGTTCTGAGGGTTCTAGGGAGAGCCTTCGGGATGGATGGAAGGGATGAAGTAAGGGCTTTTGATTATTTCCTGATTGTTTCTTTTCACCTGGCCTTTTTTTCTTTCCTCTCTTTCTTCCCCTTAAGTTTTGGAGGCTTACCAAGAAAACGAACAAAAGATCAAGGAAGTCACTGATATACTTAGGTTATGTGCAAGGAGGTATTTTATAGATTCTTTCAAGTCTTCACCATTTAAAAATTGAGTTTAGTGCTGTTAGTAAAACATCACTGGTTGATTCTTGTTCACTCACTCTATTTTTAGCCTGTACATTTTATAGCTGCAACATGAGGGAAAACCTCCTATTAAAATCTTAACTATTCAGTCAGGCTTTCAGATGTGGGTTCTTAGATGGTGAAATACAATTGCTCAAGTTGTAAGTTACCTTTTGACTGGGGAGTTCAAAGATCATGTCTCACTGTTCATGTTTCTTCTTTATTTCATTAACTCACAAACACTGGGTTTCAGATATGTATTAATTATAGAGATGGAAAGATAAATAAGATAAGGGCTCTTCCTTCAAAAAGCTTACACCTACTGGATCATAATAATCTGTTGTTATAGGCTATTTTGATTTCTAATGATGCATTTGAATACTACCCTTACTTTTAAAAATTCTTGGAAGTTTTTACCTGCAAAAGCAGTGTTTGTGTAGGTGTAGGTTGTGTAGATGTATTCATTGCTCTCAATTTTTTGGTTTAAAAAGAACTTTTGAAAAAAATTCCTCAAGTCCACCTGTGGTTTGGGTAGAATTGTGTACTTGGGTTTCCTTTAAGGTTTTGTGTTATTATGTGGTAGGCTAATTTATTAAAATTTCTTTGTTGTCTCCTTACTTTTAAAATGTAGATGTCATCTTCTTATACCTCCTATGTCTTCTTTTCCAAAACGAATCCTTTTGTCCTCAGAAAATTTTTGTAGAAGAGCTAAATAAATCCATAGGAAAATTTAAAGTTACAAGATTGAAAATGTTTTATCCAGCTACGCTGTTTATTATGTGATGAATTTTAATAATGTTCATTTTTTTTCTAGGTGATACATGTTACCTGCAATTAATGACAATGAAAATGAGTTATACTCTAAATTTGATTTCTCTTATTTATGTTTCATGTTTGGCTGCATTGTATAAAAAAAGCGTCCTCACCTTCAGCACTATTGACACTTGGGGCTGGAGAATTCTGTCGCAGGAGGTCTGCTGTGCTCTGTGGCATGTTCAGCGGCATCTTGGGCCTCTGCCCACTCGATGCCAACAGTATTCCAGCCCCCAGGGTGTGACGACAAAAAATGGCTCCAGACACTGATAAATGTCACCTGGGAAGCAAAATTACCACCAGTTGAGAACCACTGGTCTGAAATCCAAAAACACAGTATAATAATATCAGTGATAGAAGAATCCCTAGTTTGCTTCTGATTTTATAGTTAATAATGCTTCTGGTGTTTTTCCATTAAATGTATCAGTGTAGCAGAGGTGGTCTTTATGAGGTCAAGGAAATAGAATTGTACTCTTACCTTAAAATAAATAAAATGTAAATTCGCAATTTGTACTGATTGGTGATAATGTAGAATAAGTGCCGTGTGGTAAGAAAGAGTAAAATTCAGCGGACTCCTTAGGACCAAGGCTGTGTGGGGAGTGTGTGTGTGTGTGTGAAGGAGTTGGGTAGAGAGTATTGTGTACTCTTGATTCTGGACACTCTACTCATAGAAGCAGAAAAGAATCTGTGCTAGGAGAACGCAGCTAAGGCTTTTGCACAGCGAAGGGAAGGAAACCAAATACTGGATTCTGGCTGCAACTGAGAAACAGCCCCTGGGTATTTAGAGTAGATGAATTCTTTAGCTATTCCTTTCAAATGATAATTTACGGCTCTTTTTGTTTTTTCTGAACTCAAGTTTGTCAGGCTTCTGCTTTCCACAGTCCAAGTATAATAATGAAGTTGAGAGTCACTGTGTCAGCTTCCAGTGGCCTTGAGAAGTCTGTTTCTGTGACTGAGGTGAGATGGCAGACTCGGCCAGGAGCTGGGAGGTTACGTTCCAACCTATCAAAACAGACTGGAGTGGGGGCCACAGACAGACGGCCCAGGTGAGAGCAAGCATAAATTCTATGGCCTTAGCTGCTCGGACTCCACTTGGCCTGAATGGGCCTCCCTCTGGGGGGGTTCAGAGGCCCCCTGGGCTGGCGGATTTATGTCAGCAAGACCAGCGCCCTCGAAGGAGATTAAGAACACTTTCAAAGGGTGCATGAGTGGGTTGCTCCTCCGTCTGAGTGGTTTGGGACACAGAGCTCAGTGTGTGAGGACCTGGGCGGGTGCCAGCGAAGGGAGTAGGGCAGGCTGGAGGAATGGAAGGTCACTGGCCAATTGGGTGTTGTGATAATTATATCCTTGTTTCCTTGAAGGTACCGGTGTCCTTGATTTTCCAGCTTCAAAGAGAGCTGCCTCTGAAGTAGGGGGACATTCACACCTGCTTTGCTACAGTGATTTCTGCCTTCTGGCTGAAGACTCAACAAGACAACGATAAGTCTGTGGACCTTTTCAAGGCCATATTCATAAGGCAGGCATGGGGAGCTTTTCTTCCTAAATGAAAATGAAAAGGTTAGTGTGCTGTGGGGGAATTCAGCAGTGAACCCAATGAATGGTTTTACCTTAAATTCAGATACTATGTAGGTCAGGCATCCTAAATCATCCCTCCTCCCCACCCTTATTCCCTGTCCCCGCAAGTCTTCCCCCTCCTCAAAGGGACTGTGACAAGAGCAGAGGTCTGTGATGACTAGGGGTTCAAGAATGCACCTGGAAGGTTTTGGAGTGTTCTTTTTTCCTGTCCCACTCATCTTCAGAGAAGCTGTGCCAACCATAGTTAAGAAAGGAAGCACAGTCCCATCTTTCCTATTTCCTTACAGCCCTTAGATTCCCAGAGGCCTCTAGGGAGGAAAGAGGTATTATTATTTTAAAATGGGACCCCGTTTGAGGATCTAAAAGTGTTATTTTCACTGACTAAATATGTATTTGCTGCTCCTAACCCTAACTTTCCACTGATCATCTGAACCCTCCCATCATTAAGTGTGTAAATTTAAAACCATTTGGTTGGATAAATTCCACTTGTTAAAAAAGAGGTGACAGGTTTCTGGCTCTTCCAACCTTCCCAAGAAGTAGACAGGAGACTGTGCCGCTCCCAGACCCTTTGCTCTCATGCTTTGCTGTTCTTGCCATCAGCTCTGTAGACCAAACCCTCCTTCTCTAGGCAAAAGCAGGTGCTGGTCAAAACCTGGAAATTAGAAAGAGGGAAATATTGTCTGTTTGTCTAGCCAGTTCTTGTCTGAGCTTGACAGTGAAAAATAGTGTTTCTTTGTGCAACATATTCCTTAACCCTTTTTAACTTTTGCTCCGAGCTTGTGCAAATAGACACTTACGTTGAAGAATTCTCAATCTTGTGATGTATAAATAACTTGAATCTTCCCTCATTGAGACATGAAGTCTCTCCTCCAAACTCTCTGTCTTCTTCCCTCTCTCTCCCCTTCTCTTTCTCTATCTCCATTGTTCTGCGAGGTTTCCACTTCCTGAGATATGGGTAATGACTGCTGTGACACCTGGGGGGGACAAAAGCTCCATCCTCCGAAGTCAGCTCCTACCTGTCACTTGGGACCCTGGGATTCTGAGCCCTTGCCTGTGATTTAATAATGAGACCCAGTGGGGGCAGCTGTATCTCATATCTTGCTGACTGCCAAGGGAACATTTAATCTGTTGACTTTATTCAGTTATGCTAGTCTGGCAAATGTACCTGGAGCTGTAAATTATTTAGATGTTTAATTTATTTGGTATAGAAGGAACTCTCTTATACCTTGGTTATCTAATAGCAGAAGATGAAAAACCACTTTGCAAATCATAAAAACTTTAGCAGACTTATGCCTTAAAGAGTAAAACAGACTTTCCTGACCTGAAAGGTACAACAGGAGTCCAAACAAGCATTGTTAACACATTATTCCCTAAGATAAATAGTGTGGTATAAATCTGTTCTGATTAGAAGTGAAATGTGTAACAAAACGCTTTCCACCAGCTGCTAACAGACAACTAGTCTGAAGTGAACACAGGTATAAACTGTAAATGAGGAATCAAGAGGGGCGTAGCAGGGGCCTCTGTCATGTGAGGAATATGATATAACCTAAAGCCCATTAGTATACAAAAGTACTACCTAATAGTGAAATGTTTCATTGTTTTATTTATTCCTTGACCTCATACTTAGTACACGTTTTCTTAAAATAGAAATTCAGTACATGTTTCATTAAAATAGGAACAAGCAACAACAATCAATTATCTCATGGAATAACCTCTGTTACCTCAGACAAGGGCTTCTACCTTCCAACTGTTTCACTTACTGTCTTGATGCAAAAGGGTTTATCTGAAGTGGAAATGTGCATAATCTATAGCAACACAAAAACATAAACAGTGGGAGTACAGAAATTCTTTGTAAAATTTTTCTTTTATAATTGTCTTGTTTTAAAGGTACTTCTGGAATCAGGTAACATAATGGGGCTTCTTTTCCATCATCCAAATATTTTTTAAAATTTCCTTTATCAAAGGGAGGCAGCCAAGTTTAAGCTACAAACGGGTTCTACAGTCCAGTTGCCTCGCTCTGAATTCTTGACTGTTTGATGAACTGTGTGACCCTGGAGAACGGATTAAACTTTTCTGTACCTTAGTTTTCTTATCTGTAAAATAGGGATATTATCTTATTCATGCAATTCTTGTGTGCTAGAATATACATAAGTGCTCAATAAATGCCAAATTATTGCTACTAATCATTTACTATGTGCTTTGGATTCATTTCCTCATTTCCTTATAATAAACAATTCTATGAGGTAGTTCTTATTCCCATTTTACTGAAGAGGAAAATTCCCCAGAACTGGAAATAAGCAGAGCCCCATCTGTACTGAAGTCTACAAGTCTCTGGCAGGACTGCGTGGCCTGGAGCCTACTTGGAGACAGAGATCTTGGGGCAGGGCTTATTGGGGAGTGCTCGGGGGCGACACCTGTGGGCCAAGGGAGAAGCTGCACCGCAATGCCACAGAAAAGGCCCCAAGACAGGCTCAGCCACCATACGGGAGTCCTGGCACGGACATGTGCTTCAGAGTCAGCCCCCTTGGGGCAAAAGGCAAGCCATTAACCAGCCTCTCCACAGAATCTGCAGTCCTTCGATGCAGGTTGCCCTGGAAGTGGGGTGACCTTGGGCAAAACAGCTCTCTTCAGCCAAACGTTATTTCCAAAGATGGTCTCAGCCGAAGAACTGTCTATGCCAATACTCCCAGCAGCTGGGAGCGTAAGCACTTCGGTCTCAAATGGGGAGTCTGGCAGTGCATCCCAGGGTCCACACCTCCTGACAGCTTAGGAAGATGTAGAAGGGCATCTCATGGGCTACTGCCGTGGTGACCACCAGCACTTCGGCCCAGGATCTCCCAGACCTCATCGGTGTCAGGGAGTCACAGAGGCACGTGGACGGACTGTCTCTGCATCACAGAAGGTGCTTGGTGACTTGAAGCAAGGGTGGCAGCAGCTAACCAGCACCAGAGCCAAGTGAATCACCCACAGGCCCTGGCGGCCGTCGCTTATATTCTCTTTATATATTCTCTGGCTATAAGGTGGATCGTTTAAAAATGCTTAAGTAGTCCAAGTTTTAAGAAGTCAGTCCCTGTGGCAAGCACTTTTTATGGTGTTTATGTCATGATCCATAGACTAGAACTACACGAGTTGAAAACTGGAAGGGGCCTGAGAGATCCCTCTTTTGTGAGATCCATCCCTTTGGTAGGGGTGGAGGGGAGTGAGTCGGTCAAGGTCACACAACAAGTTAACAGCTACACACAATGGGATTGGGACCGTAAGCACGAAAACTGGTATCTCAAGTGGAGTCTAGCTGTTCACCAATTGCTAAAAAATTATAAAAACAAATTCTTGGCCTGAAAACTTGAAAGGATCAGTTTGGAATGTTATCTTAATGCACATTGCAATCTTGAAGTTTCCTGTCATATTCTAGATAAAGTACTATGTTTATATTTTATTCATTTCCATGCAAAATGGCTTCTAAAACTACATGCCAAGAATTCTCACTGACGTTGTGTGGTTCACATTTCTTTGATTATATTTTCTTTCTTTTCTGACAATACAATATTTCATGATTAAAAGACTTCTCTACTCCTAGCACTACAGTTTTTCCCCATATAATTGATACAATTGCATAAATATTCTGTATTGTGTTGGAAGCCTTTAAAGAACCTATTTTGGATTTGAGACTAAAGTCTTATCTTTCAAATTACTTTCAGAAAACATATCAGACAAACAGATCTGTCAGGTTTAAATTGAACCACCAATCTTGTGTTAACTTATTATCTAAGGTGCAATATTCTCTGGCACATGGATGCATACCCATAACCACAAAGATTCATGCTCAGCCCAAAAAAAAAACTTTCAATTTTTCATTACCTCCTCAGTAGACTACTGGACTGGATTTAGACATTTTAAAACCCCATATGAGTGTTAAGCTCATAGGAGATGTTAATTAACCTTTAAATTTCCAGCAGAAAACCTACTGGACAGTATGTGACTATTAAGAACAGTGGCAGTTTAGTATTAGAGCTGAGAGCACAGAGTCAGGATCCATATTGCCTGGGGTCAAAGCCCAGCTTCACCAGCTGTGTGACTTGAGGCAAGTTACTTAACCTCTGTAAAAAGGGAATAGTATTCGTATTTGGCTCTTGTGGCTCTTGAAAGGATTAAATGAGATAATACATGTGAAGTGCTTAGAACAATATCTACATACAACAGTGCTCAGCTGATACCATATCATTAGAATTTGCTTTTTAAACTACAGAGAACTGAACTTTCACAAAGAAAGTTAAAGATGAAAATTTAAAAACACCTAAGTGATCACGTTAAATATTTCATGCTGACAATGAAACTCTTAGTTAAAATAGAATCATAAGCCCAGATATGCCATAAATTTAGATTCTTAAGATTCATTCCACAACCCAATACATGTAATAAATGAGACAGTAAATTCCCAATTTTTAACCAGAAGAAATTTGACTCTGGAAATCAAATGTTCTAATAACGAGCTCTAGAAAAGCATTCCCAACTAGTAGTGCCATGAAAACATATCCATCTTACCATTATAGGCCCAGCATTTTGCACACTGCCACATAGTAGGGATTTAATGTGTGTGGGATGAGTGACTGATTGACGACTATAAGAGGCAATGTCCTTTAGTTCGTACAACTTTAGAGTTAAAAGAGGCAGCCTGCTCATGATATGCCGTAAATAAGGAACCAGAGGATAAATGACTTAAGACTGATAGAACAAGGATCCAAAATGTTGACTTCCGGGTATGGACATTCAAATTGCCTTCTGTAGTATTTTCCAAAATGTGTTCTTAGAATACTAGTCTCTTGGAATATTCATGGAGTAAAGGTTGGAAGGAGTTGTTCCACAATTAAATAATTTCGGGAAATGCTGAATCAGACAAATTAAACTGTGGATCTCCGAGGGAGATATAGTACCATATCAGCATTTTTGAAAAGGGTTTGACTATAAAAACCCTTTTGAAAGGAGCATCTTTGGGAACTGACGGTCTATGAAACCCACAGGAGAAGACTGACAAGTGGGCTTCGACAAATACTTAGTAAGCACCTACTGCATATAAGTATCACGATAGAAACTGCACAGAGGGGTAAGGTAAGTTAGGCACTCTGGCTGGGGAGGAAGGGTGTTAAGAACAGCACATATACATTCAGTCTGTGTCTGAATTTGATAAATGTCATGAGAAAGGCTCAAATAAAAGTCTATTAGGATTCAAAGAGGAGAATCAGGTCAGGGTTCCATGGAAGAAATAACATTTGAGATGAATCTTGAAGGATAGTGTGAATTCCTTTAGTAAAGGTCTGCTAGTTTTTGTTTATCTGGAAATGTCTTTATTTTACTCTCATTCATGAAATACAGCATTTCTGGTCATACAATGGACAGTTATTCTCCATTGACACCATCTCCTTGTATCCTCTCTTGCTATTGATCTTCTGACAGTCTGTCAGTCCTTTGTGGGTGATCTTTTTTTCTCTTAGGTTGCTTTTAAGATTTTCTCGTCTTTGGTGTTCTCTGGTTTCCCTGTCACATGTATAAGGCATAATGTTCCTTTTAATTTATTCTGTTAGAGATATGCTGTATATTCTAATCTGTGGACTTAATGTCATTTCATTAGCTCTGAAAAATTGTCAGCTACTATTGTTTCAAACATTATGTCTCTTCCAATCTCTATCCTTTCCTTCCAAAACTCTAATTAAATGTTTATTAGTACTTCCCATTTTATTTTCCATATCTTTAACTTTCTCTCTCATATTTTCCCATTTCCTTTTTTTCCTGTATCACATTCTGGAGAGTTTCCTCAATTCACTCATTATCTCTTCAGATGTTTAACATGTTCATTAAATGTTTACTTTCAATCATTTAATTTTCATTTCTAGGAGTTCCTTTTTATTCTTTTTCAAATCTACCTGGTCATTCCTGAAGGTCTTTTGCTGCTTGCTTATCTTTGGTGTTCCACTCCTTTTCTCTTAAAATCTTCCTATGTAGCCATTCTGTTAGAAAGGCAGCAAAATGTACCAGTGAAGAGTGCATACTCTAGAACCAGACTTTCTGAACCCAAATTGTAGCTTTACCACTTACGAAATGTTCACCTGGGACAAATTACTTAATCTCTCTGTGCCTCAGCCTTTTCATTTATAAAACGGTGATAATAATAGTACTTGCTTCATAGAGTTGTTATGATAATTAATTAAAATAACAAAAACCGCAATGGTGCCTAGCACTTACTAATTGCTCTATATACTTTTATAAATTAAAAAATATATTTTATGGCTGAGAACCCCAATATCCAAAGTTCTTGGGGTCTACACTGGTTGTTTGGTTTTCCACTGGCTCTCTTTCTTGGTGAGCTTGGATTTGAACTCAAACTTGGTGGATCTTAATGGTGTTCTACTGTGAGGATTTGTAGCTGTTTCTGTTGGGATACAGAGGGAAAATACCCACCTGAGACCCTTTACCCCTTTTGGAGTGTCTTATAATGCAGAAGTCTGACTCTTGGCTTCCCCAGCTTCTGATGTTTTAGAACTTCATACAGAGCTACAGATGGCACTGGCCCTCAGAATAGTTTCTTATTTTCTTAGCATTCTTGTCTCCTAGTTCTGATTTCAACTCACATTTCAGGAGAAGGGCTGTCCCTCACAATCCCCTTACCACTTACAAGCCCAGCAATGCGTTTAAAACATGATCCAGTTCTTTTGTAGTTGGAAGACTTTCAGAGCCTCGTTTTCTGTACTGCCAGAAGCTACCTCCTACTGTATATCAGTCTGAATACCCTATGCTGCAGCAATAAACAACCCCTAAGCCTCAGCGGAATAGAAAAACAAAGGTTTACTTCTCACTTATGCTCCACGTACGCCTCAGGTCAGAAGGGCCTCTGCTCCACATCATACTTACTTAGGGACCCAGGCTGATGGAGCTTTGACCAGTTGGAGCAACATCCATCCCTGTAACAGGGAAGAGAAAATATGGTGAATCATACTCTGGCTGTTAAAGGCTTCCATCTGAAAGTTACATATATTTCTACTCAATTAATTGACCAAAGCAAGTCATAGGGCTACACGTGACTTCAAAGACGTGCTCAGGAAGCAGGAGAACAGGAAATATCAGTGAACACCTACAAAATTACTGCATGCTTAAACAGAAGGAACAAAACAGCAGTAGACTCATAGACACTGAGAAGTGACTAGTGGTTATTACCAAGGGGGTGGGGTTGGGGCAGGTGGAGGGGGTAAAGGGGAATAATTTGCAATCACAATATACGTTGATCACGGGGATGGTAGTACAGCATGCAGAATATAGCCAATGATTCTGTAACATACATGTCCAGTTTTTTAAATTAAAAAATACCATTTTTATTTTGGAAAATATCTCAGATATAAGTAGTGCTATAATGATTCGATATTGGGCAGGGTAATACTGAATATTAAAAATATTTTCTGGTATTTGATTCTAAGGAGTTCCTTCCACTCTATCAATAATAAATCTTCTTTACTTAAGTTAGCTAAAGAGGCTTTCTGTTCCTTTGTCACCAGACAATCCCGTGTAAACAGCGCACCACCTGTAATAGTCTGGGCTCTCCAGAGAAGCGGGACCAACAGGTTGTGCGTGCATGTGCCTATATCTATATCTGTATCTAACTCTCTATAGAAAGAGAGAAAAAGAGAGATTTTTAAGGAACTGGCTCACATGATTGTGAAGGTTAGCAAGACTAAAAGCTGCAGGGATAAGCCATAGGCTGAAGACTCAAGTAAGAAGTGAACTTTGAGTCCAAAAGCAGTCTGCTGGCAGAATTCTCTTTTCCCCAGGAGAGGTCAGTTATTTTCTATTAAGGCCTTCAACTGATTGGATGAACCCCACTGATATTATGGAGGGTTAACTGCTTTACTCAAAGTTTACTTACTTAAATGTTAATATTAATACAACTTAAAAAAAAACCTTCACAGAAACATCTAGATTATCTGGGTACCGTGGCCTAACCAAACTGACAGAAAATTAACATCCTCAACTCTGATCCTTGCAGTGGCTGCCTTAAGGACTGTGTTGCAAGTGATTCTGAAGCCACATCTGGACTCAACAGGGAAGAACAGTCTTTTGAACTAGTAATGTCTTCTCTGAGCAAAGAAGGGAGGAGAGGCACATATTTACTATTCCTACAATAGACATTTGGTTTGTGTTTATTGAGTGAACAGAAAAGCGGCAAACCTTGTCCATTTTGCCTTAAACCTAGGACTAGCTTTAATTCAAGCTGTGTTCAAATTGGATTGTTTGACATCAACCAGGCAGGCTGAGCAAATTCTCATGTGCCCCAGGGGTGCAAGGATACTTCTAGAAACTTAAGAGCAACATCCCCAAACTGGAAATAACCTGAATGTCCATCAACAGTACATTTATTTTATTTTATTTTTTATGTGTCAATTATATCTCTTTTTAAATTAAAGTATCATTGATATATAATCTTATGTTGGTTTCAAATACACAACACAATGGTTCAACATTTACCCATATTATCAAGTCCTCACTGCCTCCAGTGCTGTCACTGTCCATCAATGTAGTAAGAGGTTACAGAATCATTAACTGTATTCTTCATGCTGTAGTACTGTTCCTGTGACCAACCTATATTGTGATTGTGACTTATTGTGCCCCTTAATCCCCTTCCCCCTCACCACTGGCCCTCTCCAAACCCTCCCCCATGGTAACCACTAGTCCCTTCTTGGTGTCTATGAGTCTACGGCTATTTTGTTCTTTCTGTTTTGCTTTGTTTTTACACTCCACAAGTAAGTGAAATCATTTGGTACTTGTCTTCTTCCGCCTGGCTTATTTCACTAAGCGTAATACCCTCTAGCTCCAACCATGTTGTTGCAAATGGTAGGATTTGTTTTCTTCTTATGGCTGAATAATATTCCATTGTGTATATGTACCACCTCTTCTTTATCCATTCATCTACTAATGGACATTTAGGTTGCTTTCATATCTTGGCTATTGAAAATAATGCAGTGATAAACATAGGGGTGCATATATCTTTTTGAATCAGGAATCTTGTTCTCTTCAGGTAAATTCTTAGGAGTGGAATTACTGGGTCAGAATGGTATTTCTATTTTTAGTTTTTTGAGGCATGGCCATATTGCTTTCCACAATGGTTGCACCAATTTACATTCCCACCAACAGTATAAGAGGATTCCCATTTCTGCATATCCTCGCCAGCATTTGTTATTTCTTGTTTTTTGGATAGTGGTTATCCTAACTGGTGTGAAGTGATATCTCATTGTAGTTTTTTTAAATTTGCATTTCCCAGATGATTAGTGATGTGGAGCATCTTTTCATGTGCCTGCATCAACAGTACATTTAATAGTTCAGTAAGTAAAAACATTGTGCCACAATAAATATGAGCTACAGCTACATACAACATGGATGATACTTACAAGATTGAGCAAAAGAAACCAGACACAAAGAACAACTCATTAATTCCATGTACATAAAGTTTAAACACATAAAATTAAACTGTTCTGTATGATACACTCTTGGGTGCTTAATGATTGTTTAAAGAAGCAAAGAAGTAAAAGATAGCCTCTTCAATAACTTACTTTCAGAAAACTGGACAGCTACATGCAAGAGAATGAAACTGGATTACCGCCTAACTCCACACACAAAAGTAAATTCAAAATGGACCAAAGACCTGAATGTAAGACATGAAACCATAAAACTCTTAGAAGAAAACATAGGCAAAAATCTCTTGAACACAAATATGAGTAAATTTTTCTGGGGCACATCTTCCTGGGCAAGGGAAACAAAAGCAAAAATGAACACATGGGACTACATCAAACTAAAAAGCTTCTGTACAGCAAAGGACACCATCAGCAGAACAAATTGGCATCCTACAGTATGGGAGAATTTATTTGTAAATGATTTATCCGATAAGGGGTTAACATTCAAAATAAAAAATTCATAAACTTCAACACCAAAAAAACAAATAACCTGATTAAAAATGGGCAGAGGACCTAAACAGACATTTCTCCAAAGAAGAAATACAGATGGCCAATAGGCACATGAAAAGATGCTCCACATCACTTAACATCAGGGAAATGCAAATCAAAACCACAAAGAGATATCACCTCACATCAGTCAGAATGGCCACCATCCAAAAGACAAGAAATAATAATTGTTGGTGAGGATGTGGAGAAAGTGGAACCCTCCTACACTGTTGGTGGGAATGTAAATTGGAGCAGCAACCGTGGAAACCAGTATAGTGGTTCCTCAAAAAACTATAAATAGAAATACCATTTGACCAAGCAATTCTACTTCTGGGAATTTACCCAAAGAAACAAAATCCCTGACCCAAAAAGATATATGCATTCCTATGCTTATCACTGCATTATTTACAACAGCTAAGATAAGGTAGCAACCTAAGTGTCCATCAATAGATGAATGGATAAAGAAGATGTGGTACATATACACAATGGAACATTATTCAGCCATAAAAAAAAGAAATCCTTCCATTTGCAACAACATGGATTGATCTAGAGGGTATTATGCTCAATGAAATAGGCCAGGCAGAGAAAGACAAATATCATATGATTTCACTTATTTGTGGAATATAAAAACAAAACAAAAGGAACAAAATAATAGACTCATAGACACTGAGAAGGGACTGAGAAAGGACATGGGGGAGGGTTTGGGGAGAATGAGGGGGATAAAGGGGCACAAAAATTCTAAATCACAATGTAGGTAGGACAGGGGGGTCGTAGTACAACATGGAGAATACAGCCAATGATTGTGTAACATCTTTCCATGCTGACAGATTGCAGCTGTACTGTAACATGGGTAACTGTTGAATCACTGTGTTGTATACTTGAAACTAAAATAAGACAGTATTTCAATTAAAAAAAATTTTTTTAAAGAAGCAAAGAAGTGATTCCCCTACAAGCCACATTAGTGGTTAATTCTAGGAGCATGATAGAAATTGACTAGAGAGGTAGCAATGTCATACTTCCTGACGTGGGTGTTAACTTTAAAACGACTTGTTAAATGGCTTTTTTCCTGGATGAACATTGAACTTCATCATCAAAATGCTAAAAAAATTTTCCCAATGTCTCCTTCTGCCAGTTCCTGAAAAAAGCAAATCTGCAGCGGGCCCCACTTAGTCTCTGGCCAGCAAGGTGAGGGCATTCGCTCTCCAGTCTTCTTCCCACTAGCGTCTACTTTGGGTCCTTTTTCTGTCTTTCTTCTTCAAGAACGAATGTCTCCATTTTAGTGCTGTGGTTAGATTTACAATATAACAAACTTAACAGTCGAGTGTCCTAAAATTCATCCTTAGCAGAACTTGCAAAGCAGCTGCAAAAAAGATGAATGTCACTCGTGGGATCAAAAGCCTACAAGGATTTCGTGGAAATGTTCAGTAGTGTGTGCACGCAAAGCCTATTCTGAGCAGGAGGCCCCATCAGAGGATAGAGTGTCTGCCTGTCTCTATCAGCTGGAAGTGCTGGGATAACTGGGCTTCAGAAGGCTGCCCATACTTGCACAGAAATCCTGGTACAAAGGGCAGGCTGGCATAATCTGCCTTCCAGGATCCTAGGCTTAAAATTCAGAATTCAGCTTCAAGAGAATTGGAGAAGAGGGAGAGTGATTTTAAGGGCAGGTGCTGGAGGTTTATTTTCACCTTTTTTCATAGCTTTTAGTACTTAGAATGCTTTCTTCCCTCTGGAAAACAGATTTCTCCCCCCTCCCACCTCTGCCTGGGGAATAACAAATTTCACATGAAAACCTGAAAACCCAGAGAGAAATATGCAATGCCTCAGACACCTCGCGTTGGACTGGCTGTCCCAGACCCTGGTTTGGGTCAGGCTGTTTAAGCTTCTTTGGAACAGCATTTATCTACAGCCGGGTCATTTTATAGATCCATTAAATCTACATTTTCTCTTGGGCTCCTTTCCCCTGCTCCTCTCAACCCCGCTCTAGTCACACACTCTAAAAACCCCCTTAAGCCCCAGAAGTAAATCTCTATAAACTGCCAAGCATTCAATCAGACTTTTACTATATCTCTTTGCAATTAGAATAAATTTATTGCTTGGAGAGATGGGGGAAATATGCAAGGTACTCCTTGGATAAATATACTGCAGTGAGAAAAGTAGAGGCTCTGTAAAAATTATCTCTGTGAATTCAACAAGAATCAAGGTCACCGGAGCCGCTACATACCAGGGAACGTTAATTAATGGGCCTGCAGCTGGTGGTACCACTTGGCTGCTCTGCTCCAGCTGCTTGCTCCATATTTCTCTTGTTTGTAGGACCATTCTTGGATCAAATCCCATCTCTTTTTTTTCCTCCAAGTACAAAAAGTACATAAGTCTATCCTGGAAGGATGCCAAGCTTTCAGAGAACTAAGGAAAGTGTTCTTTCTTAGATATTTTTATCTTCTTCTTAAAGAAAGGCCACTCTGCCACCTCTGGAGCTCGATTACTTGTAAGCCTGTAGTTTAGGTGTGCTCTGAGGTCACCGTTCTGGCACTGTCCACAGGGAGGTGCCCTGAAGACAGCGGGCAGAGAGGGACGCTCAGAACTTCCCCTCCGACTAAAGTGGAAGACACCTGAAAAGATACACCTATCTCCCTTCACTACACGGTTTGCATTTTAGGCCAGGATGATGGCAAGGTAAAAATGCATCGGGAATGCACTCTGAGATGAAGAGGGAGAAAGAAACAGGAGAAAGGAGAGAAGAAGGGTCTGACAGAAGAGGCAGAAAGTCTTGCCAGCACCAGGGCAGTCTATACCATTTAAACCTGCTGGGAAGCATTATATGAGGGCAGGCATGTAAACCACTTCGCTGGGACACAGGCAGCTGTTGTTAACTCTGATGAAATGCCAGAGAGGAGGTAGCCCAGAGCTGTTCACCGTGGACACTCCCTCACACTGCCTGAGGACTGTGTTTAGGCCGTGCATCATTCTTGCTTGAGCATGGACTTAGAGTCAGGAAGATCTGGGTTCGAGTACCTGCTCAACCACGTAAGCAGCTCTGTGTCACCTGGCTGCTTCACTAGCCCTTTAGACCTCAACTTTCTCATCTGTGAAATAGGGCTAATAATAGTAACTGCCTTCAGGCTACTAAGTGGATTTCAGGAGACACAGCATGTAGGACCTTTGGCACAGTGCTTGGTACCTGGTTAACCTCAATAAATATTCATTGCTATAATTGGGGCTCTTAATACTGTTTCTATACTTCATCAAGGGGAGAATCAGGACACGCATTTGAGGAAAAGAGTTTGCCCTTCTGGGCAGAGGAAGGTAGCTTAAGAAGAGCAGTTCTCTGAAGCAGGGAAAATAGTCCTGCTTGCCTCGAAGGCAACTGGCCTTGTTTTCCTTCTCATTTGGAAACTTTCTTTCCTTCAGGGTTACACGGCGAGGGACTGGGCGTTCTTCCACACAATGACAGGCGTGCAGATCTCGCCCAGAAATAACAGGGAAAATGCCTGACACTGCTTCTTTCAGGAGTTCCCCAGGTAGTCATTAGCCATCAAGTCCAAGCTCAGGGCTCTGGGGATGGCCGGGCCCACTCCCTCCGCAGACAGGCGGGTCCTCAGCCACTGGGCCAGGTCCTTGATGCGGGAGACCTAGCTTTCCTGAGCCCTTTTTCAAGGAAGGAATAACGTGCGAAAAATTGGGAAATGTCCTCCATTACCACTTCCAGACTGTAAAGTGATATTTGGGCCTTTTGAAAGACTTGGGGAATTTTCTGAATTTAAGGAATATGGATTTAAAGGAGGCCTTTGGGGGATTAGATTTTTTTCTCCTCTTTGAAGCATTTGAAACAACTTTCATCTGCTTTCAGAATGCTATCCAATTTGGCATGGCATTCTGATAGAGTATTGTTCTTTCCTCATGAAACCGTGGAACTGATACTTTTGTGCCTCTTTTAAAATGCACGCGGAGAAATATTTAGGGCACAGAAAAAGATAAAGCTTGAATTTAAAGAACAAGACTTCTAAAATGCTTGAAAGAAATTTTAAATTTTGTTTTGGGCATAAGAAAATTTAACAAATAAAGATCCAGTTATAAATGCAGCAATGATGACTATTCATATCTGATTTCCTCCTGTGATTATGGGTGCCTTACAATATGCAAACACTTTTGTGTGCTCTGTGTAATAGCCCTTCTCTGGTAGGTAGATATTATACTCCTTATTTTACTGACAAGGAAACTGGGGTTCGGGGAGTTACAATTGTACTTACAGAAAATGTAATATGGCAAGAATTTGAACTTGGGACTCCAGGCTTTGAACCCAATACCTTTTCCACAACACCCCATTACCTTTAACCTGCCATGTGGCTTCAGCAGCCCAGTCAACTTTTGGTGCCTCAGTGCCCCGATATGTGAAATGAGAATAATACCTTCCTGGCTTCCATTCAGGGTCTGGAGGATAGATATTCCAGGGCCACGTCTGTCTATGTGACCAAGTCTATGTGACCAAGATTTCCAGGGACAGTGTATGCTTAGCCTGAAGGAAATACCCTCTGCAGCTTCCAATGAAATACTGTTAACACCCCTCTCCCCTAACACCTGTCTACTGCGGGGATGCTTTGGAGCCCTGCAGGAGATGCACACTGAAGCCTTGAAATGACACTGGTTGCAAAAGACAAAGGCAGAACGGCTACAAAGTTGGCAGGTGGCCTGGAAGCTAGAAATAATTGTGAATAGCTCATTATCCCAGAGGCTTGGGAACACGGAGCAGGGGCAGATAGGAAAGGAGGAACACGAACTTCTCAGTCCAGGGCCTTAATTCCCCGAAGCTATAGAAGAAGAGATAAGTGTGTCAGCAAAGTGAATGAAAACTCAATGGCTAGGAAGTTCTAGAAGAAGGTATGGTTTTGAAATCATCTAAGAAAATATTTTATTTCTCCTTGTTATTTATTTACTTATTACAAAAGTATATCTACTCATTGTCAAAATAATCAGTAGAGAAGTGCAGAATGAGAAAGTGACGTTCCCTGCTTCATCTGTTCCTCCCACCTCCTTCTACAGTCTCCCTACTGTTAACACTCTGTGTATCTCCTAAAACATTTTTCATTTAAGTACTATGTGTGAATGTACTCAGATACACTTTATACAGATTCACATATGTATTTTTTAAACGGGGTCACATAATAGATACTGTTTTTCTGTAACTTGCCTTGTTTGTGAACTTTACAATGTATCACAGATATCTGTTCACCGAGACCTCTCATTACCCTCTAGCTTTACTGAGCTATACTTGACAAATATAATTGTATATATTTGAGGTGCTCGACATGATGTTTTGACATGCATGTACATTATAAAATGATTAACACAATCAAGCTAATTATATCCATTACCTCACGCAGTCACCATTTTTTTGCATGTGGTGAGATCTACTCTCTTAGCCAATTTCAAGAACAGAAAACAGCGTTATGAACTACAGTCACCGTACTCGTACATTAGATCTCCAGAACATATTCATCCACATAATTAAACCTTTGAACGCTTTGACTAACATCTGCCCATTTCCTCCAACCCCCAGCCTCTGGAAACCACCCTGCTACTCTCTGCTTTGAGTTCAACTTTTTAAAGAGACCTCTCATTCTTTTTAAAGCATGGAGAGGGTGCCTTTGTATGGATATACCATGGTTTCTTTAAACACCTCCCTATAGATGCAGATATAGGTTACCTCTGGGTTTTTTTTCCCCTAAACTATTACAAATATTGCTTCGGTGGATAATAATGATGGTTTTTTTAATATGAAAGAAAATAATGTAGGGATAAACAGGCTGAAACAAATCTGGGAAAGATGGTGCATAACAAAGCCATTACCACTGAGCACAGCGGTGTGGGGAGCCAGATGTGAGGAGACTCTTCTCGGTTTGGCTCCGATTATGTCAGATTGAAAGCTGGCACCAAAGAAAGAATTCAGGAAAAAAACAAAAAAAACAAAAAACAAGCTAAAGAAAGAAAAAAAATGCACAGCATGATTTTCAAGAGGTTGGGTAATAAACTGAAGTACATGTACATCTTAAAAGAGAACTATGTAAGCGTCATTAGCAAGTATGTAGAAATCCTATAGAGAAACCATATGATGCATAAGAAGATGGTCTGTAAGGCTCAGATTGATTGTACTTTAAGAAGGAAAATGATGGTGACAGTAAGAAAGTGTTTGAGCATTTAATCTCCATGTTAGTCCCCATAGGACAGGGGCTGTGTTTTGCTTTCAGAGGCTTGACAGCTGGCATAATTCCTGACAATTAAAAGTGTTAATAAGTACTGACAATTAAGCACTTGACAATTAACAAAAAAGTGTTAATAACTCATGACAATTAAAAGCACATGAAGAAAGAGCAAAGAATACTACCCTCAAGAGGACCAAGCCTTTTGGACATGAGCCAGCAGAACCTACCTGAATATAGATAAATCTGGATTTGTGACTTTAAAAGTTAGGTAAACATTTACAAATATTTAGCATCAGTTGAAAAGCAGGAAGTTAGAAAATGATGTCATTAAAAGCCTCTTTTATTTAATTTATTGAATATGTTTCTTTACTTGCTTTACTTGCTTTTTTTGAGCTTTAGTTTGTTGTCTGCTCAAAAAATGTAATACTTTAAACTGTGACTTGTCCTTGACTTTTTAAAATCATTTTTAAAAATTGGCATTATTTTTCTTGGACCCACCACCAAGTTGTTCTGTGTCTATTGTGTCAATGGGCTGGCTTCTGCCTCTTGGCTTCAGCATTCATGTTCCTGAACAAAGTAAAAGAATCAAGTGCCCCATGGCATGTTTTCTGTTATGTTAACAGAGAACTCAGGGGAAAAGTTACAGACCTGTCCTCTCTGTGATGGTCCTGTCAACTGGTAACTCTGGTCCTGTCAACCAGAGGCTCATATAACTAGACTTGTGTGTGTGCACATTCCTCAAGATATTTTTATGAGAAAAGGGTAAGTGAAAGGTAAGCTAATGGATATGAGGGATTCACTTCAAAAAGAGAGAAAAAGAGAGAAAAGCCAACTTGGTTACTCTCACCTTCTACATCAGGGACAGGAAATGAGCAGAAATAAGCCACAGGGAAGATTTCCAACCCCTGTTCTCCATCAATGGGATTCTCCAGAGTGGTAATCTATACTCATTATGGTGACTTTGACACAGTAGAGTAAGAAAGATGGAATTAAATTCAGTACAATTCCAGGTATTATATTTCGATGCCCTACATAAGTCATTCATTCAACAAACGAGCAGAAACTAGAAATGATCAGAAAGACCGTTCTCTAGTCACTCTGGATTAACAGGATTGTGCTGTTGAGCCTTTTAATCAGCTCAGTCCTCAAACCAACACTGACTCCTCCACCCCCATCCCGGCAGAAGCACTAGTTGATGATGAGACATGCTTCAGAGTGCTCTGAATAGTTTGTGGACAGAATTATCTGCAGGGAAGTGACCCACTGGCCTTGTAAAAGGGAGGAGGAATGACCAGTACAGGAGGACATTTTTTCAGTCGTCTTGAGCAGTGCGGCTCAGATGGTGAAGAACTGCACTGAGGCCAGTGGTCTTGGGTCCTGGGCCTTCATTACTATATCACTGTGTGACTCTGGGCTTCAGTTCTTCACTGTAAAGTAAAGAATTCAACTAGGTGACTGTGGCATGAAGAATAATGCCTTCTACTAACACATGGGATAAAGGATGCTGATAAAGCCACATCAAGATACGTTTCTAAGGTCCTGAAGACTTATGTTTCTTTAGAGAGATCGAAAAACACAAATCCTGGGAATTCTAAGAACACTTCTTTTAGACACCAGTCCTAAGCGTGGCTTCCTCCCCACCGCAAATCAGGCATTCCTTGTACTCAGGGATTCCACTAAGAGCTTCTCCTTCCTAAACCAGATTAGCCATCAACCCTGTCCTTCCTGAAGGCTGTGAGAACCTGGGGTTTGTGTCAGAGACTCCAAACTATAAACCTGGCACCTGGTCTTATGCCAGCAGTAATACTCTTCTGCCCAAAAAGTCCTTAATTTGCGTCCTAAAGACCTCTGGGAGGCCCACTCAGTTCAGCCAATAAGCCTGTCCTACCTTTCCTCAGCTCCCATCTCAAAAAGCAGCTCTAGGGACTCTCAAAGAGAAGTCCTTCATAGGGCTGTTGGTTGGGTCACAAACTGAACTCTATTTATGGCCCTGACCAAACCCATCGTCCGCTTGATAACCATGACCAATTTAGAGGAGTCAAGAAAGCCTCAACTCCAGGGCTTTTAACATTGTAACCAGTCTCCATCAATCAGGTGGTATCTCATGTTACTTTTTGGTACCTTAGTACCTAGAGTTGTCCTAGAAGAACAAAATTTAAAGGTGAGTTTTCTGAATTGATTCTGGGTTTCTGAAATTGGTTCTCTAATCTGATTAGATTTAAAGGCACTAATGAATCTATTTCCCATAGTAGAGAGAGCCCTGATAGGCAGTTCATGGTGCATTATGGCAAAAGAGATATGCCAAAATGACCACTGGATACTCTCAAACAAATACTTATAAAAGGCTAGGTTCTGGGTGACCATGTAATAATGTCTCTTCAAAGGAAATTAACTGCTGGCTCTCATAGGAAAGCGTGGTCCCGCTCCCCCCAGCAGCCCCCCGCCCCCCCAACTCCCCACCGGCCCTTTTCCTGTCAGTGCAGACAAGGCTGACCTGAAGAACTTAACTTTGGAAATGGCTGCTTTCATTTCGCTGGCTGCTGAGCTCCCCTGGGCCTGGGAACAGCAGCCTGGAGGCAGCATGTCTTGGGTTACTCGGCCAGTAGAAATCTCTTGAGGCTGCGTGAAATGGTGTCCTTTGGGTCATTTGCTTTTTTCCTGCCTCTCTATCCCATTTTTAAGAGTCTGTATAATAGCGCAACCCTACACACATGGTGGTCACTACGTGCCAGTCAGATAGCTCTTAGACTATAGGCAGGTTCATGTATTTGATTTTTTATAACAATCCTATGAAGTAGGTATCATTATTAATCCCATTTCACATGCAGGGACATGGAGGCAAAGGTACACAGCTAACAAGGAAGAAGCCAGGATCTGAATTCAGGACGTGTGGCCCCAGAGTGTGTGCTCTTCATGCCCTTGGATGATGAACGGGTCTGTGTTGAATCCTGACCCTATCACTCAGTGATGATATGATCTGGGACTGGACCCTAAAATCCTTTGAGCCTCTGCCCCTGAATCTTAACATGGGAATAATAACAGCTCCTACCTGATAGAACTGCTCTGAGATTTAAGGGGAATGATAATTGTACAGGGCTCAGTCCAGGGCCTGGTACATCTTAAGGGCTCAGTGTATGGGTTTGCCAACCCCTGAGACAATAACGGGCTTCAGGCCCAGCTCTGACGTCAGTGACAGAAGAAGAGGATGGTTGGTAGTGGATAAGCTGGTGACTGCAACACTGTGGGACAGCTCTGGACTCAGGAGCCCAATATGGAGAGCAGGGACTCTCCAAGTGTCTAGTTTTCCAAAGCATGTTAAAAAAAAGTATTGCTTTAGGAAACGTATTTCATGCTCCTTGTTCCAGAGAGGTGGGCTAAGCCCGTGAGTAGGAGGTAACTAAAATTGCTCTGCTGTTGGATTGATTGATAGGCTGTCTCCCCTCCCACCTGCACCCACACCATTCATTCAGCCTGGGTTATGGCCTCTGATGGGTCACATGGAGACCCTCACCTGTACAGATCCTGTAGGTCCCAGTTAATGACCTACCTGATGAAGCATCTTTATTTCAGGAGGTGATGCCAGGCAGTGGGAAAACTGAAGATAAGGGGCTCCATAAACCCATGTACATCAGCCTTAGTTTGAATGGTGAGAGGCCACAGACTGGCAGTCCAGGCTGGAGAGAGTTCCCAATGTAAAAGAGACCGTGCAGGAAGGGGACGAAGAGAAATTTTATCAAAACAAAAATTAAGTATATCCATACAATGCAATATTATTCAGCCACAAATACAAATGAGGTACTGATTCCATGCTACAATGTGGATGAACCTTGAAAACATTACACTAAGTGAAAGAAGCCGGTCACAACAGACCACATATTGTAGGATTCCATGTAAAGGCACACTTCATATAAGTACACTATGTGGAAAGTAGATTAGTGATTGCCAGGGGTTGGGGGTAGGGGTGAGGGGTGGGGAGAAATGTCCTAATGGGTATGGGGTTACTTTTTGGTGATGAAAATGTTCTGGAATTATAGAGTGGTGGTGGTTGCACAATATTGTGAATATGCTGAAACTATCACTGAATTGTACAATTAAGATAGTTAAAATGGTGTTTTATGTTATGTGAATTTTCTTAAAAAGTCAGAAGTTAAGCAATAAATTCTAACATTCTAAAACAAATATGTCAAAAAAGCATGGATTTTAGAACTCATTCTTTATATTTTTCCTGCATATCCTAAGTGTTGTATAATAAGCATTAATTTCTTTTTTAAACTTTTTAATTTTAAAATAACTCTAGATTCACAGAAAATTGCAAAAATAGCACAGAATGGTCCTGTATACCCTTTTTTGTTTCTCCCAATGGTTACATCTTGTTTAACTATAGTATAATATGAAGACCAGGAAACTGACATTGGTACAATGTGTGTGTATAATCCAGTGCTATTTTATGACATGTGTAGATTTGTGTAACCACCATAGCAGTAAAGATGCAGAGCCATTCCATCACCACAGAGACGAAGAGCTCCCTCATATGACCCTTTGTGGTCACACCCACTCCCTCTTCCCCACCAATGGCTCATCTCTATAATTTTGTCATTTCAAAAATGTTATTTAAATGGAATCATACAGTATGTGAGCTTTTGAGATTAACTTTTTTTCACTCAACGTAATGCCCTTGAGGTCCATCCAGGTTGTTCATATAGCAATAGTTGGATTTTTTTTTTCCTAAGGAATATTCCATGGGATGATACAGCATGGTTTGGGTAACTACATATTTATTGTTGGACATGTTAATTGCAGATTTTGGCTATTACAAGTAAAGCTGCTATGAATATTCACATTCATTTTTTATGTGGGCATTAAGTTTTCATTTCTCTGAGATAAATACTCAGGGGTACAATTGCTGGGTCTTAGACTAAGTGTATGTTTAGTGTTTTTAAGAAACTGCCAAACTATTTTCCAAAAGTGGCTGCACCATTTTACACTCCCACCAGCAATGTATGTGAGATCCAGTTTCCCTGAATCCCTGTTAGCATTTGGCATTGTCACTAGTTTGTCCTTTAGCCGTTCTAACACGTGTGCAGTGACATCTCATCATGGTCAAAGCATTTCCTTAACGGCTAGTGATGTTGAACATCTTTTCATGTGCTTATTTGCCACCTGTGTATCCTTGTCAAGAAATGTCTCTTATGTTGCCCATTTTCTAATTAGATTGTTTGTTTTTACTGTTGACATTTGAGAGTTCTTTATATATTCTAGATAGAAGTCTAGATAAAACTCTAGACACAAGTCAGATGTGTAGTTTGCAAATAGTATTTTCTCCCATTGTGCAGCTTGTCTTTTCATCCCCTTTACATGGTCTTTCACAGAGCAAAAGCTTTTAATTCTGATGCAGTCTAATTTACACGTTTTTTATGGGTTGTGCTTTTGGCTTCACGTCCAAGAACACATCAAGCCCTAGATCTTGTAGATTTTCTCCTAAAAGTTTTATAGCTATGAATTACTTTTGGAAAGGGCATTTTTCCTAAATCTAAAAAAAGATATGGTCATTGCAGACCACTTGGACTATAAAGAACTCAATGGAGAAAGTTCAAATCAGCAGTAAAACCAATATCCAGAAATACATTTGGTATTAGATGCCAGGGCTTTCCATTTTAATAAAGATGTCACCTCTTTTATAATGGGGAAACAGAACCCTCTAACAGTCAATTGCACTATTGAGTACCAACTGGAGTGCTGAAGGAGAGGGCCTCTTCTAATGCAGAGATCAGCGGGGAGGGCGGGGGGGAGTCGCCATTCAGAAAAGACAGAGAACTGCTGACCCAAACAGTGAGACTCATGTTTGTGAACCACGGCTGTTAGGCACAGCCTGTAACTGCTCCACCAGATAATGAAGCTATACGAGAGAGCAGGTTGCAATATAGTTTGAAAAGAAACAGAAAATGGTCTTTCGGAAATCACAGGACTGTAACTAAGGGGGATGTCAGGTTTGTAGGTGGAATGGATGCTTGTATAGTCACTGGCTTGGAGTCAGGCTCATCTCGCATGAAGATGGTGCAGCCCAGGCTGCTGTTCTGTTTTGCTGGAGTGTAATCATTTGGGTTCTCTTTATCCAGTCCTTGCATGCGAGGTTTCCAGTTGGCTGGAATCCTTCCAGCCTACCCTCTTGGGATTCCTGGAACCTGAGCACAGGGAACTTTGCCTCTTGTCCCACCCCTCTTAGCTCCGTGACCTGTTGGTCACGTTGGGACAGTTGAGATCAAAGCAGTAGGCTCCGACAGTACTCAACCCCTCCCCTGCCTCTACACAACAGACACGAGCTAGTCCTAAAATAAAGTACTGTATATTTCAGAGGTATTCTTCCCTATCCCTTGCCACTAACCTCTGAGAGGCTAATACCTTTTAAAAGGGCATTTTAAGTGAAAGAGTGAAACCTGCTATTTAAAGTCTTCAGTGAAGTTAAGAAATAATCCTGAATTTGTTTTGGTTGGTCTAGATTTTCATATATCAAGTTTGCACCCAGTGGAGCATTGCTTGAAGTACTTGACTATATACTTGCAAAGAACACCGTATTTTTTGATGACCAAGTAAGATCACTGCTGTTTGTTGAATACTGAGCGCTCAGGTAAAATCCCTTGCTGGTGACAGACACATAAAATTTCATAAAATTTTAGACTAAAAATTAATTAGGTGATGAAAATTGCAAGCTAAATGTCCATTGGAAGAAAATAGGCTAACTTAAATTATGATACAGCCATGCAAAGGCTCGACCTTTATTGCCATGGAAAGCTGCCTAGCTATATTGGGCTTAAAATTAACAAGTAGATTTTGAGCCTATTGTTTAAAAAACATTGGGAAAGAAATATACCAATATATTATTGGTGGTAATCTTCCTGTGACTGTTACGGTGATTTTTATTTTATTTTTTCCTGAGTTTTACAAATGTAATTGCTTTGAGTTTGTCTTGCATTAATAATCAGAAAAAAAGAGAAAATTAATTCCCAGCAATGGTCACAGGGTGGCCTGTTAAATAGAACTGTATATATATATATATATATATATATATATATATAGTTTACAGTATTTTATTTACTAGTTTTATAATACAAGTTATAAAAAGCTCAGAGCTTAAAATATTAAAAAGAGAATAGAAGTATAAGGTAAAAAGTAAGAATTCTGTCCCTTGTGAATCCCCAAAAGACCCCTCCATATATAACTACTGTCAACACAAATATGTATTTAAAAGAGAAACTAAACAGTGAGAGCACCTCTGAAATACAGAAGCTAATGTGAAGAAGCATGAGACAACCTTGAAGAGAAGGGAACGAAATTTCCCAGCCTACTGCTAACTAACCCCTAGTCTCCTCTCAGAGCATCCCCTCATGATCACATTGCCCTTCAACTAAGGGAAATCACCTTCTTTGCACTCTGAGCACATGGGTTCCAACAGACATTGACACCCAGCCAGGCATGCAAATGAGCATGGGCTCTAAAACCCAAATGAATCAAGTCAAGTTTGAATTTCACAGCACATTTAGACCATGAGTCACAGACACAGCAGGCATTGCTCATGGGTGTATGGAAGGCTCTTCCCTCTCTCCGGCACCCGCTCCCCACTCCCCCGCCCCCAATTTGCTAATTTAATAGTTTCATAGTTGACTCCTTTTCATCCTCCATGTTTTGGCTTAAATGTCACTTCCTCAGAGAAGAGACAAATTGGCCTGGCTAAATTGGTATGGCCCCCTCCTTTATTCTCTATCACCATCCCTGATCATATCCTTGAGAACACTTATTACCATTTGTAATTTTTTATTTTATGTAGTTACGCCTGACCCCTGCCTTCCCTCTCCTCCCAGATGGTAAACTTCACAAGGGCAGGGACTGTGTGTGTATGTATGCGTGTGTGTTTAAAAGCTGGCTTAGAAAGAAATAAAAAAAAAAAGATGGTTTTGTTTAGTCAGCTTTTAGCCCATAATAGGCATTTCATAAATACAGTGTTAATAAAATGGAAAATTTTACAAGTCCATTTTTGAGATGAAACTCTAATTATATTAATGTTTTAGATAATGGCTGAACTTTGAGAGTAGTTTTGCTCATTTCTTCATTCACTTTTTCATTTACTCAATCAACAAACTTTTATTAAGAGCCTACTATTTGCCAGACCCTGTGGCAGATGCTGAGGGTAAAGGTGTTTGGCAAGGAAGACAAGAATGGGCAAATACGATCTACGGAGACATAAGCGATGGTGTGTGTAGTGCAGGGTTTTAGGGGACCATCAGGTTAGCTATTTTCTGAACTTCATGAGAACAGCAGCTGATTTTTTTTCCCACCTAACTGACCCTGTGACATTCATTTAAGCCCAACAACTTCATACCCAAAATGTTGATTTGGGTTATCTGTGTATCTGTAAGTTTGTATACAAAGATTATAATCAACTTTTTAAGCAGAGAATAAATAGCATAAGAGAGTGACACCGTAACAAACAAATAAGAAACCAGAGGGACAGTTTTAAAAGCTACTTCTGCAAAGTAGGGTTTTTAAAAGTGCATTCTCTCTCTCTCATCTTCCTTCAATCCATCCTTTACACCCTCCCTCCTTCCTACTTTCTCTCTCACACACAGCTCAGACGCAAGACATGGAGAAACAAATGTTTTCTAACTCGATGACTTCAGGGGATTAGCGCTCCTTTGAAAGTGATATTGTTATAGCCATAACGTGTTTATGTGTGACACAGACATCTTTACGTACAATGCAGACATGTCTGTGTGGGGAACATTAACATCCCAGCCTTGTTATTTAGTGAGGTAGGAAGTTCAGCCTAGAACTGTATATCCCTAAAGCTTTGGGGAATCCTGATATGGGAGAGGAAGGGAGCTGGAGAGAAGAGGGGAGATTTCTTAAGGGTTATTTCTCTTTTTATTCCTAACTCTCCTGGGCTTAACTCCTACTCTCGGAGAAACAATCCTTTCCCAAAGGGATAACAGTCATCCAAAAAAGGGTCAAGAGATTAGAAGATGCTGGTAAATCACAGAGTCACCACAGTGAGAGTTCCATTTTAGAATAACCTGGTGGCAAAACGTTTATTTCAGACCCTGACATACCATCTCAAAAGAAACAAATTAGAGGGAATGTTTTCTCAATTACTTCCCTTATATATTACAATATGGCCTAGAAATTAACTTTTATTTTACTATGTTGAAACTCTTTGTTGTTGTTTGTAAATTATAAAAGTAACCTAGGCTTACTGTACCAAAAATCAAACAATACAAAGTATATAGAGTAAAAAGTCTAGTCCCTCTTCTATCCCACTCCCCAAAGCAGCACCTCCCAACAGAAATATGTGGATCACCTATGTAACTTAAAGTTTTCTAGTACCCATATTAAAAAAAGGAAAAAGGGACAGGTGCAATTAATTTTAATGATATCTTTTATTTAACCTTATGTAGCCAAAATATTATTATATGTAATCAACATTATCAAATTATTCATGATATAAAATTGAGATACTGCACATTATTTTTTTTGTACCATGTCTTCTAAAACTGCTGTGTATTCTACATTGACAATACAGCTTGTTTTGGATGTTAAATTTTCATTGAACCTGACTGATCTGTCTTTAGATTTCATAAAACATACAGTTGAAAAAACTAGACTCACAGACAGGAATAAAGATGGCAGCATGAGAGGTGGGACAGAGGCTTCTTCCTAAAACCACATATAATACAAAAATATAATTAATACAACTAATCTTGAAAGAGCAACAGGAAAGAGGACTGCACCAGACTGCATACACCTGGAGAAAAGAGCGGACCTCACAGAACAGAGTAACGTACCAAAGCTGTGGCCCAGCGGGACCCAAGCCCTTCCCCCACCCCAGCTCACTGGCGGGAGGAAGAGAAACGGAACAGGGAGGGAGTGGAGGCCTGGGACTGCTGAACACGTAACTCAGGAGATGTGCTCTAGGAGCACAAACCTACATTTCATGGTGCTTGCATGATACTCTCATGATTAGGGGGGTTGGAAAGCTAAGACAGGCAGAATTCCCGGAGAGACAGATTCCAGCCACTTGTGGAAAGCAGAGATCCATATCGGCTGCTCTGGGACAAAAGAAAGGTGGGCAGTCTGAGAGACTTCCTAACAAGGAAGCCCTTAGCAAGAGGGCTGCTAAAGGGGCAAGGATTGCATGGAGCTTACTGCTCAGGAGACAGGACAGGTAGACAAAATTGTCTGGGTGCACTCTGTCCAGCAGGTTGGGAACTTTGCCATATACTCTCCTATTTAAGGAGGAAAAAAAAATCTTCCTCCTTAGACGATTTTCAGATGCTCCAGCTCCCTGGCTAGCTACACAGCTCCAAGGACCCCCTCTGTGATATGCAGCCTACTGCACCTTTCTCCCAGCCAGCCCCACCTGGCTCGCAAACCCTACCCTAGCATTAGGCCACCCAGAGGGAAGATCTGTCTACAGAAACTACAAATGCAAAGCACAGAGGCTTATACCGGTGTGCTCAGCCCACTGGTTCCACTGGTTCAGGCAGTGGAGCAGGCATAGCAGCCAGGAAGCAGGAAACAGCTCTTTCCTACCCCCCAGGCACCAATACCACTCCCCTGCGACCCGCGACATTGCTTCAGGGGCTGAGCAGCTCCAGGGAAGAGAGCTTCTGGACACTAGAGGGTACCATACACAAATATGAACAACCAAAAGAACCTGGTTCAGAGTAAAATTATTAATACAACTCCTGAGAAAGATTTAAATGACATCGATGTCATGACTCTTCCTGAAAGGGAGTTCAAAATAAAAATCATTAACATGCTCATGGAGGTACGGAAAGATATTCAAGAACTCAGGAATGAATTCCAGTTGGAGAGCCAATCGTTGAAGAGCACAATGGAGGCTATTAAAAGCAGACTGGATACGGTGGAGGAGACAATAAATGAAATAGAAACTAGAGAAGAGGAATACAAAGAAGCTGAGGCAAAGAGAGAAAAAAATCTCTAAGAATGAAAGACTATTGGGAGAATTGTGTGAACAATCCAAATGGAACAATATTTGCATTATAGGGGTATCAGAAGAAGAAGAAGAGAGAAAAAGGGATAGAGAGTGTCTTTGAGGAGGTATTTGCTGAAAACTTCCCCAGTCTGGGGAAGGAGATCGTCTCTCAGGGCATGGAAATGCACAGATCTCTGAACACAAGGGACCCAAGGAAGACAACACCAAGACATATAGTAATTAAAATGGCAAAGATCAAGGATAAGGACAGACTATTAAAAGCAGCCAGAGAGAGAAATAAGATCACATACAAAGGAAAGCCCATCAGGCTATCATCAGACTTCTTAACAGAAACCTTACAGGCCAGAAGGGAGTGGCATGATGTATTTAATGCAGTGAAGCAGAAGGGCCTTGAACCAAGAATACTTTATCCAGCAAGATTATTTAAATTTGAAGAAGGGATTAAACAATTTCCAGATAAGCAAAAGCTGACAGAATTTACCTCCCACAAACCATCTCTACAGTGTATTTTGGAGGGACTGCTATAGATGGAAGTGTTCCTAAGGTTTAATAGCTGTCACCAGAGGTAATAAGACCACAGTAAAGAAAGTAGAACAGCTAATTACTAAGCAAATGCAAAATTAAACTAAGTATCCCCAAAGTTAATCAAGGGATAGACAGAGTACAGAATATGATACCTAATATATAAAGAATGGAGGAGGAAGAAAAAGAAGAAAGAAAAAAGAAAAGAACCTTTAGATTGTGTTTGTAATAGCATATTAAGTGAGTTAAGTTAGACTCTTAGTAAGGAAGTTAACCTTGAACCTTTGGTAACCACAAATCTAAAGCCTGCAATGCCAATAAGTACATACCTAACGATAATCACCCTAAACATAAATGGACTGAATGCACCAATCAAAAGACATAGTCACTGAATGGATAAAAAAACAAGACCCATCTACATGCTGCCTACAAGAGACTCACTTTAAACCCAAAGACATACACAGACTAAAAATGAAGGGGTGGAAAAAGATATTTCATGCAACTAATAGGGAGAAAAAAGCAGGAGCTGCAGTACTTGTAACAGACAAAATAGACTTAAAACAAAGAAAGTCACAAGAGACAGAGAAGGACATTACATAATGATAAAAGGGTCAATCCAACACGAAGATAAAACCATTATAAATATCTATGCCCCCAACACAGGAGCACCTACATATGTGAAACAAATACTAACAGAATTAAAAGGAGAAATAAATGCAATGCATTCATTCTAGGAGACTTCAACACTCCACTCACTCTGAAGGACAGATCAACCAGACAGAAAATAAGTAAGGAGACAGAGGCACTGAGCAACACAATAGAACAGATGGGCCTAATAGACATCTACAGAACTCTACACTCAAAAGCAGCAGAATACACATTCTTCTCAAGTACACATGGAACATTTTCAAGAATAGATCATATACGAGGACACAAAAAGAGCCTCGGTAAATTAAAAAAGATTGAAATTGTACCAACCAGTTTCTCAGACCACAAAGGTATGAAACTAGAAATAAATTATGCAAAGAAAATGAAAAATCCCACAAACACATGGAGGCTTCACACCATGCTCCTAAATAATCAATGGATCAATGACCAAATAAAAACAGAGATCAAGCAATATATGGAGACAAATGACAACGATCATTCAACACTGCAAAATCTGTGGGATGCAGCAAAGGCCATGCTAAGAGGAAAGTATATTGCAATACAGGCCTACCTCAGGAAAGAAGAACAATCCCATATGAGCAGTCTAAACTCACAATTAATGAAACTAGAAAAAGAAGAACAAATGAGGCCCAAAATCAGTAGAAGGAGGGACATAATAAAAATTAGAGCATAAATAAATAAAATTGAGAAGAATAAAACAATAGAAAGAATCAATGAAAGCAAGAGCTGGTTCTTTGAGAAAATAAGAAAAATAGATAAAGCCCTAGCCAGACTTATCAAGAAAAAAAGAGAGTCGACTCACATAAACAGAATCAGAAATGAGAAAGGAAAAATCACTACAGATACCACTGAAATACAAAAGAACTATTAGAGAATACTATGAAAAATTATATGCTAACAAACTGGATAACCTAGAAGAAATGGACAACTTTCTAGAAAAATACAACCTTCCAAGACTGACGCAGAAAGAAACAGAAAATCTGAACAGACCAATTACCAGCAAAGAAATTGAACTGGTAATCAAAAACCTACCTAAGAAGAAAACGCTTGGACCAGATGGCTTCACCGCTGAATTTTATCAAACATTTCTTGAAGACCTAATACCCATCCTCCTTAAAGTTTTCCAAAGAGTAGAAGAAGAGCGAATACTTTCAAACTGATTCTATGATGCCAGCATCACTCTAATACCAAAACAGGGCAAAGACTTCACCAAAAAAGAAAATTACAGACCAAAATCCCTGATGAACATAGATGCAAAAATGCTCAACAAAATATTAGCAAACCTAATTCAAAAATACTTCAAAAAGATCATCCAGCATGATCAAGCGGGATTCATCCCAGGGATGCAAAGATGGTACAACATTCGAAAACCCATCAATGTCATCCACCTTATCAACAAAAAGAAGAACAAAAACCACATGATCATCTCCATAGATGCTGAAAAAGCATTTGACAAAATTGAACATCCATTCATGATAAAAACTCTCAACAACATGGGTATAGAGGGCAAGTGCCTCAACATAATAAAGGCCATATATGACAAACCCACAGCCAACATTATACTTAACAGTGAGAAGCTGAAAGCTTTTCCTTTAAGATCGGGAAAAAGACAAGGATGCCCACTCTCCCCACTTCTATTCAATATAGTACTGGAGGTCCTAGCCAGGGCAATCAGACAACACAAAGAAATAAAAGGCATCCAGATTGGCAAGGAAGAACTCAAACTGTCCCTGTTTGCAGATGACATGATATTGTACATAAAAAACCCTAAAGATCCACTGCAAAACTACTAGATCTAGTATCTGAATTCAGCAAAGTTGTGGGATACATAATTAACCTGCAGAAATCTGTAGCATTCCTCTACACTAACAATGAACTAGCAGAGAGAGAAATCAGGAAAACAATTCCATTCACAACTGCATCAAAAAGAATAAAACACCTAGGAATAAACCTAACCAAGGAAGTGAAAGAACTATACTCTGAAAACTACAAGACACTCATGAAAGAAATTAAAAAAGATACCAATAAATGGAAACACATCCTGTGCTCATGGATAGAAAGATTATTATTGTCAAAATGGCCATCCTGCCTAAAGCAATCTACAGATTCAATGCAATTCCTATCAAAATACCAACAACATTCTTCAACGAACTAGAGAAAATCATTCTAAAATTCATATGGAACCAAAAAAGACCCTGAATAGCCAAAGCAATCCTGAGAAGGAAGAATAAAGCTGGGGGGATTATGCTCCCCAATTTGAAGCTCTACTACAAAGCCACAGTACTCAAGACAATTTAGTACTGGCACAAGAACAGACCCATAGACCAATGGATCAAACTAGAGAGCCCTGATATAAACCCAACCATATATGGTCAATTAATATATGATAAAGGAGCCATGGGCATACAGTGGGGAAATGACAGCCTCTTCAACAGCTGGTGTTGCCAAAACTGGACAGCTACATGCAAGAGAATGAAACTGGATTATTGTTTAACCCCATACACAAAAATAAACTCGAAATGGATCAAGGACCTGAATGTAAGTCATGAAACCATAAAACTCTTAGAAGACAACATAGGCAAAAATCTCCTGAATAAAAGCATGCGCAAATTCTTCCTGAACGCATCTCCTCAAGCAAGGGAAACAAAAGCATAAATGAACTCATGGGACTACATCAAACAAAAAAGCTTCTGTACAGCAAAGGACACCATTAACAGAACAAAAAGGCATCCTACAGTATGGGAGAATGTATTTGTAAATGACATATCCGACAAGGGGTTAACATCCAAAATACATAAAGAACTTACATGCCTCAACACCCAAAAAGCAAGTAACCCGATTAAAAAATGGGCAGAGTATATGAAGAGACAGTTCTCCAAAGAAGAAATTCAGATGGCCAACAGGCACATGAAAAGATGCTCCACCTCACTAATCATCAGGGAAATGCAAATTAAAACCACAATGAGATATCACCTCACACCAGTAAGGATGGCCAGCATCCAAAAGACTAAAATCAACAAATGCTGGCAAGGATGCAGAGAAAGGGGAAACCTCCTATACTGCTGGTGGGAATGTAAGCTAGTTCAACCATTGCAGAAAACAATATGGAGGTTCCTCAAAAAACTAAAAATAGAAATACCACTTGACCCAGGAATCCCACTCCTTGGAATTTACCCAAAGAATACAACTTCTCCGATTCAAAAAGACATATGCACCCCTATGTTTATCACAGCACTTTTTTACAATAGCCAAGATATGGAAGCAGCCTAAGTGTCCATCAGTAGATGAATGGATAAAGAAGAGGTGGTACATATACACAATGGAATACTATTCAGCCATAAGAAAGAAACAAATCCTACCATTTGCAACAACATGGATGGAGCTGGAGGATATTGTGCTCAGTGAAATAAGCCAGGTGGAGAAAGACAAGTGCCAAATGATTTCCCTCATTTGTGGAGTATAACAACGCAGCAAAACTGAAGGAACAAAATAACAGCAAACTCAGAGACTCCAAGAAGGAACTAGTGGTTACCAAAGGGGAGGGGTGTGGGAGTGCAGGTGGGGAGGGAGAAGGGGATTGAGGGGTGCTGTGTTTAGTACACATGGTGTGGGGGATCAAGGGGAAGACAGTGTAGCACAGAGAAGGCAAATAGTGAATCTGTGGCATCTTACTACACTGAAGGGCAGTGACTGCATTGGGGTATGGGTGGGGACTTGATAATATGGGTAAATGTAGTAACCACATTGTTTCTTCATATGACACCTTCACAAGAGTGTATATCAATAATACCTTAAGAAAAAAGAAAAAAGTAGGCTCACATATCCATGTTGTTGCAAACATACTTCAAAATTTTCCAATATTTGAATGAAATATTTTAAATTAAATATGAAGTCATTAAAATAAAATAAACTTTAAAATCCCCTTCCTCAGTTGTACCAGCCACATCACCAGCTCTCAGCAGGCACACATGGCTAGAGACTACCATATCAGACTGTGTAGCCCTATAGGGAACCACCTACCTGTTCTGCTTGGTGTGGAACCTTCTCTTTATGCATATGCATATAAATGTATAATTCAACAAATATATATTACACATGTGTGAATTCATTTCAGAAAAATGAAATCATGCTATGTATTTTACTTCACTATATAATTTTCTCCATTTGCAAGTTATATTTTGGATTTTTCCTTTTCAGTGCATAGAGAACTGCATTATTTATAATAGTTGTGTAGCAGTTTTATTTAACCACTTTCCTCCTAATGGACACATAAGTTGTTTTTGATGCTTTACAATTATAAACCTCTGTGTTTGCGTACTTAAGCTAGTATTTCTATGGGATCCCAAGAATTGACACTTCTGGGGCGAGGGGTATGTCCATTGAAAAATGTGAAAGTTAATGCCCCATTACCTTCCCTATGGTCGTGCAGGATTTTATCCTACAATTTTTGCTGGCATTCCTCTCCAGCATCTGTAGATGCTCCAAATGCTAGAATCATAAAACACCAGAAATGAAAGATCTTAGAGCTCATCTATTCCAGACTCTTTATTTTATGAACCAAGAAATGAAGCTTAAACTGTGGGAAGCGGCGATGTTGAGTGTTTGTGGCCAAGCTGGGACTTGAACAGCTCTGTTCTTGCTGTGGGTCCGAGTGTGTAAGAGGAACCAGGTGAAATCTTATGACGGCATCCTCGCCAAGGGCATCCTTCCTCCTGCTCTGGCGGTTTATCATTATCAGCCCTGTGCTGGCGAGATCAGCAGGCCTTTCAATGGAGCGTCACATCGCGCCTCAGTAAGCAAGGAGCAGGAGCTAAGGGGGCCTTTCCTTGACATTTGTATCCAAAATTGAATTCAATCTGCTCAAATGCTCGCTACAGTTTCAAAGTGTGCTATTCCTGCCTCCCTTCTGCTGAGCACAGCTCAGTCATGAACCCAGGCAGAATGGGAGAAAAATAGGTTTTTGTTTCATGTAGAAATAAATTTCACTGTAATGCAATTCCTAGTTGACCAGCTTAGCCTTTAATAGGAATCACTTTGGAAGGACACGGGCTGAAGGGAGGGAAGGTCTTTTTAGGGGAAGGTGGCTCTCTTTGGCCACCCACCTGGTGGGGCAGGTGAGACCCTAGCAGCATCTCACGTGTCAGGAGGTGGACTTCTCCTGAGGACTGTCCTCCGCCTTTCAGTTCCCTCATCCTCAGCTTTACTGAGCCCATGAACACGAGTGCTATCTCGTGGAATCCTTGGGGGGTTAGCTCCATGCTCAAATGCTCATGCGTGGCAAAGCTGGGGCTAGAAACCACCTCTCCCAACTCTGTTGCCCTCTTGCCATCACTCAGGCCCTGGTCCCATCCCATACCCTGCATGACCACAGTGGGGCTGGTTCCTCTATGCCCCCCCTGCTGCCTACACCCCTCGCCCAACTTTGTTATAGGCTTAAAAAATAAAAATCCATTTGCTTATGCTACTCATTTATCTATTTTTCTAAAAATCAATTCAGACATATAAGTAACTCAGTAAATCCTTATTTTGCGTTTCTGCTCTTCCTGCCCGCTGCTGTCCTCCATTTTTTCCCTGCTGGGGTACCACTTTCCTTCCTTCCCATAACAAAGAAACATCAGAAAAATAAAAACCACGACTAAAAGGAGGCACCAGGTATAGGAGCATGAATTATTTGGCAACAGGTAGCAAAAACAGGAGACTTCTTCTACCTGAATTTTGGCTTTTTGGTGCCAGTGAGAAGGCCTCCCAAGTGGGCAGGAAGGGGGAGTGTGAGACAAGAGAGGAAGAACGACCAAGACCTCCAAGCCTCAGGCTAAACCCGACAGGGAATAATAACAACCATCATCACCCTTAAAATTTGTTAAGCACGTTCTATGTGCTAGGCACTATTTTCAGTACTTTAATGTCTAAGCCATTTAATCTTCACAACCCTAGAGGTAAATATTATTACTCTCATTTTAAAGATGAAGAAACAGAAGCACAGAGAGATATATAATTTCCCCCAAGGACACACAGCAATTAAGAAGTGGAACCAGCTGAGCAATCCAAATCTAAAAGAATTATCAAGAAATACCCAAGGAATAATATTTATATATACATGACAATGCTGGCAGGGTCACAGTACAGACCCCACACAGCGGCAAGTGAGTTGCATATCACTGATTTCGAGTAGCCATGTGGACGACTGGGTTGAGGAAGACGGTGAGGCCTGCATGTGGGCCCAGTGAGAAACTGGGAGGATTAAAGCTGTCTGTCCTGGGCCAGCTCCTGACTGCAGTGGGGAGTGTATGTGTTTCCTATTGCTGATGTAACAAGTCACCACAAATTCAGTGGCTTAAAACAACACAAATTTATTACCTTATAGTTACAGAGATCAGAAGTCCCAAATGGGTCTCAGTAGGCTAAAGCCACAGTGCTGGCAGGTGTGCTCCTTTGGGAGGCTCTAGTGGGACACTCTGTTCCTTGCCTTTTCCAGCCTCCAGAGGCTGCCCTCATTTCTTAGCTGCTGGCCCCAATCCAGGAACGACATCCCTCTCACCCTGCCTCTGCCATTGCATCGCTTTCCCTGGCTCTCGCCCTCCTGCCTCCCTCTTTTTCTTTTACAAGGACTCTTGTGGTTCCGTGGGGCCCACCCAGGTAACCCAGGGTGCCCCCTCTGTCTCAGGACTCTAAATGTAATCACATCGGTAAAGACTCGTTTGCCATGTAAGGTCACATATTCACAGACTCCAGGGATTGGGATGTGGGCATCTTTGGGAGGCAAGCATGCTGCCTACCAGGCTGGCCACAGTCTTGCTTGCTTTTGCATCTTTTATGCCTGTCACACAGTAGGTATGCCGCTCTTTGAAGAGCGAATAAATGAAGGAAGTGATTTAAAAAATACAGAGAAAGAAATCTGTCTTAGCAGTGTAAGGAAATTCTTTGGTAAAAAAAAAAAATAACATGGAAAATTTGGGGAGATCTCTTTTAATCTTGATGGGGCCCCATAGTTTGGGCAGGACCAAACTTAATGGTGGTAACATAGATTAATATTAAGCAAATCTCAGTGCTGAATGAATTTTTCAGGTTGCCTTAATCAGTTTGGGCTGCTGTAATAAATTACCATAGGCTGGGTGGCTTAGAAACAACAGAAATTTATCCTTCCCAGCTCTGGAGACTGGAAGTCTGAGGTCAGGTGCCAGCACAGTCGGGTTCTGGTGAGGTTCCTCTTACAGGCTGCAAACCTCTGACTTCTCCTTGTGTCCTCACAAGGTGAAAAGACCGTGAGCTAGCTCTCAGGCGTCTCCTACAAGGGCACTAATCCCATCCATGAGCGCTCTGCCCTCAGGACCAATTTATTTCCCAAAGGCTCCATCTCCTAATACCATCACACTGGGGATTAGGATTTCAATATATAAATTTGAGGGGGACACATTCAGTTCATAGCATCAGTCTTTTCTTGACATCACTGTCTTTTTAACTGCAGAGAACAGAGTTCTGATAAGAATCTAAGAATGCGGAATCCAGTTTCTTCTGTAGAAGCTGGTTGGGAAGGAGGGGTGAGTTGCTGGCTCAACAACAGCTGCAGTCTTCCGTGGGGAGCACACCTCTCCTCCTCCACCCGCAATAGTTGTGCCTGGAGCAACACCGCTCTGAGTCCCAGATAAGTCAGGTCTTTCAGGAGCTCCCACTCTGCTCAGGATTTAGTTCAACATTCTTAGCAGGATTTACAAGGTCCCACCTGCTCTGACCCTTGCCTACCTCTCCAGCCTTGCCTCCCCCAACACACATTCTAGTCACACTCATCTCCAATGCCAACTCCTTCTGCCTCAGGGCCATTGGACATGCTATTTCCCTAATTCTGGAATACTCTTGTTACCTTTTTGCCCAATTAATTCCTATATATATCCTTTGGTTTGTTCTAAAATCATATCCTGGAAGATATTTTCTTTAACTGTCAGATCTAAAGTAGCACCCGCTCCCCACTCTGGTCATAAAATATAGCATAGTGTCAGGAACTTGGGGCCCAGACTCATACTGCTTGACTCGGTATTCTGAGTCCACCACTCATTAGCTGTGTGACCTTGGGCAAGACCTGTAGACCATCATGCCTCTATTCATCTCTAAAGGGGGGCTAACAATAGCATCGACTGCAGCAAATTGTTGTGGGAACTAAATGAGATAGTTTATGTAGAAAGTTGGGAAGAGTGCCTGGACGATTAGTGTAAGCTATTATTTTCCTTCATTGCACTTATCTAAATTGTAATTATAAAATTTTTGTTATTGCTTGTGTAATATCTGTTTTCTTACATATAGTAGTTCTCCAGAAGTAAGACAGTGTCTCTCTTGTTCTCTACTGTACCTGCAGAGCCTAGCACACAACCTTCCATGTTGCTGGCTCTCAGTAGACGTTTCTTGAATGGATGGATGGGTGGATGAACATATTACATATTACTGGTCTGGGTCTCATGAAAAAGTGTCACCTTCTCAGAAAATAATCAATATTATTAAAGAGCGTTATTTTGGAAATTTTTGATGGTTAGATTGTGGGCTGATTAATAGCCTGCAGTTAGATGGAAATTTCACCACCTCTCCCTTTCTGGGGCCTGTTCTCATGCAGAGCCTTGGGATGCTCATTGCCAGGCAGATTTATGAAACATCTCAACTGACGCTTACATTCCATATGTTACAATTTACAGATTCCTGCTGGGGTCAAGGTGGGGAATGGCATGCCTGCTAATAGCTGCTTTTCTCACATGAACTTTCACATAAACTCTCTTCCCAGCTGGTTTTACTAATACATTATACCACACTTTTATAAACAAATTTTTCCAGGTCATGAATGAACATTTCATAATTTCCATTTTTAGAGGATTAGAAGTCTAGGAAAGGCAAGTAGAAGTTTCCTAGTCTAGCCCCTTCCACAGGCCAGAATTCTTTCTTTGAACCATTTAGCAGACAGACCTCCAAGGAAACAGGACAACAGCATTCAATAAGCCTCCCAAGCTCTCTCTGGTTCATCCTTCCTCAGGCTCCAAGGATATTAGGCCTGTATGTTTTAATCATGTTTTTTACTCTAATTATATTTGAAGTCATAGAAGAAGTGTCCTTTCGCCCAAAAAATCCAACAAAATAGGCAAATCTGAAAGGCCACCATTGGGCCAGGTTGTCATGCTGTGGAAACCTCCGACAGAGTGTCTGCTTGCCAGCAAGGAGGCAAACCAGCATCAGTCTTCCTGTGCCTTCATTTTCTTTCTGACCCAATTTGTCAGTCAAGCTCTATCTTTGTTGCATTTGTCAAAACACCATTGTTCTCTCTCCTGTCTGTGGCAGTTTCATTTTTATTGTTAAAAAAAATCAGAAGTTAGAGCAGCCTCGGGCTGATGGAAGTAGGTTTTATTGACTGAGCAGTCTAGTTTGTGGGCCGAGAAGAGTCAGTCTCATCTTTCACGTCCATCAGACTATGGAAACCATCTGATTTATCAGCCAACTTTGGCTCTGTCAGGAGACTACAACCCACACCAGAATTTCTGTCACCAACTGTTCCATGCTGAGGCCACCCCTTATTGGATGGTGGTTTCTACAACAGGGTGATCTCTTCTCCTAGCTATAAAATCTTCATGTAAAAATAATAAGTTCATTAAGAATAAAACATATCATTTTTTTAAGAGAAATGTCTGGTAAGTCTGCTTTTTGTAGTGTCTGGGGCTCCAAGTTATTACTGAAAAGACACACACTGTTGAGGGCTAATCTAGGCCAATCTTATTTAACAGCGATTTTCATGTGAGATTAAGATAACAGACATTTTTAGATGCTGAGTAGAAATATTCTAATTTCAGATTCTTGCACTATCATGAATTTTTTCTCCCCATTTCTAATGTGATATTCCCAGAGAATGTATTCTAAAACATAATCTAAAATACAATACCTATATTGGGCTCTGAGTGCTCTTTAAGGGAGAAGTGATTTGTCCAAAAATGGGTAAGTAATTTCTTTTTCTGTTCTATAAATTGTCATTCTAACATAGTTGTTGGGACAATTTACTTAATAGGTTGATTCTCTTAACAAGGATTATTGGAAATTGAATCGGGCAGTTTGGGAGATTCCTTAAGAGAAGATCCTATCAGCTTCCAGGGAGAAAAGGCTAATTTCAAATATGCAATCAAGAATCAGAATGGCTTTGGATTTCTCAAAAGCAGTGCTAGAAGCTAAAAGGCAAAGAGCAGTCTTCAAAAGTCCAGGGGAAAATGATTTCCCATCTATAATTATATAGCCAGGCAAATATCAGTCAAGAGAAGGCTAGGATAAAGTAATTTTCAGACATAGAGCCCCTTCCAAGTCCATCTCCACCTTTCTTCACCCAGTCTGGGCCCCAGGAACCTGACCTGTATGGATTGTCCCAACGGACTCCTTTGCTTTCCGTTTCCAGCAGGATTTGGCCAATAGGAAGTTCCGACAGAGCTTAGAGGGAGAAAGAAGAATGAGGTCAGACTGTTTGTTCCTTGGCTCCGTCCCTGCCAAGTTAGCTCAGCCTTATCCCCTTATAGGACGGTCAGCATTCCTGAAAGGTGGGCCTCTCCACTCTCTCCAAATACTTCAGTTCTTTAGTTTGGCTTCCAGGAAGCACTCACCCCTTGTGTCCTCTCTCAGTCCCAGGGGAGGTAAAAGGCTCCCTGCAGGGGCTGAGGTCAGGGGGCCTCACCCGCCTCTTACTGGTTTCCCTTAACCTTCCCATATCTTTTAAAATAGTTCTTCATTAAACGTTCCTCCATTCCCTGGAGGAGTGTGTCATCTGTTTCTTGCAGGACCCTGACCAGCAGATGCTCGGATGACCAGTAGATGGTTTCACTCACCTCTTGAAGGCAGTACAGTTATGATGAAATGCTTTAGAATCACATCAATCTGAATATGTGTCCCAGCCCTGCCATTTTCTATCTGTGGGGCTTTGGACAAATGACAAGCTCTCCAAGCCTCAGACATAAAAAGGGAATTTTTCTATGACTTTTCTCCCAGAGTTTCTGTGAGGATCAAATGAACTAATCCAAAAAAACATGTATCCCACTGCCAGTCATTTAACAAGCATTCAGTAACAGGTGCTTATTATTGTTTATGATTATTATCCTTGTGCCATCGCTAGCCTGCCAAGAGCTGCTCGCTCTTCAAAGGGGCAAAAGGGCCCGAAAGGCTGGGATGGCACCCTCACAAACCTCAGGGCTTCACGTGGGAAATCTGAGGGGTGCAAGAGAGACTCAACCAAGGGGGAAAGCTTTGGGCCCAGCCCCTAAAGTGTGACTTAGGGCTGCTCTTGCCTTTTGGGTTGTACCCTGACAGGCAGGGTGGGGTATACTCTGGCAGCCGGCTGGCTCCAAGTTCCGCCCACAGTCCTTAGTTCAGGATCACGGTGCTCTTTGCCAGAGATAAAGGGGAAATTGGAACCGAGATGCATTTTCTGAGCAGAGTTGTGATCCCAAATACCTGATGGAGGATTCATGGTTGTCTTCCTAAGGCACTCAGCCAGGCAGAGCTGTTTCAGCTTTTGAGCCCGTGACTCCCTGCCTGGGGTATTTAACCCCTCTCTTCTACCAAAAGTCAGCTCCAGAAAGCCAATCTTGATGAGATTCTGTCTTTCAGTGTGAGTAGAAGGTGCCAATTTGCCCCTGTGAAGCCATCTTCCTTTTTAAATTTGCAGTGCTTTTTTAGCTCAAGCCTTTAGGATTATTTGTGCAAATGGGGGGTTGAGGAAGGGAGAGGAGATATAAACAGAAGTTGCTTTTGCTGGAAGAGGTAAAAATGAGCAGGCCCAGCTCAGTAAATGTCAGAAAGGTGTGCACTTGTGTGTGTGTGTGTGCACATGTGCATGAACACATAGGCAAACATATGCACATACGTGTGAGCTTCTGGGTTTATAAAGCTTTACTTTCTTCCTGTGATCATCAGAAATGGCCTAGCTCTGAGTTCTTTTGAGAGCTATCTTGTTAAAAATGGGGGTGGACCCTTCAACAGACACAATATTGGTGTGCTCAGACATTCCACCTCTCCTCTGTATTCATCCTGGCATATGAAAATTCAAATTTGGTGAGAGGGAAAAAGAGAGAAGGGACTGATTTAGGAAGGGGAAAAAAAATCATCTTGGGATTCCTTGAAATAGCAAATTCTTTTTGTAACTCCCTCACAATGTGTTGACACTATTATTCACTGTATTTAACCAAAAAAAAAAAAGTAATTTCAGGGACACAGCCATTGTATGAAGTAAGGTATGCCAGAATTTGATACAAACAGGAAGTGGGTGGGTCAGACTTTAGTTGACATGGCGTGGTGGAAACAGGTTCTGCGGAAAGAGCAATTCAATTTTACTTTGGCCTGTGGATCTTGTTATGATTGGGCAGGACAGTAGGATTGATTCTGAGGCTAAGCTATTCAAGGGCTGGTGCTGACTGAACCCCCAGCACTGATCCACTTCACCCCCTTCCAGGACGCTGATGCTACCCCATACTGGGCAATGACTACTGCTCTGGCTACACCACATTCCGGATGGCTAACAGCGGGCAATCCAAACCTCCCAACATCTGTTTCCTCATCTCAGCAATGGTGGTAATAACCATTAATGAAAATGGTGATGAGAAGTAGAGAGAATGTATGAGCGAGCTTAGCCACTCCATAAATGATGGCTAATAATATTAACTATTATAATGAAGAGAAGAGGAGGAGGAAGAAGGGGAAGAAGGAGAAAGGGAGGAGGAAAGCCAATTTTAATTACATAAAGAAGTCACCCCACAGGGCCATCTGGGGAGCGTAAGAGTGATTTTATAGTATGCTTTAAAGAAATCTTATTTAACATTCCCGCTTAAATAAGCTTGCTAATTTTCCTGATGTGATTACTTCTTTGTTTCTAAGCTTCAGCATTTTATTCTGCTTTAATTATACAATATTTTAGGTTTGACATCAAAAAGTGCATCATCTGTTTTTATCTTTCTCGGCCTCATCCACATCCTTGGTTACTGCTGCCAGGTATCCTGGGGTCACCCAAAGTACTTTGGTTCTAGAGACCTTTCAAAGTAAGCCAATGAAGCAGTTCAGAAAACTTCTCTTGTGTGTAGACAAAAATACATTAAAACGACCAAGGGAGTGATTACTCTCTGGGACAATTATTTTTAATGCCTTACCGGACACATCCTTTTGGAGTCAAATTAGGAGAAAATCTTTTTTTACTTTGTTTTACATCTTGGAACTCGATCTTTGGTAAATGTCTGTGATGTTTGCACATTGTGTAACACTTAACCCCCCACCCCTCCAGCTGTCTCAAATGCTGTCAGGATTTCATCAGCTTGTTTACAGGCAACACAAACACAGGGTGGAGAGAATGAACGGTTTCTTTGTGGCTTTCTGGTTATCTGCCTTTGACTAGCTACTAAATGCAGTTCTGAAAGGCTTGTAGTGATTTTGGGTTTGCTTGCCTAGTCCCTTCAATTCAGCTCCAAACCAGAAGAGCTCCCCCTTCGGGTATCCTTGATGCTAAAACCTCTACAAGGCGTCATTGACTAATTCAAGCAAAGAGATGCTGTCAGCATGACAGGTATTCTTTTTACGTTGGGTTCTCTGTAAAGCACAATGATGCTTTCCTAACTTAACAATATTGTGGTTAGCTAATTATTTACAGGTTCACCCGAGGCTTTCTAAAATTTAATGAAGTGGCCTTTAGTCTCCCTGATTACCATATGGAGGAACTGAAGAGAATTGTGGGACCTGGGATAAGTGCGGGCTGTTGTAAGAACACTTCTTAGAGAGAAGATCTTCTGCAACCTGCTTCGATAATGACCAAGTCCTCCAACATAGCCAGGCTGTGAGGAAGTTGGGAGTAAGGACTGCCTATCTCCAACTCAATTATTGGGCCTATAATATGTACTTCGTAAGTGTAAATGAGTGAATGCTGTTACAGAAAGATGGCTCTCGCCTCGCACAGGACGGGCCTTAGGGAAAGCTCTGCCGCTAACTAGCTGTGTAATCTTGGGCAAGTCATATAATGTTTTATCTGAAAATAAAGAGTAGGACTGGGCACTCTTTAAAGTCCTCTGCTGCTGAAATCTGGTGGAGAGAAACTATCTTACACATCCTGGGTGAACTCAGTGCTTGGGAAGGCATCTTACTGAGTTAGGAAAAGAAGATGATGAAGAACTTGTTAATATGTAATATTTAGATTCCTCTTGCTCCAGATAATAATTGCTTAGAGCATGTACAACATTTTTTTAAATGAAGGTGGCCAGCTGTCTCAAATATTCTCTCTCATCTTTTCAAATGGTTCTGTTGATGGGATTCAGAAAGGAACTAGTCTCCATGAAGCTTTCTTTGCATATAACCTGTCTGATATGAGCAGGTGAATGTATTAATTTTTTAAATCTGGTTTTGAAATAGAGATGATCAAGCAGCTTTGGCATTATACACCCATCTTAGATCTGTTTGTGATAGACGTAATTAGAATGGTGTTCACTGAATCCAATTGCCTCAAGGAAGTAGGGCAAGACTGACCGAACAGATGTTTATGCTTATCTAATAATAATAATAATGCACACTGCGTTTATTTGGAACACAAATTGTTCCTGCTCACTTCAAGGTCCCGATGCAAAATTCTGGATTCAGATCCTGTGGATTTATCACACCCGCTGGAGCACATTGGCTTTCTAAACCTCTGAATGGATTATGCTCTTCCATTAGAGTGGGCCCATCCTTTCCAAAAGATAACATCTTGTTTCTCTGGCCTGAATTTCCCTTGACTTCTTTCAAAACACAATTTGTGAAAACAACGTGTGAGAACACATGACAATGGGAAGTGCTCGGAGGGAATACTGCAATAAATATGTCAGGTATACAAACTAGCTGATGCTATTTATTTGGTCCTTAAGAAGAAAGTATTGGGAAACGATAAATTACAATAATTTTTCAGTGCCCTCAGATTTCTCCAGTAATGCACATATGTTGGCAGACCTTAGTGGGTTATGCTAATTTATTTGTAAATCATCAAAGGAAATGATAAAATGTATGTCTCCAGGCAAGTGAATGGACAGGAAAACCGAATTGAATTGGACAACAGCAATATTTTCCTACACCAGAAGTAAACATATCAACATGGTGAGGAGGGTTTTGTACCATTCCTGGCTGAACTTTGAGGGATGAGATGGCTAATGTCGAGGGACCTAGCTTTGTAGTCCTTTCTCACAAAGCATTCCATTATTGAAAGAAAGGACAATCTGCAGCATGACACAGTGAACTAGGTCAGAATAATATTTCTTAATGGCGATTCCTGCAATGTTCTATTAATTACAGCAGTGGTTCAGAATTTTCTGTGCCTTGATAGGTTGTATTTTTAAGTAGGCACCCATTTTTTAAATTTACTATGATATAAAACTGAGTTCTAAGGAATCTCTAATACGTAAGTGGGAAAAAATGATGTGGGAGAGAGGAAGCAAAATATGTGCCTATCCATATATATACTCACAAGTTGGTATTCAAAAGATGGTCTTTGTGAACATAAAAGTTTATGCCACCTTTGATTTGTGTGGTTTTTAAAAAAACACTAGCAATATTTAGGGATCTTGGAGCATAACGTTGGAACAGAAACTCTTCGCCCTGAATTTGCATGTACTCTCTGGCTTTCTCTCTTATTGCTCCACATGGATTCTCCCTCTCTCCTAGCTAAATTGGTTTAGCCACAATTCCCTTCGTGGATGGTATTCCTACAACATGCCTTGCCTCTTTGCACCTGCCTATTTCCATTCCCCCCATTTCTTAAGCCTGGGAAGAAGCATTCCCCAACTATCTCCACTGGGTTGGAGTGGGGACATCTAGTTTAAGTTTCCTCCTCCGTGAAGCTTCTTTCTTCTTATCCCAGTTAGCAATGATGATCTCTTTTATTGATAATAACCAGGGTTTCTCAGCCTCAGCACTGCTGCATTTTAGGCTGAATGATTCTTTGTTGTGGATTAAAGAATGTTCAGCAACATCTGCGGCTTCCACTCGGAAACATGCCAGTACCATCTACTTTGCTGTCCCTACTGAGCTGTGATAACCACATATGTTTCTGGACATTGCCAGATGTCCACACCCAGGGGGAAAATCACCTCAGTTACGAGCCACTGCCATAGGACTCTTCCCAAATCAGATCACAGAATTTGGAGAACAGTGTTCTGGCCCTTAGTGTTTTGGATAATATTCAAAGTTACATGATTAATGAATAGAAGATGTTTTTAAGAAGGATCAGTAGGGAGTATCTGAAAATTAACACATCAAGTTGATTTGAATCAAGTCAGATCCCCCCAAAAATATAAAAAGGGATTATATTATTGCCTTTCTCTTCTTAGAAAAAACTTTACAGAACTATAATTTTAGCACTACACCATTGGGTTGAAATGAGAGGAGAATGTCTCCACACCTTTTTAAACATTACTGTTGAAGTCACTAACCATATTTGGATGACCCTTATAGAGAAAAGCCAGTGAGGTAAACTCTTATTTAGAGTTTAGTACTGGAAAAGTTTTTCTCTTCTGAGAAACTGGGTTTCTTCCTTCCATTTGCATAATGACATACTTGTAACTAGTTTTATTTTCCCTTTTTGACTTGGCTGTCAGGAATCTCAGAACTAAGTTTTATGTTCAATTACAGTAACTATCCTCAGTCTTTGATTTCTAATATTAATCCAATCTTTTCTTCTTACTAGCCCCACTTAACTCTTGTCTTTCACCTTTTCTCTAATGGCCTTCTTAAATCCACTTTCTTTATAAAATAAAATTTTAAACAAGTAGAGTCCTTATCATTTACCATCAATACCAGGACACTTTTAGGAGTAAAATAAGAGCAATTAATAATTAATCTGGGACAACAGCTTAAACTGAGATTGTCCTGGGCAAAATAAAAATGTGGTATCACTCCAGAAATAAATAATAAATGTAACAGAGAACAACAATTATTCCATTCCCAGGTTGGGGATAATTAAAGATAAACATGTACCCTAAAGACAGAATCAAAGTTAAGCTATGTGCTTCTTATTTATCATGTGTCACATCTGTTGGTTAGAATTTAATATTTATTACCTCTTGGGAAATTTTGTAATTAGCCTCTGTATCAGTAGAGAAAAAAATCCTGGGCTTTTAAAAATGTATTTAATTTATACTAAAGGGGAGAGGGGGATACTTTAGATCTGGAACAGTGATCACAATAGAAGTTTCATTTGTTTGTGATTTATGAAGTCTTGGATAAATGCACTATTGACCAGTATCAGATTTCTAATGATTCTATCTTATTTTTCCTAAGCAACTTCTCATAAACTTTTGTAATATCTTGAGCAGCCAGTTGATACTGTGTTCAAGCCTGTTTACAGAGCTATTAATAAATGCTGTGTGGCAACTCCAGGAAGAGTCAAACTGCTTTTTCTCTCCATTGGCTGAAAACAGTTTCCTGCTGATTTTGAAAAACATGGGATTACCAAAATCCTAGATATATGCTGGATATTCTGAAAAGAAACCCAGTAAAAATAAATGGGATTATAATTTTTAACCTAAAGGGTTTATAGTCAAAAAGGAAACTCTCTGTCAATGCCTTGATCGCAAAGTCTTCCATATATGAAAGGGAGATTTCAGCCTAGTACACGTGAGTTTAAAAGCTGGGAATTTGTTGCTATACATGCTCATAATCATGTTGTAATTCAAGTTCTTGGTGGCTGTTCTGTTTTCTAAAGGCAGTTAATAGTCTCTGATTAGACAAACTGAACCTTTAATAACTACCATTTATTTATTTCTGACTACATGCCAGGCACCACATATGCACTTTATCCATGTTCCTTTGTTCTCAACACAACTCTGTGAGGTGAAGTTATCATTAACCCCATCTTACAGTTAGGAAAATCAAGTCTCAGAGAGAATGAAGAAATCACCCAAAGTCATATAAAAAATAAGTAGCAGAGGATTTAAACCCCAGTCATCTGATTCCTAACCCCTGTTCTTTACATTATTCTGTACTTCCAGAGTGAAAAACTACCACGGTTAAAACCTAAGATGGCCAGAGAAAGGTAACACTAACAGTAACAGTAACGTTCATGTAGCATACATTCTACCAAGTGTTCTGAAAGTTTATACATCTCATTTAATTCTTACAACAGCCCCATGAGAAATGCAACCATACCCACTTTATAGATGAAGAAACAGGAGGGTAAGTGATGCATGACCCCAACAGTATTCCTGTCCATCGCTGGTTCTCATGTTACAGACTATCCTGAAGGTTCTGTTTTGCCTAGCACTTTACAGTTTTCAAATCACTCTGTATGCTTTACTTTGTCTTTATCATTATCCTTGTTTTACAGATAAGGGTACTGAAAAAATCAAGAGCTTAAATTACTTCTTTAAGGCCATGGTCTTTGGCAGGTATAGGATTTGAGCCCAGGTGTTTTTATACCTAGCCCAGGATTCTTTATTGTGTATCAGGCTGCACATCTGAAGTATGGCTGTTAAGGAACCATGCCATCCTAAACTTTTCAAGCTCATGTTAACCTATAGCCTTCTGTACTGAAAGGAAAAGAAACTAAGCTTGACTTTGAAGCAAAAGCCACTTATATCCTGTTTCGGGGTAGGGGGTGGAGTGGGGGGGACGATGGGGGGTAGGAAGTGTAAGACAAAAGTAAGTTCAATTTACTCCAAAGTGGCAACAATCTTGCTTAAGGTCAGACTCATTGGTAAAGGGCTTCTCTTCCTTCCCTTCTCCCTGATCCAACAACAATGAAGATTGCTAACTTCTTTTAAACACACCAGATGATACTAAGGCTAGAACTTTTCAACTAATTAGAAGCAAATAAAAACAATCATGTCAATATAGATAACAGCCACCATTTATTGAGTGCTTCCTCTATGGGCTACGAAAATTACACGCCTATCTCATCTAGTTCTCACAATTTGAGTAAGTGGTATTATTTTACCTTGAAGAGGAGAAACTCCTTTTGCAAAAGCTAAGTAACTTTCATAGTCACTCAGCTGGTGGTGGTGATTTTAACCCAACTCTAAATAGCTGCCTTTCTGATTCCATAAAGTCCAGTTGCCTTATAGGCAGGGATTTGTCCAAACCCCGGGTTTCAAAGCCTTCAAACCCTTCCTGCGTCTCAACTGAAGGATGGGATAATTACTAAGCACATTTAAAACGTGGCAGGGTGGGCAGAAAATGGAAAGGAAGTGAATGCTTCTCTCATTCCCATCTCACCTTTATCATTCTGTGGTCTGGCCAATCTCCTTGCTCCTTTACTGCAGCTATCACTATCTGAAAGGATCTGACTTGCTGCTGGTAATCTGTCATGCGTAGTGGAACGTAAGCTCCATGAGAGCAGGGCAGAGTCTATCCTGTTACTGCTGTAGTCTTAGTCCCTGCCTTAATGCCTGGCACATAGGAAGTGCCAATAAATAATGGCCACATGGTGAATGAATTGATGACACCCAAAGGATGAGGATACCCCTGCTGGAAAAAAAAAAGGACTGTTCACTTCCTCTGGTAGACAACTTGATGTCTTAAAAAAAGAGGCTTTTAGAACAATTATTTCTAAAAGGCAAAGAATGCCAGTGATTTGCCAAGATTTATGGAGCCGTGATTATGAGCTTTGCAAGACATTGCTCCTTAAACATTTTGTCTGATGTCTTGCTAAATCTCTGCTAGGAATTCTGGCAATTCCCCTTCCTCACTCCTCCACCCCTCTTCTCCCTGGTCACCTCCAGTGAATACACATCCTTCTCCCGGCCCGGGCTCACAGACCAGGGCCCAGGTGGTTCTTCACCAACGGCTCCACTGTTATCTGTAGGAAGAGCTAGTGCCGTATTCTGAGTAGATTTTCTTGAAGCTAAATTGACCTATGGGGAAAAAAAATGCATTCTGCAGAAAGCAGTGCTTTGTTGTCCAGTCCTCTCTTTTTTTCCCTATTCCTTTGCTTTCCATCAAACATATCCTGCATACCTTTCTTAAAAAAAAAACCATTGTCCACTGAACATTCCAAATGCAAACTGTTGGGATTTTTCCTTCTGTCATAACTTTTGAGCCGCTGCAATGCTAACAGGCTGCTCTAAAGGATCTCCCCTTCCTGCCCTGCCACCACCCCCATATTCCTAACTCAACATTTGGATATCTTTACAACATATATTCACTTTGAAAGATAATACTGATACCTTGTTTTGTACGAACATTTATACACCAGGACCCTGGCAAGGGACTGACTTCGTTGGGATACTTTATGGCTTAATACATCTGAATGATTTATATGTCGTTTTGTCTAAGCATTTATGCTAATAAATTTAACAGATTCTCCAGTACTGCCTGGCCCTTCGTTTTCTTCAGGGGGTCAAAGCGAGAGGGACATAAAGCGGCGTGTTACTAAAGAGAGAAGGAAGAAATTAGCCTAACTGATTTAGAGCACAAACAAAATTACAACACAAATAAAATCTCTGATTACAGTAAAGCTGGAATAACAGTAAGAAAAAAGAAAGGTTCCAAGATTCAGACAGATTTCTGTAATGAAACTGTTTCTCAAAGACAGCTTTGAGAATACAAAGCTGTATTCACAAAAGAGAATATTTAGCAAGCTATTTTACTGAGAAATATTTTGGTCCTATATGTAATTATAACCAACCCTGAGGAAAATCCGACAACTATTAAACTTGTGTGCAGTCGGGAGAGGGAAAGGGGATAAGAGAAAATACAGTCTATAAAACAGACTCCATTATCTTTGATAGGTTAAAAACACAAAATGCTTGGAAAGAATCTTCTAAAATGTAAAGATTTTAAGATTATGTTTTTTTTTCTACAGGTGCGGAATAAGTTTGGGGTTTTTTTTCTGTTTTTTTTTCTTTTTCCCATTTTTTCCCTCTGTTGTTTGCAAAGTTGAATCAGGGGTCAGGAGTCCTAATTGTAACCTCAGACTGGAATTCCAGATGGTGCGCTCAGTACTGGAAGCAACTCTCAGTTCATCAATTTCATGGGCTTACATATCTGCTCTGGCCACGGCCCGGCCTCCATCCCCACTGTGGCATTAATGCAGAACAAATTGAGACGTATCCTCTATATAATTAGTTCCAGAATTTAAAAAGATTTACGGTATAATAATTGACGGCGCGGCGGAATCCTTTCACTGGGGACTCTCTGGGAGCTCAGGGACTATTTCGTGGTGGCATCAGAACAGACGGGTAACCCAGGCGGTTCCAAAGGCACTGAGAATCGGGGAGAGGGTAATATTTTGTACCGCGCACGCACCGGTGCGCACGGATCCTGAGCCCCCAAACCCGATCAGAGAATCGAGTCTGAGCCGAGATGGATTGGTTAAAAAGATCGATTTTCAAACGAACAGAGGTAGAAGGGTGGACTGTAACGAAAGTCCCTGCCTTACTGTTTTTTTTTTCTAATTTAAAGAAACGAAGCTGGTATTATTACTGGGAACATCGGGCAGGAGACCAGTTTAAGCACCTGCCCAGCGGCCGAGGCAGGCATGTTCCTAAGAGTTGGAGTTGACGGGGAGGGGAGGAACAGCGGTCAGGCGGCGGGTTCTGCGCGTGGAGCTCTGGCCGCTGGCCCCTGCGCTAGACGGAGTTCGAGCGCCTGTTTCTCCCGGGTGGCCGACGGTCGAGCCACTCCTCTTCGCCGTCTGCGGCTTACAGCCCTTGACAGATCGCAGCGCTTTGGTGTGTTTATTCAGTTGTTGGCGGCCGCGGGGGTGACGCCCGAGCTCAGCCCGTGAGTAGCTCTGGTCCCTGGGGCCGCGGTGCAGGGCCCGGCTCCGCGCTTGGTCAGATGCAGTTCACAGCGCCAGGGTGAGAGTAGGGGGGTTAGAGGTCCTCAGTGTCTCCTCCCACTCAGCCGGAATTTTTTTTTCTTAAACAGTAATTAAGCACCTTCCAAGCCAGGGTGCGCTTTATCAATGTAGCAAAGTCACATGGGTTTCCAGCGTCTCTCGCTCGCTCGCTCGCTCCCTTTTTCCTTTCTTTACTCCCATTCTAATAGTTTTAGAGAGAGGCAAGGGGCTCGTGGGGGTGGGTAAAGCCCCAAGCTTGACCTTGGAACCTGGGTTTCAGCTCGACTTTGGCCACTAACTTGCTGTGTCCTTGAGCAGTAATCATAACAAAAAACTGTAACATTTAGTGAGTGCATAGGCCAACACCATTGTGTCTAATCCTCACCATTCCGTGAGGTGGACTCTAGTATTCCACTGTCCCATCTGACCAATAGAGAAACCGAGGCTCAGCGAGGCTACCCGTCTAGGGTTTCAGAGCTGTTGGTTACCTGGGGGAGCTGTGGTTCCATTCTCTGGCCTGAACCATGTGATTCCATTCCTTGCTCTTAACCACTGCGCTCCACAGCTGCCTTTTCTTTCCTCGCCTGGGCCTGTTTCCTTCTCTGTAGACGAGGAGTTGAATTTCCAGCTCTGCCATCAGTGATTCAGACCAGATCCTCTGTGCCACAGGTCTCAGCGCTGTCGGGGTGGGAAAATGGGTGACATATGGGAGCGGCCAGGTCTCTGCAGCCCTCAGTTCCCCAGGACCTCGGATAGGCCTCTAGCTCCTCGGGGGGGGGGGCGGGAGCGCCTGCCGCGGAGGGGAGACCTTTCTCCTCTCCAGGCTATTTGCCAGACGTTCCCGATCACTGCGCGGAAGCCAGTGTAGCGGGCGCGTCCGCCTGGGTAACCGCAGAGCTCCAGCAAAGAACATTACCCAGCGGATGAAGGAGTGGGGAGCATGGGCGCCCTGAGAGCGCAGTTTTCGGGCTCTTCAGTGTTGGCCCAGGGCTCCCGGGCATGGGGATGGATGCAGGGCTTTCAGAGACCTCCTTCTGAGCTGACACCCTCTGATTTCAGAAGCACAGCTCTTTCCTCCCCGCCTAGCGGGTTGCCGGGACCTCCTCTCACTGCCTCTGACTACGCGGTCGGGGCGGTGTGGTGGGGGCACCCTGGAGTTGAAATGGGGATGGCTCCACTGCTCTTCCCTTCCTCAAGGATTCTCAAGCATCAAATGATGAGAGAGTCCAAAATATGCTCAGCTTCCCTTTTTTCTCACCCCACCCCACCCCGAGCAAAGACAAAAACATTTTTTTTAACGTAAAGGCTATATTGCCATACCTGGAATTCAAAAACACAAAACCTCACTCAAGCCACCCGCCTCCAAAACACCCCACCCCCTAAAAAAAAAAACTTTGCAAAGGAGGATTAAAGAAACAATCCCGACCTTTCAGTTTGGAAATGGAAATCTCTGGCTTTTCACAAAGAGTTCTCCTTCCCTGGTAGAGCCTGAGTGAGTCCTAATTAAGAATACCTACTTTAAAATAGAAACAGAAGTGGAGGGGGGTATGATTGATCAGGGTTTGGGGCGTTCCAGGGGCAACTTGGCCGAGAAATTTGCCTTGCAGGGCCGTCTACCAAAAAGACCAAACTTGTGCTCTTCTGCCCAGCCTTCGAGCCCCACTGCAGGTTTAGAGATGGACGTGTAGCACAGGAGTGGGCAGCCCACAGAGAATGTAGGAGAAGGAGTCTTTAAGTTTCTTTAAAAATCGGAGTGGAGACCAAGCAAAGTCAAGCACCAAAGTAGCGCAGAAAAGGATCCGCATCCGATCACTAAGGTGGCGGGGGGTGCAAGCGGGTAGTGCATGTTCCCGACCTTTGCCCTCACCGGATCTTACGCCTCCAGGACCAGCGATCCCAAGAGGAGGAAATTGCGCGTAGCTTGCGGGTCCGGAGCCGGCACTTGTTTCGCATCCGCAGACCAAACTCAAAGCTACTTCGTTTACTCAGTGCAAGTTAACTCAATCAAAGCTTAAGCAATGGAGACTGAGTCAAGGCATTTCAAACGCTCGGTTTCTTTGGAAAACTGCAACTATCTTGATTGTCGCTTCACACGGGCTTGGCTGGAAGGCTGCGGATCCCATTCCGGACCAGCCTGGTTTAAGAGGCCTGGCGGCAACCGGCCACTTCCCGCCCCGCGCTCCTGGCAGTCCCAGGCTGCGCCGTCGCGGATTCCTCCTGGCCCTGCCGCGCGTTTCCAAGTGCCGCTGAAACGCGCTCCTATCCGGGTTTCCGGTGCCTCTCCTTGCCTAGGGTCCATTTCCCAATTGATCCTTAATACTTTGGAAGAACCAAAAAAGTAAACAAAAGTCAAGCACCTGTGCTGGGGCGCGGGGCTCCCAAAGACTAACTAGGTGGAGGGAGGAGTCTGATTTGGTAATGCCCGGCTCTCGTAGTTCCCAACGGTGCGAACACTGCCTTGGACCATGGGCGGCTGGAGGTTCTCCTCCGTCCACCTCACTGGCTTGCGCCGCGCATCAGTCCCTGCGCATCCAGATCGGCGCTCCGCGCTCCGGACCGTGAGCGAAGGCGAAGCTCTGCGGGAGCGGTGCGAGGAGCCGGCCTCTTTCCTCGGGCTTCCTATGCTAACCCTCCCCAATCTCCACTCAGCCCCCCGCCCTCCCACCCCCGAAACTGGGCGCCAGTATTCTCTTGTCGCAATATTTGCTGTCTCTGAGGGTTTCACCTCTAAGGGGTTCCTTCCCTCCCAAACTAGCCTCTGTTTTCCCGGCTTCACCGTAGAAGAAGATTTTGAAGACTTAGATACCCCTCACTAGAAAGGGAGATTAAATGCCGCTGACACCGGTTTTAGGTCGGCGACAATAGCTTTCCTGTGGGCGCAACCTCATCAAGCAAGCAGCTACCACACAACTGAAATAGGACGGTGTATCATGACTGATGCAACCTCTCCAGGTCCCACCACGTTCTCCTGCAATCTGGCCTCCGGAACCCACAAGGGCACACCCCTCCCCAGCGACCCCGAGATTATGGCCACCGCTCCAGCCCAATGGCTCTAGAAGCAATAAAGCGGACTTGCAGGCTCAGAGCAAGGGAAGCCGCTTCTTCGAAGACCAGGAAAGTTCTCCGTGCTTTTCAGAAGTTCCCGCCCTCGTGGAGCCCACCTGCTCCTCCCTCCAACCCGCCCTCTCAGATTGATAAAAGCCATCCCTTCTCCCAGCACACATGATTGCAGAGCGGACCTTCGCTGCTCACCTGGAGGGACACGAGGAACCCCGTGGCGTTCATACTCTCGAAGGCCGAGAAGGGGAGGTGGGGGGAGGGTTGTGTCCCACTGGCCAGCGGAGAGCGCGTGGCGGGTAGGAGAGGAGGGTGTTTACGGGAGGGACGCTGGTTCCGACCCGCCCCCCACCCCCGCTGCGAGGGCGCCCCTGAGGAACTGCGCGCGCCCGGCCGGGTTGGCTGCGGTGTGAATGGAGCTGCCGAGTCTGCTGGCTCCTCCTCCCTCGCCGCCGGCCCCTCTTATTTGAGCTTTGGGAAGCTGGGGGCAGCCAGGCAGCTGGGGTAAGAAGTTCAAGGCAGCGCCCACACCCGGGGGCTCTCCGCAACCCGACCGCCTATCCGCTCCCCGCTTCCCACTCTCCCTCCCACTCATTCACCCACCCACCCAAAGCCGGACGGCATCCCAGGAACCCGGGCCCCGCCGCCTCCTCGCCGCGATCCTGGACTTCCTCCTGCCGCAGGAGTCAGCTTCCACGTGTGCCCCAGAGCCGGCGTTTTCGCACACGCTCTGCTCCGGGCCTGGGTGCCTTCAGCAGCCCGAGCAGCTCGGGGTCCGGAGTCCCGGCGGCTTCCGGACAAAGTCAGGCGCGGCCGAGTCGAGCTCCCAGCTTCTGCAAGGCCGGAGGAGCTGCGGGGCGTCCGGGGCTGAGCCGCAGCAAATGGGCTCTGACGTGCGGGACCTGAACGCGCTGCTGCCCGCGGTACCCTCGCTGGGTGGCGGCGGTGGCTGCGCCCTACCGGTGAGCGGCGCCGCGCAGTGGGCGCCGGTGCTGGACTTTGCGCCTCCGGGCGCCTCGGCTTACGGTTCTTTGGGCGGTCCTGCGCCGCCGCCCGCTCCGCCGCCACCCCCGCCGCCGCCGCCTCACTCCTTCATCAAACAGGAGCCGAGCTGGGGCGGCGCGGAGCCTCACGAGGAGCAGTGCTTAAGCGCCTTCACCGTCCACTTCTCTGGCCAGTTCACCGGCACAGCTGGAGCCTGTCGCTACGGACCTTTCGGTCCTCCTCCACCCAGCCAGGCGTCCTCGGGACAGGCCAGGATGTTCCCCAACGCTCCCTACCTGCCCAGCTGTCTTGAGAGCCAGCCCGCTATTCGCAACCAGGGTAAGCAGGCCAGGGAGCGCCCCCTACACTCGGGGCGGTGGTGCCAGGGCTGTCCCTGCGCGCGGGCACTTCCCTATCACCCCCTTCCCTGGCTCCAGCTCTTACCCGGCTGCCTCCCCTAAGACTGTGAGGGTAACGGGAGCGGCAGCCGGGGCTAGAGGAGGCCCGGGAGAAAAGGTACACGCCGGCGTACAAGAGCCTCCTGACCTCTTCCAGAGCCTGGAGCCCGGACTGTTCGCATGAACCGGGAGGTCATCTGGGGCCCTTCGGGCCGGACAGATTCCGGGATTGCAAGTCCCAGTTGGAGTGGGAAGAGGGAACCGGTGCAGTGTCTGGTTTTGCCTTGGAAAGAGGTTTTGTTGTTTAAGACACCACCAAACTGCTACCAGGCATTGGACTTTTTAGACCAGCGCAGGTGGAGCAGCTGGTGCTCCTATAACGGGCCCAAAACGTCCAGGAGCTGTTACAGCCCTTAATGCCAGTGCTGGCACACCTTAGACGGACAATAGGTGTCATGGAGAATAGAATGAATAAATGAACCGGCTGGCAACTGAACAGCGGCTGTCCTTGAACCACGTACGTGTCCGCATATAGTAGCATAGAAGAGGATCTTTCCCGGGTTGCGGGTTAGGCGGCGTCCGGGCGGGCTACCGTGCTGTAAGAGAACTCCGTTTAACCGATTCCAGGCTCGGTGGGACCGGGTCTTACCGTCACTGGCAGTGGAATGAGAACCAAGCATAGATAGGCCTTCCTTCAGCCAGCCTCGGGCGCCTTCTCTTGGGGCTCTGCAGAGGAAAGATTTTTTTCAAGATCTAGAAGTTAGAACAAATGCAAGTTTTCTTGCCGTTTTTAGTCATTGCACATCGAGGGACACAGCGGGTAGCTTCTCATCCCGCGCTGGAACCCGCACACCTTTTTTTCCAGGACCAGCTGAACCAATCATGCCGAGCTCCTGTAGTTTGTTTTCTGAATTTACTGTAATTGGATTTTGCGTTGTTGAGGTACACCATTTCGGGTTGATTCGATAGTTGAGATATTTTACAAACGCTATGGCCGATGTTTTTCCCGAGGCAATAATTCGCACGGGCCTAGAGACTGTGTGGGATGTTTCTGGAATGTGTGAGATGGGAGATGCAGGGTGTATACAGTTTGCAGGAGGTGCCCGGGCTTCCAAGGGGCGGAAGAGGGTTCTGTTCTTCGTGCCCATTCCAGCATCTTGTAAACGCGTATCTTAAGGCCTTCCTTACCTTATCCCAGCCTGGAGCACTTGGCCCACCAGAAGCCCTGGCCAAACCGAAACTGCCTCCTCTCTTTGGGAAATTTGGAATCCAGGTCCGTGAAGGAACCTCAAGCCGACCCACGGAGCCCTTCTGCTCTAGGTCTTTGCTAAATGAAACTGGTGTTTCTTACTCAAGGGGTGTTGGATAGCTCACTGGGTGGGAACTCAGAGGCTCGTGTTCTCTGATCTTGCCACCTCTCATTAGCAGGCTGGTGTTATCTTTGGCAAATCTGCAGTTCTCAGTTTCCCTGTCTGCTAGAGGAGAGCTAAGATGGGCAACCTGGAAGTTGGGTCTGGCTTAAAGTTCTGTGCCACGGAAACAGAAGTCCGACTTCCCTCAGGACTGGGATTCTAAATTCCGAAGGCTAGGGCCCACCTAAACTTGACAGGGTGGGAAAGGACAAGACTGGCAAGCAAGAGTGTGATGCGAGGTGGGTGTGCGCCATTTGGAGAGGACTGAGAAGCCATTTGATCTGAGTCAGCTGGGCACGAAATACTGTTGCACCATGATCATTTGAGTCCATCTGGGTTTTGTGAGGAGTTTTAGAACCTGGACTGTCACTTTGGGTCCCTGTCAGTGCGCAGGATCCCCACCAACTCAGCATCTGGGGTGAGAACGGGAGACTGGGCTTCTTAACCAGCAGGCACTACACTTAAGTTTTCTCTTGCAATGAAAACATAAATGGGCCATGTCTGCTCAGCCCCTGGGCAGCTGGGAGCTGATGGACGTCAGAAGCTGCTCCAGTCTCAGTCCTGGCATTGGCAACCAGGGTGAGCCCTGAGACCTGAAGATTCTGGGTTTACTCTTTTGATTTCTGCGGTTCCTTACTTTATCCAGGAATGCAGGGCCTGGCAGGAGGCTTGGACTGGAGAAAGCAAAGACAATCAGCTTTCCCCCAGAGTTTGGAAATGGCGGTCAGCAGGCAGAAACCCCTGCTGGGAGGAGTCCAGATTCTGGCCCTCTCTGCCCAGGCAGGGCAGCCTAGCCATAGCCCACAAGAGAGGACAGGTGGTCCTCTTCTCCCTACCAAAGGCATCACACCTCTTAATGTTTTTTCCTATTTCTTAAATATTATAGCTGGTGTGTACTATCTTGTAGCCATTAATTCAGGAAACACCTAATGAACACCTACTCTGCCACATACTAGGGATTAAATATTAATTTAGGACAATGCATCTCACCTGGGCAAGAAGCTCACAGTCTGATATTGAAGGCACCCCTTATGTTTGGATGAGGAATTCTAGGCTCTAAGAGATCAGGTGTACAAGAGGTCTCTCTGTGTGGCAAAGCTGGGACTGGAACCCAGATCATCTATCTAGGCTATTTCTACCTAATTTTTTCAGGATTTTGGCCCCGCTGTTGAGATGGATTTCTTCTGCCCTGCTGGATGGACACTGAGCCCACTGTAATTTGTGTGTGAGGGTCGGAGGGTTTGTCAGGGCAGAAGTGGGATGAGGCTTTAGGTAGCCCCACACTGAATGAGGGGTTTAAAAGAGAAAAATTGTCATTCAGCCCCGGACTCCCCCAGTACCCCTGGCACGCAGAACCCTAGGGCAGAAGGAGGCCTCGGCATCACCAGGCCACCCTAAGGTCACATGGGAGACCAATTCCGCCCTGGGGCCAAAGGCGCCCCCTTCGGGTGTCACTGGAGAGGGTATTTCGTTGCGGATAAATTTCAGTTGCTGAGTCATCATTTTCAGGCTTTTGACCACCTTCCTGACCGAGCCGGCTGTCCACGCCACCCTTCAGCTCCCGGAAGTATGGTCCGGCCAGGCGGTTTCTGGGCTTCTCTGCTGCGGCGGGCGGGGATACAGGCGCAGATCACAACTCGCTTCTCTGCACGGTCAAGGTTGCGCTCCATTCCCGGGCTCAGACAAACCGTGGGAAAAGGGCTACCTTGGCCGCTAGAGCCTCTCCCTCTGAGGCCTGTACAGGGAGTCTTTGAACACGCTTTCTGCCATCAGCTGTCCCTCCCCGGGTCTCCGCCCCCGCGCTCTCGCCTCTGGCCCAGCGCAAGCCCTGGGACAGCGTGCTCTAATCAGCCCCGCGTGCGATAAGTTTCTAATTAAAAGATCCCTCCCTCCTTTCCGCAGGCTCTTTCACCACTGCCCCTGCAAGGGGACCTGAGGGAGGGGTTGGAAGCCGGCTCTTGCCCACAGGGGTCTGTGTGTGTCTGGGAGGGGGTCTTGGGAGCCTCACGGAGGGCAGCGGCTACGCAGCTGGTGCGGGACTGCAGCCCGTCATCCGTGCTCTCCCTGCGCACTGACAGTTGCCGAGTCCTCCGTGGACACCCCGGTGCCCCGGGCCATTGCCTACTCACCCGCTCAGGAAGGGAGAAGGGTTTGTCTAATGACGATTTCTTTGTCGCTTCTGTACCTTTTTAAAAAATGTCCTTTCAAAATTAGGCCTTTCCTCTGCAAAATTGGGTGCTCAGAGCCAAATTTCGTTTGTAAGCTGATCAGTAGGCCTCGAGCAGGGCCCGGCCTTCACTCCCAAAAGGAAGTGCCTGGAAGCTGAAGCGTGCTCACACACGCCTGACATCTAACGGGGCGGGGGTTATCTTTTCCCACTTAGCAGGGAAGAAAAGGAGGCTCTGGGGTCATGCAAATTATAAAAGCTGGTGGTGGCTTCTTAAGTTGTCAACCTAAGGCGCCAAACGGTGCGTGAGACTTAGTCTGCCCTGTGCAATCCTATAATTTCGACCTGCTCCACCCCCTTTCCGAAGTGGGAGGTAGAAGTTCAGTTTTTTTTTTTGTATTGGGGAACTGTATTTGGAAGATGAGGCCATCCTGTCTTCATGGATGCTTGATGCAGAGCCTTGCTCATGGGCAAGACTGGGGGTATAGGGGCAGTCCGACCCATCACACCACCTACATTTGAGGGGGGTTTGGCAACCCAGTGCAGTTGCTGCAGGTGCGAGGAGATGACGGGTCGAGTCGAGTCAGTGGCCCGGCAGGGAGCTGATGTGAGCATCTTGGCCGATCTCATTTGCTGCTAGGCATGGACCTCAGGCCAGAGATCTCGGAACTGTGCATTTTTGGAGAGGGGACCCCAAGACTTGCTCCAGGACTGACCTTTCGTAGCGGGAGGATGTTTTTCCTCTGAGGTGGCAACAGTTCTCCAGGAGGTGGTTGGGTATATGTTTAAGGCAATTTAATAGCAATAGTCACAGAAGGAGATTAGGTTTTTCAATTGAGACATCCCATTCTTTTTCGCCTTGGGAAAGTTGATGTGGGGTGGGCCTTAGAGGAGAAGGAGGGGGACGTTTAGTCGAGGCCGGTGGCCCAACTGCAAGGGCTGTCTCTTTCCCCCCTCACCAGCTTTCCCGAGGGCCTTGGGTGGAGTGGTATAGGGTGTCACAGCCTCGACAGAGAATATTACTCGGTAATTACCCTCCCCATTTGAAGCCCATGCCTTTTAACAGGCTCAGAGTAATTAATGGAAGTTGGTGCGCCGTTCCCTGATTTACGGCTCGGAGTCATCGCGGGGTCAGCGGAACAGATTCATTTCCCTCGCCCGCGCTGCCCCTGAGCAAAAGCCACGGTGTTTGTTTTTGGGGAGAACAACTTTCTCCACCGAACGGTTGGAGGCTTTCATACGTAACTTGCCAGAGGTTCGGTGCAGAAGCGGCAGACACTGTGGAGGACTAGGGCATAAATAAATTGGGAAACAGCGAGGTCAGGGTTTTACTCGGGGAAAGGGTGGGGAGCCTGTCCCCAGATCACACCTCGAGGCTTGGGCCCGGTTTCCTTCTAAAAGCGCTAGAGGCTGGTGGAGTGGCATAATCGTACTAGAGATCCGAATGCGGGGCCGAGCGCTCCTCCACCGGGTTCTGGCTCAGACCCATGGTCCCTGTCTCCCCGCTGACGCTGTGCTTCTCGCCACCGTGCCCACAGGATACAGCACAGTCACCTTCGACGGGACGCCCAGCTACGGTCACACGCCTACGCATCACGCGGCGCAGTTCACCAACCACTCCTTCAAGCACGAGGACCCCATGGGCCAGCAGGGCTCGCTGGGTAAGCAGGCAGGAATGATGTGGGGCCCTTCTACCCTTCTTCTGCGCTATCTCTCCCCACCACAATTCCCACCCCACAGCAAACTGGGGAAGGGTGAAGAGGACATCTGAAGGGATGCTTAGAAATCATTAGCTTAATCTCAGTCAATTTAAAATAAAAGATTGAGTCCCCCACCCCTACGAAATCAGGCACAGCCCCACTCAACCAGGTCTCCAAACGTCCCGAGGGTCTTTACAGTGTGCTATGCATTGACAGCTAAGGGAATATCAAATGAGAAGCTTAACTCCTTAAGATCTGGACGCCCTCTCTCTGCAGCATCCAGGCCCCATTGCCCCCAGTATAGCCTCGGAGCCCAGCTCAGAATGCTCTTTGCCCTGCCCGGGGCTTCGCCCCCCACCCCGTAAGCCTTGGGGCTTGCTCACTCGGCTCTCCTCGGCTCTCTGCAGGTGAGCAGCAGTACTCCGTGCCGCCCCCAGTCTATGGCTGCCACACCCCCACCGATAGCTGCACAGGCAGCCAGGCCCTGCTGCTGAGGACGCCCTATAGCAGGTAGGAAGGCGCTCAGCACAGTGTCTGGGTCCCCGGGACCCCGGAGGGGGCGCGCGAGCCGGCGGGCGCGGGAACGTCCGACGCGGGCAGCCGGGACTGCGGGCGCGCAGGGTCCTGGGGGTAACAGACTTGACCACTGGACTACTTAAAGCAGATCTCCCAGCTCTAATTTGAAACACGTAGATTTCCTAGTTTCTTGCTGTTCTCATTTTTAATATAAATGAGGGAGATTACTGTTGGGAGCTTAAAAAGAAAGGCGGCCCTTTGAGAATATTTTTAAAAGGCCCTTTGCTGGGAGGACTTTCATTTCCTACGGACCCAAGATTAAACACGGAGCCCACTCCCACTCCGATCTTCTCACTCCTCGAACCCGTCATTGCCCACTGGCCACACGGGGCCAGACCTCTCCGGACTAACTCGAGGGCGCGTACCCTCGGGCCGCAGCCCTGACTTCCAGAGACTCGGGCGCCGCGCGCCGCGCCCGGCTACACGCTGGGGCGGGATCCCGGACCGTGCGCGGGGCTGGTGGGGGGGCCGCAGTGTCCTGCGGAGAGACCACCCCAGCCCGCGCGGACCCTTCTTCCTGAAGGCGGAAGATCAGCTTCTCTTACTTCCAAGATTTTTTTTCCCCCCTGTCCCTTGTGTCTTCTTTCGGCTCTCCTCCACCCTCCACCTTCTCTCCCCCAAATTTATTCTTCAACTTTGGGTGAACTTGGCCGGCATCCCGCGTCTCCGATAGGGTTGCTTAGTAACTGGTGCACACACCGGCCTGCGCGGGGCTGGAAGGTGGGGCTGGGGGAGGGCAGGGGCGGCTCTCGGCCTTCGAGGCCCGGGATTGGGCGCGCATTACCTCATATTCCACCCCTACCCCCACCCCGGTGCTGCGGGGATCCTGATACCGACTGCCCCCAAACCCCGTTCCATCCTCCCCACCTCCGCTCGAGAACCCGGGGCTGACGTCAAGGGAAGGAGGTAGTGAGGTAATGAAGGAAGGAAAAGCGCCTGCCCTGGGAGATTGGGTGGGGGCAGCAGCACCTCCCAGCGTCCCGGCAAGCTTAGGAAATTGAGTGCTGGGGCATGGTCCGATCCCCCTGTTCTGGGGAGGTAAAGGGTCTGTCCCCTTCTGTACATTGGAGGTGCACGGACTTTGGAAACCTTTCCTTTTGATCAGAAAATCCGGCGTATCTAATAAGGTTTTGGATTCGAGATCACTTTTTTAAAACTTTTTTGAGAGAGAGAGAGAGGGAGAGAGAGAGAGAGAAGGGGGAAAGAAATGCACTCAGGTTGCACAGAAAGAGGCTGAATGGTAACACCTCCTCACTTTCCCCCTCCCTAGTTCGAACCCAGTTTGGTGCATTGCCACCGCAGGCTCAGTGTTCTGCCCCAAGCTCGATCCCTGGGCCTCTGCTCCGTGAGTCAGGTCTCAGGAGTGGGTACAGAATCCACAACCATTCTGTTGGGAACCCCCTCTTCCAGCAAAACTGGGGTGGTGGTGCCATTGAGGTCCTTTCGAGGAGCTGCTCCTGCTCATTTTCAGTCAGGTTCTGTTATTCTCGTAGCCATTGGGGTGCAGCTGGAATGGTTCCCTATGGGATGACCTTGGCCTGCTCCTCCCCTCGGCTTCTGGGTGGTGCCTCACCTCAGGCGGAAGGAAGACCTTACTAGAGTAGGTGCTGTTCAGATGGGCCAGGATACTTCCTCAGGGGTTGGGAAATTGGGAGACCACAACAGATACACATTATTTTTTACTGTCCTCTTTCCCAAGCCTAAACCCACCCTATGGGACACCAAGAAGGGGCCCATCAGCGACTAAGTAGCCTACAAAGAGAAAGGGGGATAAAGTGATCAGAACCTCTGGTTTAATAGCAATTCCCCAAACTGAGTCCCTGAGGTGGATTTTGACTGAGGGCTGCATTTGTGGTGGCTATGGAAGTAGGAAGAGTCATTTGGATTGTATTTTATACATAAAGTTTTCACATTTTCTAATCCAGCTTCTAACTGCATACTGTGTAAAGCAATTTTGTCAGGTTCATTAATTGGCCACTATAGACAACGATTTTGTCAAGTTCATCTTTTGGAAATGTTTGCTCATCCCTTTATTCTATGTAATTGGAACTTCTTTGCCCTCCATTTTTAATATGAATTTCATAGAAATGCCGTTTTCTCCTGTTAGAGAAAACATCCTAAGCAGTAACATTTCCTAAAAAAGAATTTGTGACCCCTGTAGGAAGAGAGTTTCTCCCTTGAAGTTTGTACTATGTGAGTCTTTGAAGCTCCATCCACCCTGAATTCACATCTCTAAGCACTTTTCAAAGATCAGGTACTTTGTTGCAGTAATGACGAATGGACAAGTGTTAGGGATGTTTTTATATTGGGTCTGAGTATTAACATTGCTGCAATTATGTAATTTCCTTCTTTCCTACTCCTGAAAAGGTTTGAAAGGGTATTTTTTTTCTATTCTCTCTAACCTACACATATTGCACCCACTTAAATGCCTTTGTGAATGCAATGTTTGAAAAAACATAGGAAACAGGACTAAACTTATAATGGCTTACTGGCCCAACATTTGGATTTTAGATATTCAGTGGTGCTTCTATTCGTTCCTGGCTCCATTCCCATTTCTGTCTCAAACTGGGACCTCCTGAGAAAGGCTTGTTTGTATTTTGTTTGCCTTGTTGCACTTGACTCCCTGAGGCAGCCTGCCCAACTTCTCACCTCGCCCCCCCTCCACAGTCTTGGATTTAGTCTCCCTTCCCAGCGTGAAATAAAGGCAATAGTATCTATACTGACATTAAATGAGCAGTGCACAATGTGAGTTTGCTTTAAAGAAGTTCTCAAAATTCTCTCCTAGTTAGGAGAGAACTGCACGGTGATTCTCTCCTCTCTGGTAACAGATCTGAGCTGTACACATTTGTGTGTAGATGTGAACAATATTGAATATGAAATGGCCCCATTCAACTTGGGGGAAGTGATAGGAGATGGTTTTCCGCATCCTCCCTGCCCTCCCACATGTTGAAGGTGTGTGGAGTTTTGTCTAAAAGTCACTAAGGCTTCTGAAACTAGATTTTGGCCCTTATAGAACCCAGTGATCACAGCTTGGTTAAAGCATGAGTCCCTGTAACATAATAACTAGGATTTATTGTGTGCTGGCTGTACTCCTGGGCACTGTGCTAAGTATTTCACTCAGTTCACTCATTTAATTCTTCCGCTATGAGGTATGTACTCTAATCTCCACTTTACTGAAGAGCAAATAGGGTCAGAGACTGAAAGTAACTTGCTTAAGCCACACAGTGAGAGAGAATAAGAGGCAGGATTTGAGCCTGGGTCTCTCTGACTTCAAAGCCCATGTGCATTCTAATCCCTGAGGAATTCTAGGCCACTCAGTGCCCTCCACCTGGAATATTCCCCTTATACAGTCCATGCCAGTCCTTTTGCTGAAAAATGTAAAGAGCAAATGCTTATATAGACTTACTCTGTTCAGCACCATTTAAAGTACAAGTATTGACTTATTTAATCTACATAATAACTCTTTGAGGTAGGCTCTAGGTTATCAGTCCTCCTTTTACAGATGAGAAAACTGAGGCCCTGGGAGGTAAATTTGCCCAGTATGACATAGTAAGGGACAGAGCTAGTGTTCAAATTCAGGTGGTGAGGCTTACGCACTGCATCCTGCTGCCTCTTCTGATGGATAAGTGACATTTCCTTTCCAAAGGTGACATCTGCCTTAGGTCTCACTAGAGAAAGGTCTTATTTCGCACCATTATGAATGACTTCCCAGTATCCACTAATTTTGCCCGTGGCTTTCAATAGAAATTGTTTAGTGGACTGGGGCAGTATTTTCCTGGCGTGTATTATCAGGAGCAGACTTGAGCTGTCTCCTGAAGTCCTAACACACAAAGCAGCTGTCTCTCTTTCAAACTCCCAACTCCTCTAGCTTTGCCTTTACCGCTGGGTGTGAACTGTTGGGCTGTTCAGTCCAGGCACCTAAAGAATCCCAGGGCAGAGACCTTTCTCCTCTCTCTATCCAAACGCAAGAGAACAGATGTTTGCAGGGGCACCCTGATTTGTGCTCGCTCAGAGGCAGGGTCCCAGGGAAGATTGGAACCCACACTTCCCTGAGGGGAGAGAGCACTCAAGTCTACCCTCACTAAGCACGATTTCCTCCCCGATTTCTACAGAGAACAGGCAGGTGGCTGGGCCTTCCCTGCTCACTTCCCTTGAATCCTCTTCCACAAGCCCCCTCTGCCTCCTCTGCTTGCTGACTTCCTTGGAGTCCCTTGTCCCTAACTGTGCCCATTTCAGGGATTGATTCTCACAGCTGCTTTGAAAGGGAGTGCTGTGTATTGTCTGAAAAATAGGCCCATGCACACTATTTTTCTGAAGCTATTCTAGTCATTTCCCTTTCTTTTTGCTCTTTTATTAGGTTTGCATATCCTTCTTTAGCAACTATGCTACTAATTTAAATGAGGATATTTCCTTTTGCTCTTCAGCAGGTGAAACTATCCCAATCTGAGAAGCAACAATTGCTGATTTGAATATTTTAAATTGAATGTTGATCCAAAGATGGTGAGGTTGACAGTGGAACCTGTTACCAGGTCATTGTTTATTATGTGAGAGAAACTTGCATCACAGCTATAGAGTCTCTGGGGACTCTGTGTTAGCAGAAAGTGCATAGATATACCATTTAGTTGGCCCTCAACATAGATATGAATCAGAGGACAGCTCATGCCCAAGGAAACAAAATCATAATTAATAATACCTCTCTTCCCTTGTGTATCTACATACACTTTACGTGGTGCGCAAGTTTCATTTAAGACATTACTGATACTTGTTTCTCACATAGGCAGGCATGAAGGTTGCAAGTTTGAAATGATTTCCAGGGTGGTGGGCAGTGTTATCAAAGCCAAAGGCTTGAAATGGACTTGTCTCTAGGGAGGGGGACAAATCTAGTTTCAAATATTCTACCACTTTTGTGCTGACTGAGTGTTTATTAATAGAAGTTGAATCCCCAGTGGGGTTTTCTTTAGTTAACTGGTGAGCTTGAGAGAAATTACAATACCAAGAGATTGACTGTAAAATAATCATTCACCATGGCCTGCTGGGCAGAAATTTCTCAGCAGGCAGCCTCCACGGCGCCTCGGAGGGAAGAAGGCAGGAAGAAGGCTGCATGGAAGTCTGGCTGCATGCAGCCTGTGCATGAGCCTTGGTTATCAGTTAGAGGTAAACCTACAGAGCCCCCTCTGTTGTGATGGGGCAGAGCTTTTACAGCAAAACCTGGAAACAGCCTGAATTCTGCTCATAGATGTCAGTTACATCCAAATTTTTCTTGGTTGGCTTTTTAAAATCTAATAGGGAAACTTTTCTTCCACCACATGCTACTTTGCCAGCTGGCAACCATCTGGCAGAGGTAACTCCAATCTCAGCCAGGTTCGACAGCTCCGTTCCAGCAGTGATGTGAACTTTTCTACCTTGTTCTGCTGAATATAGTGAATGCACTTAAAGATGAAAACGAACTTGAATTACACATACATTTGAAGAGTGGAGGCGTTCTAGCCCAGATAATAGCTTTTTTTCTCCCTTTCTTTTTGTGCGGAGGTCAAGAACTCAGTAATCCTGCAGTCCAGGCCAAAACAAACTCTATATGATCTACTACTGATTTCCTTTTAAGTTCCCCTTTTTGCTAGGACTGACTTCCTTTTATTTTACTCCAACTTGCATTAATCCCAGTTACAGAAGTGTCTTTTCTCTCTCTCTTCTGCCCCCAACTTCAAACATTTCTCATATAGGAAACAAGTGCCTTAAAAAAAATTTATATAAGATCTATGTAAAAAAATTTAAAGGACACCATGACTTTTGGAATATATTTTGGCAGCCTGCAATTTCAGAGTTCACTTCTGCACAGACCGAGTTAGACGGGGAGCTGAAATGCCTACGTGACCAGTGTGGTTGCTGTGAGCCAAACCACCTGCCTCTCTGATCTCCCTGGGAATGAGGTGGTCCACGCCTAACAGCAGTTATTTAATAATTAGATGCTTTATTTGCCCGAGGCCATATATTCTGATGGGTGCAGCCTCTTTCCACGGGTTTTCATGATGAAAGCTGGGTGTTGACTGTTTACCCAAAGAGATCAGAGATTGAGCATGCTTGGGCGCAGTATTTTTAGCTCGAGTTCACATTTTGTCCCCTCCCCAGCAGCAGTTATTGTCATTGCTGTCATTGACTTCCAGTTGAATGGTGTGCCAGCCACGCTGACTGAGCCCCCGAGAAGCCCCAGCCAGCAAAAGGCAGGATGTGGTTAAAATTGTGCTCTGATCCTATCACTGTACTCAGGAAACCTATTAGTAGCTCGGGGATTTTCTAAAAGTCCTCCTCATTGGCTCATCCCCACCTTCTCTCCCCTTCTGAGGACTTGCAGGCTGAGCTCCCAGGACTACTAAAATCAGGATGTGGGGCCTCTACTGGGATCTTGGCACACTATTCTTAGCTGAAGAGGATGTGTTGGGCATCTTGCAACTTTCTGGAGACTGAGAAGGTCATGATGCTCCCTTGAGCATGCTCTCTTTCACTTCCAGACTGTAGTCTATATTATTGTATTATTATTACTAGTGTTTAAAGGGTAGTGAGAGGACAAGGCTCAGAGGCCCAATAGTGCCAGATGTCCTCAAAGGGGCAGGGCAGGGTGGGGGTGGGCCACCAGACAGGCCAGCAGTAGGCACCTCTGTGAGCCCCGGTCCTCCTCTGATAAATGAGGATCATAGTTAGGCCTGCCCCACAAAGTTGTTAAGGAGTATTGGAGATGTGTGAAAGGACTGTGTAACATTTGCTAGATTAGGAAAAAATGAAAATATGTTATTTGTGTAATCCTCAAAGGATAATCAGAGCCTTCCGATATCCCTGTAAAGTGAGTCTGTTTGTGATTAGTATTCATTAATATTCCCATTTGGCAGATGAGAAAACTGAGGTGCAGATAGTTGACCTGATTGGCTCAAGGTCACAGCAGCATTGTCCAGTAGAAGCCTAATGAAACTGTATATGTAATTTTTTGTTGGTAGCCACATTAAAAAAATTAAGAAACAGTGAAATTAATTTTGAAAATAGCCTATTTAACCCCAGATAGCCAAAATCTTATTTCAGTGTGTGGCACTAGCCCTGCCTGAAATGCTCGATAGCCATGTCTGCCTAGTGGCTGCCATACTGGACACACAGTGTAGAATATAAGCACCATTGTGAGAATATGTTTATGTAAGATATAGACCCTGCATTTTAGAAGGTTTGCTTTCTAGGGAGCCAAGAAAATGTCCTTAAAAATATTTTTTCTTTGAGGTACTTCCTTATAGAGACTCATAGGAATCTACTGGACTGTTCTTTAAATCTGTGAGAAAATTCCTACATCATAATGTTAGATATTTGGGACTCATTAACCTTCATGTGTAAAGTACTGTCACTCATGCCTTCTTGAAAATTATGCAAGGAGGAAATAATTTCAGAAAGATCCCACATCCCAATAGGGCCTAGGAAAATTGTCAACTGGGGCTGAGTGATTTTAGTTGGTGAACAATTTTTTAAAAATTGGTGACAAAAATACAGAGCTGCCTGGGGAATACAATGCCTGTTGGCTGAGATTAATGGCAAGATTAATAAATGGATTGCTTGATGAAAAGGCGCAAGAGAACAAAAACCAGTAGAGATTGTGGAGGAGGCTGCTTATTAATGAACTGTCGGCCCAAAGAAAGTTCAAGAAACTCTCCTGTGTTAAATGCAGCAGGCTGGCACTTCTAATAAAAATTGGGGTCCTTCAGGAATTAATTACACTGGCCTTACAGCAAGAATTTGTGGAATTGCGAAACGTAGTGGCACAGGGCAGCACGGGCTGCTGCTGCAAATGGGAAAGCTGCAGGAGAAACTAATCATTTTTTTTCATTGATATGTAGGATATTGTAGTAGCATAATAGCCAGCCAGACACAGGGATGAATGATGGGGTCCAGATATACACTGACTAATGAAACTACACATACTTTGAGTTTGAAGTCACTTCACATTTCATATGTAAAATTCCCTGCTGGAATCTGATTTCCTCCTTATCCTGTGTACCCGCCACCGAGCAGTTCCAAATAAGTTTCAAAGTGATTATGAGAGGCAGATGGACTCTACCGTGATTTATCAAGCTATGCCGAGAGAGAGCATAGTATTCATTTATTCTGAGTTGCTGTAATTCACCTCACCCCTCCACAAGACGCCAGGTTGGTGGGTCTGACAAAACCTCTTAATTAAAATTTGGTGTTGCCATTGCCCGTTGAAGCAGCCTGAAGGAATGCCATGACAAGACACATTGTCCAGGATTTGGGGTTCGATAACACACATCGGAGGTTGAAAGATGCTTGCCTTCTTTCATGTCTACTAGGAAGGTAGAGTGAAAGTTTTCTTTTGCTACGTGTTTAGACCAAGGATTCCCAGACAAACCATTAATCTCTTGGGCCTCAAATTTCATAATTAACTATTTCAGTTCAGGACTAAATTTATTCCTAATAGAGCTTGGTCACTGAGATTTCTGGTAACTGATTTATGTGCTTGTTTCTAGGAATGAGACAAATATAAGAGGGAGAGAACAACTTTTGGTTGGTTTGCATGATAGTGTATTTTCTTCTTTGGGGTCTTAAATGTAAATGATCAGCCATTTATTTCCCCTCATAGAACTTCATAGAACTGGGGTTGGGAGCTTTTTGTTAAAATTCCATTTGACTTGTACCAGGATTATAAAATTTATAGAGAATGATTGCTTCATTTATGCATAGAATTTATCATCCTCTTTCGTGTGCTTGTTACATCCTTGAGCATTAGACCATCCAGCACCCATCCCTCTCTTTGACTCTTCGGGCCTTCATAATCCACATGATACTTATCTTTTTGATTAAAACAACTTAATGGCCTTTTCACGAATAATTAATCTGCTGTCTTTTAACGCGCAGCTCCAGGCTCTTAACTTTAATGTTGAGTTATCCAGCCTGTGTTGCCATTCAACGTTTCACTCCCTTTAGCCTCTACCCCTCAAAGGTTTAATACCTCTTCAGAAATACAGTGTTTGCTATACTAAGGTTTTTAAAAGACTTCCAAATTACTCTCACATCCTTTCTGCTATGTGTGAGGTGAATAACTGTGCAGAGATTGGTGGGATGAAATGAAAATCATTTCAGACTCATGATTCTGTCATTCTGGAAAAACATGGAGGCTTTCATTGTAAAAAAAGAGTTAAAAGTCCATTGCTTTTTGACACAATTGCATTTTTTGTGGTTGTTGTTAATGTGCTTCTAATTCTGGATGTTTCTCTAACAGTGACAATTTATACCAAATGACCTCCCAGCTGGAATGTATGACCTGGAATCAGATGAACTTGGGAGCCACGTTAAAGGGGTAAGATCTTCTTTATTCCGTTGCCTTTGAACAGTAACTCACACCTATTTGAGCCGTTTTTAAAGCTGCTTATAACTTACAAAGAGAGTGCAGTTTTAGAAGGATAGGCATGGCTCTCTGAAGAATTAAGATGCTTTTCTCTCTTCCCCCTGTTAGGTGGTGTTCAGTATTAAATATTCAGGAATATATATAGGGAATGTTTTTGTCTGGAACAAAAAGTTGGGAATACTGAGAAAACTTAGTATGGCCTTTACATATAATATTTTAAAGTTCTTCAAAATTTTGTCCATTCAACCTCATTTGATGTTTGTTTTGCTAGTGATATCACAGATTAACTATTACATTGTCTTATCAAGAAATATGTTCAGTTTACAATGTCCAGGATCTAAACTTGTACTTGAGTGATGATGATTTGGACACCTCAAAGCTCATACGCGGTTGTACCAACAGGATTTCTTCACACTTGATATACAGTCACAATAGGGAGAGTACAGCATAGGTAGGGACAATGCTTTGTACATGAAAATGAAAAAGAAAACAGGTGGGATTTACTGTCAACAGTACAAGAACTCAATTTTAGTTTTCTACGAATCAAAGGGCAGTAGAATATGACACTAATGAAGTCCCTGAGATGTATCAGGTTATCTTTTAGGTCTCCTCATCTAAACTCCCTAACAACTTTATAAGGCTTAAGTATTGTTACCCCGTTTTCCAATAAGTAAGTCAAGCTCAGAGAGTTAAGTAACTTCCCAAGTTCTCATTGTGTTAAATGGTAGAGCTGGGATTCCAATCCCCCGATCTGATTCCAAAGCAGGCTCTTTCCAGCCTCCCTGTGGTGTCCTCCACTCCATCATCAACCCCAGTGGGTTCATGGATTTACTTCAGCACTCTTGACTAGACAGCAAACTTCACGTCTCTGTATATTTAGTGGCTTCTCATTGGATTCTGGGGTCTGGGGGGGCTTCCTAGAGCCATGCATGCTCCATTCCCCATTCCCCATTCCCCACTTCTTCTCTTCTAGAGTTGCTGCTGGGAGCTCCAGCTCAATGAAATGGACAGAAGGGCAGAGCAAGTGAGTGTACAATGCGATGATGGCAAAGCAAATAACAGGCCTTGTTGACGGGAGCCTGGGTGATGCAGAAATTAGGACTGGCAGTGGGTAATCAGGGTTAGCAGTTGGTGAGCTGGGATGGGAAGAATCTACCCATCTCTCTCTCTCTCTCTCTTTCCTGCCTCTTCTTACTTATTACAGACACACCGTGGGCAAAAATAGGAGGGGTGACATTTCTCATCAACATACTTTTTAATGATGTGGTAGGAATCCTGCTCATTTCCTCTCAGATGTTTCACAAAATACTAAATTGTATTATGCATATTCCTGTTAGATCCAGTTAGATCTTTCAGTCATACTTAACTTGCTTTTTCTGTTTACCTTTAAATCTCTCAGGGAGAACTCAATTTTAATACCAAGTTTATGGCCAGACTTTTTGCAAAAACTTTTTTTTTTCATTCCCAAACATCCGTGCCTTCCCCAGCCCTGTAGCCTGCATCCTGGGACATCTCCATAGCTACTTCTTTTGATTTTCTTCTCTCTGCTTAAGCACCAGACCCAGCCTCCTTCTTCTCATCCTTCTTTATTTTATTGGCTCAGTCCTGGTTTCTGGATCATCCTTCGATGACCAGCAGAGTTGTTTTTCATCTTCCAAGACTTCCTGTTAGATCCTTCTTTCCACCCCATGCCACCATTTTTCTGCTACTTTATCCAGATCTCCACCTCCCCTCTCTAGACACAAAAGTAAAAAAGCCTTCTGTTGATTGGATTTGTTCTCTTCCAAATTCCGTCCAAGGGGCTGCTGACAATTTCAGCATTCTGTCTTGCTGCCTTCTTGGGACTTGGCTCGAGTTTCTTGGCTTCTTGGTCTCACCCTTTCTTCTGGACCCCTTCCTTTTCTTCTCTCTCCTGTACTCAGAATTAGGTGACTCTCCCTAAACTAAACGCCAAGAATAGACAGAACATGGTTGTGAAGTGAGCTGCACGTTTTCAGTTTTTTAATTTTCTTCACACTGGAGTACAGGGTTTGTTTGTTGCTTAATAACAAAAATTACAGATAAGGAATCTTGGCATGTGTTTGAACATGGGTCTTTCCACAGTTGAGATCATTTTGATACCTTTAAGGTCCTTAACTTGTGGTATTAGTCACTTGCTCGGGAGTCAAGCTATATTATAAGGATGAAGCACTAAGTGTGAACAATTTGTTTTATTCAATCTTGTATAAGAAAAAAGGACTAAAAGAGTTTTCATTAGGTCTGGTGCTTACATTTTGGAAAAGAACTTCTGAAATCAAAATGTACTTCTTGAATACTAATTTTATTCAAAGAGCCCAATGAAAAGAATCAAATGGCCCCAATAGATAGTCCTACAGAAGACTCCTCTCTTTGCTCTCTTTGGAAAGCAAAAAAAATTGCAGTTGTCTGATTTCTTAACATCCTCTCTCACATGTTTATCCCTTTAGAACATACTGTAAGTCAACAAATGTGTACTTCCATTTGTGAATTAAGCATTTATTTATCTAAGGATGGATGTCAACATGATTGGGCCCTGTGTGAGGGGCTTTAGAAATGTTTCCTGTTTTGATCTCACGACAGTCCTAGGATGTATAGTCATGTCCATAGTATCAGACGAGGAGGGTGAAGAGATTAAGCCCTCTAACCAAGGTCACATAGAAAGTAAGTGGCAGAGCCAGGCTGGAACCTACTTCTGTCTCAGAGTTTAACTTTTTAAATTGTGACATAGTTAGAAATATCTTTTACACTGGAATCCAATATGAACACACACATGCAGACACATTTTCACACAATAGTGTTGACTCTTCCTCCACATGGTACATGCTGATCTTTTCTACACCATTCCATAGCATTTTTTAAGATGCTGGTTGTGACATGTAGGTGGATTTTATAACCACTAATGCACAGTTTGCTTCTCTTATAGCTCTTAAAAATGGTGACTCCTTAGAAATTTCCTCCAAGCCCATGAACAGTTAGCTGGAAACTGGATTCAGGTGGATCTGTTATGCCAGGAGAAAGTTTGTTTTTTCTCCAGTGGAGACAAAATCTGGATAGAGGCATTATTCTCCTCTCTGATGCCAAGTTCACTTTCTTTTGATGTCATATGAAAATACTGTTAATGTGGAAAATACATTTGAGTAAAGATATTCTATGAAGAAAGATAAATAACTATCTTTTTGCTTTAACCTGTAACTAGTGCTTGACACTATTTGAAATCGGTGGTAAAGAAAAATCGTGGTGACACGGTAGATCTACACAGAAAAATTGGAGGTTTGACTCATGTTTTAGACAAAAGGGGTACAAGTTCCCTGTCACTCATAAAAATGAAGCATTCTCAGTTTTTATTAAAAGATCATGTCCCTGTACCTCAGACGAACTCCTACTAAACATTTGTCCATGTCTTCTTTCCTTGAACATTTTACTTAAAAAAGAAAAGAATAGGCCTGTTTCCTGGTGTCCTAAGTAAGTTCATGGAGACATCTTTTTTAGATGTCAGGGAGCAGTGTTACAGTAACGGGGGATGAATTTTAGGGAGGGCTTGGGCAAGATGAGATTAAACACATGACATAATGGGGACGAAGGGGTACTCTTCCACTGATTTACTCTTCTCTCCTCCCTTTAACTCATTTTCTTCTCTGCATGCCCATTGGGATCAGAACTACTTTTATGACCTCAAATGAGAGCATATTGTATTTCAATTTAAGTCAAAGAGAAGGTACTTTATGAAAACCACTTTCTTCACTCTGACCCTTTTCCTCACCCACAAACAAATGAAATCAGATTTTTTTAAGTGGGTCACTGGAAGAAAAAATTGCCAGGGACTCTTTCTAAGCATTGGTCCACCTTTATGAATAATTCTGTTTATGGGGCCTTTGCGTTGTCTGATTTATATTTCCTTTAAAAACATTTTCTGTGTGTTCTTAGTGGCTGCTGATTTCCTTAGGCGGCTTACAAGCCTTGGTACTCTGTTAGCCTCTGTTTTGTCTCTTCTGAAGAAAATATCCTGCAAAATGGAGAAACACATCAACCTTGACTGTGGTCCAAGTTATTAAAACAAGGAAGAAGTTATTCTCTGGGGACTTGGGTAGGGGGAGTGGGAAATCGAACACAATAGAAATGTTAAAGGAGTGCTGAGCAAAATGAATGTCCCTTTGCTGGTCCAAGAAGTTCACAGACTGTTGGGAACGCACAGTATTTGACCTGTGGATGCTTGAAAGGAAAAATGAAAGACTCAGGATGAGTGATGTTTGGTAAAAACAAAGCAGCACATTTGGGTAGCGCCAAGGCTGTCGAATCTGGAGAAAATCCCCGCTAGACATGGTCTCATCCCTGCAAACCTGTGCCAAAAGAGATAACTGTCTTCTCTGGCTGGGAGTTCCAATACACAGCCCAGCACCTTCCTTCTTCAGCTCGTAAACATAAGGTACTCATCCAAGAGATTTACTTCTTGAAAATAGATAGCCTGCTTTTAAGAGACTCCCAGAGCTGGAGAAGCAAAGCAAAGGTGGAGAGAAACAGCGCTGTGAACATCCGCTCTCCTGCGTGCACTCCCTCCACCTCCGCCCCCAGCAAAAAGTTGTTAACGTCCTCTTTTAAATGGTTACCTTTTTGTGGCCTCAGCATTTCTTTGCCTTGCCTTGGACTTGACAAGGGTCTCCTAGCCATGCTGCCAGAACAAAACCTGGGATTGTGGAGTTTGCAGGGTGGAGGTGGAAATTCTGATTTAGAACTCTGTCTCCTGTTCCTGGCACTTGGAGTGGACTCATTTGCTGCTTTCCCTGCACTTCTCACTTCCCTGCTACTTATTTCCTCTCCCCGGCTGTTCACCTTTCCCACCCTTTTCTCTTTGGGCATCTATTTAACTAATGTATTTAATTTTTAAAAATTATGTAAGTAATGTGTGTAAGTTACAGAACAGAAAATACAGCTATATAGGGAAGGAAATTAAAACTCCCTCCAATAGCCCAGATGAAACTAAACAGCCCAGAGGAAACTACTATTACTATTATGTGGCATACGCTTTTAGATCCTTGCCTATGCATACATATACATTTGTGCCTTTCTCTTTTTCATAACAAATGACTGACTTCAGCTCAGATCTCAGTCAGCAAATGCATACTTACAGGCCATTGCAAAGTTCTGTGTTGCAGCCCTCATGAGAATACTTCGGAAAATATTCTCAACCTAAGAAATAGTTCGCTTAAAATATGTGGGGCTTTACATGGAGACTTATATCCATAGTATGTTTCTAACTGTTTTGTTTTAAAGCAGAGTTATTTTCATCTTGTACAAGGTGAGGGAAATGAGGTTTGTTCCGATCAGGAGAAGAAAGGAGCCACATGGAAGATAGAAAAAGGAAGGTGGTGGTGAAGGTGGCCAAGCTGGAGATGAGGAGCCTGACGGGCTCAGCGCGGGGAGATGAAGTGGGGTCAGTGAAGGCTTCAGTCTGTTGATAAGGCTGTGTGTGTGTGTGTGTGTGTGTGTGTGTGTGTGTGTGTGGAAGATGTATCCGATGAGTGAAGGATATCTTTCATGACCTAAAGGAGTATTTTGGACCTCTCATGTCTGTGATGCCATCTTGGACCCTTCTGAGATCCTCTGCTCATCATTCCTCCTTCTCCTTCTCATCTACCCCCCCCCCCCAAAATCAGCCTGTAGCAGAAAATCATCGGTATAGAAGATATACTAATAAAAAAGTCATCCAAGCAAATGCTTCTCTGAAATCAGGGGCTACCACATATTCTAGTAGGGTTTTTTTTTCCCCCTGTTCAAAGTGAACAAGTTCATTTATTCTAGCTTTATTTCTAACTCATCATTTTAAAAGCAAAGCCACAGATGTAGTGGTAGTGGTAAGGCTAAGGTGGTGTCTTTATCAAAATGAAAACAAATTTTTTCCCCGATTTTAAAAGTAACACAGGCTTATTATAAATAAAAAAATTCAGACGGTACCAAAACATTATAAAGGAGGAAAGTCATCTGTTATCTCACCACCTAGAGATAACTGTTTTTTAAACATATTGGGGTGTATTTGTATCTGTAGAGAAAAAATTCTGGAAATGTTTATTCAACTATTAATTGTAGTTGCTTCTGGAAAGATTAGAGGAAGAGGGCAAAGAAGCCTGATAGAAGCGGGCTTAGGAGATCCTAGGAGTTGATAAACAGGAGACATTGTTCAAAAACAACACTTTCACAGTGTTTTGTTGCAAAATGGAGCAAAGAAACGGGGTTCTAGCTCAGTGGGGATAGAGGGTCAAGAGAGAAAGTAGCTTTGTATTTTTGCTTTATTTATTTATATTTAGACAGACATACCTGCATACTTGTTTACTGATGAGAGTGATTAAGAAGGAAAATTTCGATGTTAGGAAGGTGTAGAATTGCTGGAACAACATCCTTGAGAGATAAGAGCTCCATGGGCAAGTGGGGGCTGGTTAGCTCAGGGCTGAGATAGTTTATCTAGTAACTATTGATTTATAAGAATTCTTTGTTTATAAGGATATCAAGCATTTTCTTGTCATGTGCACTGCAGATATTTTACCTGGTTTGTGTTTTAATTCTGTTAAAAAATTTTTTTCCTGCCAGAAATGTTTATTTTTATAGTAAAAGTTGTCAGTTTTTGTGCTGCAGTTTCAGGTTTTTGGCTTTTCTATCATCCCTAAACAGATTTTTTCCCATCCCAATGTTTTATATAAAATCTTTATTTATTGGCTTATTTTTTTGGTATATTTTACTTACTTTTTACATTTAAACACTTAATTCATCCTGTATTTATTTGGTAGTTGGATTCCGCTTTGATTTGTTTCTAGATGACTAGCCAGTATCCCCAAACTATTTTGAATAATCCATCCTTTCATCACTGACTTCAGATATTACCTTTGGATCCTACCAAATACTTTGGATCCATTTGTAGACTCTTTATTCTCTCCCTTTGATCAGTCTGGCTCTGTTTGCCAAGTATCAGAGTATTTTCTTTGCTATAACATCACAGTCTGTTTAAATACCTAATAGGAAAGTTCCCTAATATTGTATTTTTCTCCAAATTATTTCTTGCTGTTGTCTCTTGTTTATTCTCAAGATGAACTTTAGATTAATTTTGTTAATATCAAAGAAAGTCTTTATCAATATTGGTTCATTAATTGTGACAAATGCACCATACTTATGTGAGACGTTACTAGGAGAGGAAACTGGGTGTGGAGTATATGGCAACTGCCCGTATTAGAAAATTTTCTATAAACCTAAGAACATTCTAAAATAAAACCTTATGTTTTAAAGTCTAAATTGGAATTTTGAGCGGTATTGCATCCTGTTTAAAAATAATTTTGGAGAAGATTGACTTCTGAAAGAATTCTAACCCTCTTCTAGAATGTGGATGGCATTTATAAATATTTTTTCAAGTCTTGTTCTATGTCAGATGTCCCTATTTTGAATTTCCTCCTTTTCAAGATTTTTAACAATAATGCATCTGGCTTCAAAAGCTCTTTGAGAATGAGTGTGATTTTTTTGAATACATGACAAGGTTTCCATTTGTTTCTTCACCTTTAAATACTGTGGTTTGGGTCTAACATCAGTTTGGAGGGTGGAGCCTGTGGGAGAGATGATAGGCACACATCCCTCACACCTACAAGCCTCCATTTCAGCTGGAGAAGCAGAAGACGTCTTCGTCGTAGAAGCTCTTTGCTTGATCCTGGGGTTTTAGGGAGCACTTAAAAAAATGTAGTTGAGCATGATTGAGTCAACTTTTTTAGATTCAGGAGTGTGTGTGAGCAAGCTGGTTAGGAGCCTTTGGGAACCCAAGCTGATAAGATCCTGCTCCATCTTTCTTACGCAGGGTTTGTCTATCATGTGGATCAGGGGCACCTGTTCTTGGGGTGGAGTCAGTAGCAGTCTCTGGCAATAGAGTCAAAGCATTGAGAATGTAGCACCCGGTGAGCTGGATGAGACTGGAATTCTGGTGAACTAGCACCTCAATACCAGACACATGCAAGGGGAGACCCAGATGTTTCTTGTATGGTCTGATGAGGAGGTCTATGAGAATGTGAGTTCCTAGGTTTGTATGCTGAAATAGTAAGGAAAGTCGTTCCTAAAAATGTTCTTCTGGGCAGTAGGGGCCCGAAAACATTATGATTTTTTTTTTTGGACCGTGCTCTCCCCAAACTATTGTGGGAAATTGGATTTGAAATATCTTTTAGCTCTGCTGGGAGTGTGAAATAGAGGGAAAAAAGTCAGTTGGAGGAGTTTTGTGTACCATTTCAAGTGGCAAGGAAAGTTTGATGGTTCATAAGGGCTGATTTATACAAGTGTTGTTGTCAGGCTATTAATCATTCCACCTGTCTCCCCGTGGCTGGAAAATAGGCTGCATGGGAAGTGAAGACATATGAGCTGAAATTAGAAAGAAACTTTCAAAAAAGAACTACAAACAAGGTTTTAGTAATAATAGCATGCTTGGAACAAGTGGGACTCTTCCAAAAGATACTTTGAAGGGACCAGTGTTCATTTACAGGTATCATGTTTCAATATATTTGCTGAAAAATAACTCCAATCACCATTAGATTATGTATTAATCAGGACTTTTTCTCTAGCAGGGACAGAACTCCAGTTGTATAGGCCAAGAGGGAATTTAACTTTAGCAGCTTAATTATTTTAAAACCCCGTGTCTGGACTCACGGGCTCAGACAGTGTCATTAGAATACATTTCTTTGTTTCTTGTCTGTGCTTTTCTTTGTGCTGGCTGCCTTCTCAGACATATTCTCTCCATGTGACAAAAACAAAACAAAACAAAACACAAACCTCTGGTTTTTGGCCCCAGCAGCCTCATAAGGAGAATGCTCCTCTCTTAGTTCCTTTCCAACAAAAGACCCAGGGAAGGATCTGATTGGCCTGGATTGGATCATGTGTCTGGAGAATGCAGTGCTCTTGTTGGCCAGGCCTAGAGAGGAGGGGTTCCCTGAAGAAAAGAAGGCTGTGTTACCGGAGGAAGGTGCGGTGGATGCAGAGTAGGCAAAACAGATACTCAATAAAGAATTTAAAGTCCAGAGTTAGTGAAAATAGGGTGAGTCCTTTTTTTCCCCCCTCCACATACAATGTGGAGGAGGATAACATAGGGATGTATGAGATCTGGATAGAAAATCAATGAAAGATGGAGTGGGAGGAATCCTTGTTTCTAATGCTCATTGGAAAAGGATTCATTAAAAAGTGTAATAGAATTATCACCATAGTGCAATTTTTAATTAGAAGGGACACAAAATATATTATGTTTTTGTTAAAATTAACAATACAATGCATCTTTTTCTTGAGGTTTGAACTGAAATGAAACACCTGAAGATAGGAAGAAAGTAAAATTTCCAAAATAAAATACTTTTGAGGAAATTTTATACCCATGAATTATCAGATTACAGATGTCACTTAAAAGAAAAACTCAATCAAATTTAACTTGCTTGTTTATTTTTTGGTTCTAGTTTGTGTGCTGGGTTAGAAAAAGATACTGTATCTTTTGCTGTTTCTCATTACCCTTTGGCTTTTATATATCCATTGCTTTGTCATATTAAATGTTAAATTACACAAAGAAAAGAAAATGACTAGGTGATGTTGCTGGTAATATTTGTGCAGAATTTTATTTAAATATTGCATTTAGCTCATCATACTCCGGCAAAGGATAAAATGACATTCGTGTTGAACTAGAGGTAGCTGTGCCAGGTCACCACAAGCTCTGAGTACGTGCACAAAGATAATTCGGTGTCTACGTATTTCCCCAAGACAGACCTTATAAATGGATATAAAAGTGAGTTTTGACATTACTCTGGCTAGAGGGAAATTTGATTTTCATTCAGTAAAGCTTTAAGCCTGAGCATTCTGGTGTGACCACTGACACTTCCTAAGGGAAACTTTTGGTTCCTTTTTTTTTTTTTTTAAACTTTACTTAATTTTTATTTGATGATTCACAATTCAAGTTCCAGGTCATTATTAGATTTGTAGAAGCACTGATCAAAATAGAGTTCTCTGGCTGAAAGAACTCTGTTGGGCACATGTGCTCGTTTTCTTTTTTTTTAACTGTGGTATCATTGATATACAGTCGTATGTTGGTATCAAATGTACAACACAGTGGTTCAGCAGTTACTCATATTATTAAATCCTCACCCCCCTAGTGCAGTTACTATCTATCAATGCAAAAAGATGTTACAGAATCACTGACTATATACTCCATGCTGTACTACTGTCCCCGTCCCCATGATAAACTTATATTGTGATTGTGAATTATTGTGCCCCTTTATCCCCCTTCCCCTCCCCTATGTCCCTCCAACCTCTCCCCCTTGATAACCACTAGTCACTTCTCAGTGTTTATGAGTCCACTAGCTATTTTGTTCCTTCCATTTTGTCTTGTTTTTATATTCTCCAAGTAAGTGAAATTGTATGGTATTTGTCTTTCTCCGCCTGGCTTATTTCACTGAGCATAATGCCCTTTAGGCCCATCCATGTTGTTGCAGATGGAAATTCCCGGTTCTTTTGGCCCTAAATCCTCTAGGCCAATTAGTTTAGGTCCTACATGGTAAGCCTTTGTGCAGAGGCTTGTTTTGTTGGGTTTTGTTTTATTTGTTGGTTGCCCTTGTTTTAGGCTCTTATACCAGGTCCTTTCCATCCTCTGCCCATTTTTTCTCATGCTATTGATTTGTGGAGATAGCAGGTCATTGGCTAGTAGAGTATCTCACAACCTGGATTTGGTAGATTGCTTCCTCTTACAGTCTTTTCACTTTGGACCTCTATGCTCTGTATTTCCTATAAATAGGTAGTTAGATCTGGAGGCTTGATTAGATTTGGGTTCCTTTTTTTTTTTTTGGCAAGAATAATTGAAGAGTGGTAGTGTTCAGCCTTGTCTCTTGTGTTTAAACTTTAAGGAAGCACACTTTCTTACCATGCTTCCATTGCTTTTCTTCCCTCAAAAGTGGCAGCCTAGACAGTGGTGATGGTTCTCGAGGCTTCCAATGACAAACGGAGTCTGTCACTTAAGCATGTCATATATAAGCCTGAGTATTAGGGATGGGGAGAGAAGAGGGGTTGGGGGCTAAATTCTATTTTCTGGTACACAAGAGTTTGAAGTTTTCTCAGGTGCTTCCCTTCAGTCTGATTAGCTCTGCAAAGGCCAGAAGAAATTGGGGGATGTCCTCCTGGCTGAGGACTAGAAGTGGACAGAGAACTCACAGAGGACTAGAGGTGGAGGTTTCCCTTTTTTGAATATTCATAGCAAATGCTAATTGCCTTCGAATGGATTTTTTTTTCCCTTCAAACTTCTGTTGATCAGGGATTTCAGGGCAGCTCTGGTTTTCCTCATCTGTAAAACCTCAATTCCTTTTTATTAATCTTCTTATGCCTGTGGAATATCAAAATTAATCATTTCTAAAGAAGCTATTCTTCAAACATCAAGTTTTTTCTGGGCTAACCCTCAATGTACAAGTTTTTAGCATGAAGAGGTTTCATAGTTTGTGTTACACAAGGGACATTTTTCTCTTTTTAAAAACTTTCTAAAGACACGTGTTGATGTATTTTGAAACTGTCTAGGAAAACAGACTCTCAGGATGCATTTTTATGCATTTTAAAGCTGTTTAGGAAAATGTACAGTCCATGCCAACACCAGAAATGAAGTGTATGCTCTGCTTGGTTTATTTTCCCATGTAGGTAGAAAGAAATATTTTTTGTCCAAATTGTGCTCAGTTTTGACTGCTTCATCTCACATATGCAGGCCATTTGCATCAGTTAGCATTGCATTTTTCAGATACCAAAACTATTGGGCCTCAGAGGAGAGGCTGAAATGTATGGAAGAGTGAATTACTTTGAACTTACTTTTTCTCACTGCCCCATTCTCTTATCCTGTCCACACCAGTGACATATTTTAAACCTTCAACATGTCCAATTTCATTCATACCCCTGGAGAAAAGAACTGGGAGTCATTCAAGTGTCATGATTCAGGGTGCAGTTACAATACACAATTGTCTGGCTAGTTTGGAAGGAAGAAAAGCTGCACTGACCTGGACTCAAACCCCATCTCTGCCACATGCTATCTGTCTGACTGGGCAAGTAACTCAGTCTCTCGTCAAACCTCAGTATTCTCTGCTGTGAAATGGGGATAACCCTATTAAGCAATAGTTGGTGTTTACTGAGGGCATACCGTATTCCAAGCATTGTGTTTTACTTACCTAGTCTCATTTAACCCTATCAGCGTCTGACAGAGAGGTGTGTTTTCTCATTTTTCATGAAGCTGAGGGAAAAGTTGTTTACCTAAGGTGATGTGCCTTAGTGATTCCTAGGATGCTAAGGATAAAAAATATGAAGTATTACAGGTCTTGATCCCCAGGCTCACACTGCGCCTACAAGAAATGATCTCTGTAGCTGTTCACCTGCATGCACATTTTGTGGGGATAAGGTTGCTGAGTGATACTTCACTTTGTCTCCTCTTAGAGCTTACCTCTCTGATTTTTGAACAAATGATTAAAATAGGCTATGAGCTTCATTTTATATCTCTCAGTCACAGAGAGGGTTAGATGACTCACCCATGACCACAGAGCAAACAAAGGGTGGAATTGGGCCTGTAAAACAGGCTTTTAGATGTGGAACCCATGTTCTTCCCTAGCCTTTCAGATTGATCTGGAGATCAAGGATCCAGATGAATTTAGCTTTCAAATGTATTTGTAAGAAATAGAATAAGTTTGGTTCCTATGGTGTGGCAGGCTGAATACTGACCCCCAAAGATGTCCAAGTCCTAATCCTTGGATCCTGTGAATTGTGCCGTACGCAGCAAAAGGGACTCTGTAAGTGTGAATTAAGGATCTTGAGATGGGGAGATTGTCCTGAATTTATCTGGGTGGATCCAAAATGTAGTGCCTTGTAAGAAGAAGACAGAAGGACATTTGACTACAGGGGAGTCATGGGACATGTGACAAAGGCAGAGAGGTCAGAGAGATGTGAAGAAGGGCCCAGGAATGCCAGGGAGTTCTTTGCACTGAGACAGGCACATAGAGAGAGTCTCCCTTCAGCCTCTAGAAGAAAACAGCCCTGCCAACACCTTAACTTCAGTGCACTGAGGCTGGTTTTAGACTTCAGATCTCCAGAATTTAAGAGAATAAATTTGTGGTTGAAGCCACCACATTTGCGGTAATTTGTTACAGCAACTGTAGGAAACAGATATCCTGGAATTTCCTGCACAGCACATGCAGTTTTCTGTTTATAGCTTCAGTGCTTAAACCTACTTTCAAGTGGGCCAGGGAAATTTAGAGGCACACCACTGACACCTGTAGATGGTAGCTACTTCTGGATTGCTCTAGCAGCACTGGCCTGGCCGTTCCTGTGTACAAGTGTAGCATCCTTTCAAGCGTTCAAGCGTTTGGAAGATTCTGATACTCAGTTTTCAAGGAATCAGGTATATACCCACCTCTGTTTTGTAGCCACATGGGAGGAAACAACAGAATCAAGATGGAGTTTTCCAGTTTGCAGCTTAAACTTCACTGCTCGACCTTTAAAGCACAGGTTGTAAACGGGTGGTCCCTTAGGCCAGAGGTACATTTTGTTTGACCTGACATGGATTCTGTAAAATTTCAATGATTTGCCAGAATTTAAAACTCAGGCGATCTTCCAGAAAAATCCTGACTTCCAACTCTTCTGGAGAAGGGAAATAACTGACAACACTCGGTTCATGTTGTTGACAGTACTTGGCTGGTAGAGTGCAGTCCTGGTTGCCCTCTGTGGGGGGATGGGAGGTGACTGGGTGGCTGTCACTGCCTGTTCAATGCATTCTTACCAGTTTAGCGAAGACTTAAAATAATTGCCTCTTGGACAATAATCTGGAAATTCATGGAGAATAAGAGCAATGACAGACAAGTTGAGACTTTTGCCTTAGTTGAAGTAAATGTCTTAATTTTCAAGTAGAAAAGTATCAGTGGATTCTGGAAACCACAGAGCAGTAAGGTTAGCATGAGTTCTTGGGAGAGCTGTTAAAGCCTGATCTTTGGGAGCACTTAGGGAAGAAAACAGATGGTTCGGAACCACCAAGATGTGATAATGATATACTCAGGCGATGCTCAGGGCAATATTTGTGGTAGAATGACTAGTCTCATAGTAGAAGGTCATTAATGAAGTGCATCTTTATTGCAAAAAGATGTATGATAGTTATTTTTGATGTCCTTGTGGACAAGATAGGAAATTATGGGCTAAATACTTAAATGAATGATTTGTGCTTAGTTGAACACCACCACCAAAGGAGCTGTCTTAACTATTTTCATCAAGCTGATGAGTGGTTTCCAGAGCAGTGCTCTGTGGCAGGAAGGCAGGAGGGGCCATGTTGCTCTGGGCCCCGTCTCCCGTGTCTTTACCTGCCTGCCCCAGCCCACCAACTCTTCTCCCCACCTGCAGGAACCATAGCTGCCCTCAGTATGCCTCACTGTAAATCCCTATGATCTCCCTGCTTATCTTGGCTAAGGAGCTGTCAGATTCCTTTTCCCTGTCACTCAATTAAGTCCAGTATTTTATCAATCAAAGAGAAGTTTGTGAGGCAATAAAATAGAAAAAAATGAAAACATTTTATAAAGCACGTATTTTTAGTGTAAGAAAGTCCAGGCTTGGCTCATGTGCCTTGCTGTGTGTGGTGCCAGGGTTCCTTTACTTTCCTCCTCGTTATCTGGGTTGGGAGATAGATCCAGCCGGTGAGTGCATCTCTACCTTAAGGGAGGTTTGGGTCTCTCAGTCGCTTGGTCTGAGGGATTTGCGATCCACTCTAGAGCTTGCTTTCTGGTGTCAGCTCTGCAACTTGGAGAGCTGTCCTCAAATACTTGAAGGATTGTCATGTGAAGAGGAGTTAGGTTCAGTTTGTCTTGTGGAACATTTATGGACTATACGTCTTCCTTCAGTCACTAAGTTGTGAGAGGATTCAGAGAGGAGCAAGTTAGTTGGTCTCTGTAATCAAGGCCAAGTTTATCATGGAGAAGAGGAGATACACAGAGATGGGTGCTAAATATTAACACTTGCTCTGGTTCTCCAGAAGACAAATGAGGAGGTAGGTTCCACCTTAGTTCAGAAAGGCCTTTCCTAACAATTAAAGTGCTCCCCAAATGGAGCTCCCCAAGCTGTCTTGAGTACTTGTCACCCACAGCTGTTGTCCAGCTGTTGAAGATGAGCTATAGGGGCATTGAGTGAGGGTTGGCGTAGATGACTGATTTACGTCTATCAGTGTATGGTTCCAACACCACTACCTTGCTTTCCTTTACTTATTTCGAGAGAGCTGCCACACCATATTCAATGCCCATGGGTTGTGCTCCGTGTCCCAGGGGGACCACAGTGGGAAGAACACTGGGTAGCAGGGTTTCTGCAGTATGGAATTACATTGGTGTGTTGGTCTTCCGGAGCCACAAGACAAAGGGGCCTGGCTGTCTGTAACTCATGGACCTGAAAGAACATCTCTTCACAGCCTTTGAGGCAAGCTGCTCTGGCACCCCCATTCTTGTCCTGGCCTCTTGCTGTCACCATTGCCATCAACACCCACTTCCACACAGTTGGAGAGAAGGCAGACTCAGCCTCTTTTTCTTGGCAAGCGCATTCTAAGGTTCAGAAAAGGAGGTGCTACCTGGATTTGGCATTTCTTTCCCATTTTTGTCTGTTTGACCCTGGTTTAGCTCTTTGTGACATTTCCCCCCAGATAGGTCAGAGATCCCCTGAAAGATGTACAGAAAAAAAGTATAGCACGTTAGGAGGAGCAGAACTGCCACCACCCCAAACTGCTGTCATTGCTGTATGCAAAGAACAAGAGGCCATTCTTTCCATAAAGCTTAGTGAAGCCCCATAGTTGCTAAGGCTGCAGGGTGTGTGGACCTGTCAAGCGTCCTGGCAGACCATCTTCCCTTCCAGGAATTAGGCTCCCTGGGTGAGCAAGAGTTGAGCCAGCTCCCCCAGGCTTTTCCCATACCTTCAGACAGAGTCAGCTGATCGGGCAAGCTACCTGCCTCCTGCCCCCGGGGCCCTGGAATCTCTAGAGTAACAGGCAGAGGGTGCAGGTTCTCTGATAGTCATGTGATGGCTCCTGGAGGCTTTAAAAAAAATGCTGGTGTACATGCCTCTGTCCCCAGAAGTAATTTTTAAAAGCAGCTTTATATATTTCACATACCATGCAGTTCATCCATTTGCAGTGTATATTTCAGTGGCTTTTGGTATATTCACAGAGTTTATTCTGATTTTAGGACATTTTCATCAGTCACTCTCCATTTGTCACCTCCCAGCCCTCCCTGTCCTTGGCAACCAACCACCAGTCTGCTCTCTGTCTTTATGGGTTTGCCTCCTCTGGACGTTTCCTAGAGGCAGATTCCCACACTAGGCAGTCCTTTGTGACTGGCTTGTTTCACTTAGCAGGATGTTTTCAAGGTTTGTCCACATTACCATGCAGCTGCACTTGGTTCTTTTTGATTGCTAAATAACATTCCAGTTTATGAATATACTTTATTTTGTTTATCAGTCCATCAGTTGAGGGACATTTGGGTTGATGACACTTCTTTTATATTATGAATAATGCTGCTAATAAACCATGTGTTTAAGTTTTTGTGTAGACGTAAGTTTTCATTTCTCCTGGGAATAGACCTAGAAGTGGATTTCCGGGTGATAAGGTAACTTTATGTCTGACCTTCTGAGGAACTGCCAGACATTTCCCAAAGCAGCTGCAGCATTGTACAGAGGTACTTCATTAAAGCTCCCTGTGGTCGTCCCAGATAGGATTGTAATGTGCTGACCATGCAGGTAAGAATCCATGCTCTGCCTCATTGGAGGTAAAATAGTTGTGGAACAGGTATTAGCTTTTACCTGAAGGGAAGAATACTTCTGAGCAGAGCATCCACCCTTCCCAAGTTGTTCTTGTCAACATTCCATATCCCTGAGCTCTCACTGGTAGTCCGAGGCTAGCCCAAGCACCAGTGAGGTTACCCCAGCTAGCACCAATGAGGTAGTCCAGGGCCTGAGGAAAATTACCAAGTGTCCACTTCTGGCACAGGTTGGCTGCAAAGGGTTAAGATGACCTCGAAAACTGATCTGGAGGTTAAGTGGAGCGGGGCCACAGATGTGTAATCCTCACTTCTGAGAAGAGACATCTCTTCTTGTAAGTGTCATCAGTTTTTTGGTGCTATCTGGTAAAAACTGAGTCATGAGGTGCAGACAAAAATCCATTGCACTTAATGTGAAACTTGAGGCATCTGCTCATTCCTGAGATACTTGCAGCTGTCACCTTTGCCATCTATGTGGTAAACAACTTGCCGGGGACGAAACCCTGCCACTGTGACTTTGACCAGCTTGTCTGAGAGAGGCATAGACCCAGACGGTCTGCCTGTGAGAATCTGAGCTTGAGGGAGGGCCCGCGTGGTGGTGACACGGGGACTGAGCAGGCCCCAGGCCCTGCTTCCGAAGCAGCCCCATGGAGGAAGGCACAACCAGCGCTTGTCCTGTGAGCTTTAAAAAAACATTCCTTCCATTGCAGATGCGCATTTCCAAATGATGCCTGTGGACCGACCTGAACCTTGTTCTCCCTTTGTGTTTGCAGCCATGGTGCAGGCTACGAGAGTGATAACCACACCACGCCCATCCTCTGCGGTGCCCAGTACAGAATACACACCCACGGCGTCTTCAGGGGCATTCAGGTGAGTACTGGGGGCCTAGCCGGAAGCGTACTCCACCGCTGCTTTCCCTCTCAACAGCCTTTCACTTCCTTGCCAAGGCCACTGGCCTTGGCAAGTCTGTTTTATTTATAGGCTGCTGGTACCCCTTTTCTTCCACTGGGGCAGACAGGGCAGCCTCCTGCTCTCCAGAGGCCAGTGGATGCAGCTGCTTTCCTTAGACCAGGATATGTCCTGCAGAGTCCCACCCTTTCCTCCCTCCTTCGCTGCCTAATTTGCCTTCTTAGGGTAGGCTGTGCAGGTCTTGTATTTGGGCTAAATGGGCCCTTGACTTCTAAGAACTTGGACTTCATTGTGAAGTGCCCAAAGGTAGACTATCTTGTCAAGTGTTGTGAATAACAGTAACAATAATAACAGCACAGTTATGGCTGGATACTTTGTATATGCCAGGCATTGTGCTAAGCTTTATAAAGCGACTCCTTTTTTTAATAGACTTGATTTTTTTTAGAGCAGTTTTAGGTTTACAGAAAAATTATGCAGAAAGTACAGAGATTTCCTGCATCCTCCCCCTTTCTCTTCCTCCCCTCCTATCCCCACATATAACCTCCTCTATTATTAACATCATGCATGGGTATTACACATTTACATCGTCCCAGTAACATCTGACATTGTTTAGAACATTTACAGTTGCAATCGATGAGCCAATATTGATACTTTATGGTTAACTAAAGTCCATAATTTGCTTTCTGTGTTGTGCAGTTCTATGGATTTTGTTAAATGCGTAATGGAATGTGTCTACCATTACAGTATCATACAGAATGGTTTCATTGCCTAAAAATGCCCTCTACCTGTTTATCCCTCCCCATCTCTTCCCTTCTTCCCACTCCGACAATCACTGATATTTTTACTGTTTCTGTAGTTTTGCCTTTTTTTTAGAACGTCATATAGTTGGAATCATATAGTATATAGTCTTTGCAGACTGACTTCTTGCTCAGCAGTTTGCATTTAATGTTCTTCCTTGTCTGTGCATGGACTTTTTAATCCTCAGTGCCCTTTTATGAGGTAGGTATTATTATCTTTGATTTTATGGATGAGGAAACTGAAGTGCAGAGAAGACAAGTGATTTGTCCAAAATCACATAGCTATAAGAGGTAGAGCAGAGACTTGTAACACAAGTCTTGTCTGACTCCAGAACCCTTGTTTTTAACCACCACATTATATCGCTTCTTAGGCACACAGAGGGCTGTGAACACTTTGGAGGAGTGGGGAATCTCTAAGGAGAATGAAGAAAGTAAAATAAAAAGGTAGACATTTCAGAGATTTCAGAAAACTCAGTGGAAGGCCACCTCTCTAGGGTGTCTTTGGGAGGTCTGAGCCACACGCGGTTATAAAGGGTTTGCATTTGTGCCTTTTGCATGTGACTCAGTGGTTGCAACATGAATAACAGCTGTGACACTTTCACCAGAATAGTCAGTACCCCAGAAACAAGCTGTGTGTGGGCCAGGCCCCCACGTGATGTGAGGGACAAGGAGCCCTGAGATGTTCTGATCAATGTTACAAGAAGTATCACGGGGATAGAACAGTGTGCTCCCCCATCCCAAGTCTTTCAGGGGTGGGAATACAGGCAAGTGTTATAGAAACAGAAACCTGATGGAGGGACAGAAATAATCATCCAGTCTCTCTTCCAGCAAATAATGTCAGAATCCTCCACCAGGAACCTGCCTGCCTGACAGTTCCATTTTATATCCTATTGCTATATGCACTGCATTTAGAATGAGTTAAAAAAAATGGAAAAAGCTGCTCTGCCTTCCTTCCCACCGAGCCCAGTTTGTTAGACTCACCATCATGGCCTCTGACAGACTCCAGATCAGAAGGTGTTTGGCTGCCTACTCACTTTCTCCTAGAGTATATCAGACCCGGCTGGCTCACCATGCAAATTTATGCCACCATTTTCCTCGAGACTCTACAGCCTATGAACAGCAAAGCTGTGCGTCACGACAGTGCTTGTTCTTTTTTTTTGGGGGGGGGGGTATCATTAATCTACAATTACATGTGCAATATTATGGTTATTAAACTACCCCTTCATCAGTTCCCCCCCACCAACCCCATTACAGTCACTGTCCATCAGTGTAGTGAGATGCTATAGAATCACTACTTGTCTTCTCTGAGTTGTACAGCCCTCCCCGTGCCCCCCCATTACATCTGCTAATCGTAATGCCCCTTTTTCCCTCTTATCCCTCCCTTCCCACCCATCCTCCCCAGTCCCTTTCCCTTTGGTAACTATTAGTCCATTCTTGGGTTCTGTGAGTCTGCTGCTGTTTTGTTCCTTCAGTTTTTGCTTTGTCTTATACTCCACAGATGAGTGAAATCATCTGATACTTGTCCTTCTCTGCCTGGCTTATTTCACTGAGCATAATGCCCTCTAGCTCCATCCATGTTGTTGCAAATGGTAGGATTTGTTTCTTTCTTATGGCTGAATAGTATTCCATTGTGTATATGTACCACATCTTCTTTATCCATTCATCTACTGTTGGACACTTAGGTTGCTTCCATATCTTGGCTATTGTAAATAGTGCTGCGATAAACATGGGGGTGCATATGTCTTTTTCAAACTGGGCTGCTACAGTGCTTGTTCTTCGAAAAACATCTCACAGCGTGAAATGGTACTGGAACATAAGCAAGGCGGTGGTATGGAAAATGCACAGGGCAGAGAAGGGGTTAAACTCAGAAGTGGTTCCAGGTTTTAACACAAAACATGGATGTGCCCTTTGGCCTTGACTTGCACATCTGTAAGAGAATAAGGAGGATTCGGCGGCCCCACGGGCACGTCCACTGCTCCATGACTCATTGATCCTGAGAGCAGGAAGGGGAGTTTGCCTCACTGTTTCCCTCTAACTCCTCACGGAGGACTGACCGTACACACACTCACTCCCACACAACAAAAGGGGCCAGGAGAATGCCCTGTGAAGGACATGCGGAGGGCACACAAGGCAGCCACTGCTGAAGGACTGCCCTGGTCACACCACAGGTCACATTCTGGTGCTCTGAGCTCCCCTCTCAGGCAGAACCCTCAGACCTCAGCGGCTCCTTGTCATTTACTCATATGTGGAAGGTCTGGTCGATTTGAGGCTCATTTAATATCCCACGTCTTTCCCTAATAAGGGCTTTTCCACCCATTGCAGATTGGGCCCAAGGACATGTGGCCATGTGTCTGAGTGGGAGAGAATAGAATAGAATCTGGGACTTTGGACTTCTAGACCACACTGCCTCCAGTGGAGAAGCTGAGAGACAGGACGGATCGGGAGCTCTTGCATCACCAGCATTTCTTTTCCAGTTGCTCTGGATCAGCAACCCCAAACAAACTTCAAGTACCGATTCTTGCTGACCATGTTAGAGAACTGCATCGCAGAATGTCCCGGTCCGTCATCCGTCAGTGATGTCTGCTGTGGGCATCTGGGGTGTGGATGGAGTAGTTTTAGGCCTGCATCTGCCAGCCTTTCTTTGGGTATTTCCCACTGCTCACTTTTCCTCAGGCCTGACAGGAGTCTTCACATGTGGCTTGAAGTCTCCATTTCTCTTACACTCTGCTTGCAGGATGTGCGACGTGTGCCCGGAGTCGCCCCGACTCTTGTCCGGTCGGCGTCTGAGACGAGTGAGAAACGCCCCTTCATGTGCGCCTACCCGGGCTGCAATAAGAGATATTTCAAGCTGTCCCACTTACAGATGCACAGCCGGAAACACACTGGTACGTCTGTCCACTGTCCAGCCTTGGCTCCAGTGGCTGCTGGGCAGGGTGGTTCGGGAGCTTCTGCTCCTGGCCCGCACTGCTGAGCACGCGGTAGACTGCTCAGATGAAAAGCAGGCACTCTTCCGTAAGTCTGGACGCAATGATAGGAAAAGGCTGCAGGGTCATTTTGTATTGTGTTTGTCCATCCGTTAATAAAGAAGCCAGTAAAGTGTCTTCAGGAAGGGCAGAGCAGGGTGCTGGGAAGAAAAGTCCACAGAATTAAAGAGATTTGTGTTTTAATTATGGCTTCACCACCAAGTTGTGAGACCTTGAACAAGTGACTCAAACTCTCTTTGAACTTCACTTGCCTAATACGGAAAATGGAGGGGATGATGCCTATGTCATACAATGGTTAGGGCTAGAGTAACTTTTAAAATCAAGTTGAATTGAAGGAGTTAGACAGAAAGCGTGTAGTATAGCACCCTATGTCAGTAGGCCTGAATAAATAGTAGTGTTACTATCAGAATACTGTTAGCCTCTTGAAAGAGCGAGGAACTATCCTGGAGTTTGGTAATCAGACTGTTTCGACAGAGTGACGGGCAAGGTCATCATAACACTTAGGAAGAGATGGTCCAAAGAAAAACTGAACTGTTTGGGTTAGTAATTCCCGACAAGATAGGAACGGGAAAATGTATTGCAGGTTTAACTTTTGTTTTCAATCTTAAAAGATGGTGTGTCAAGGAGGACTGGATTTTCCTGCAAGTCAAGGGGTCTGCCTCTGGCAAAGAGCATCACCCTCGTTTGGTTGTTGGCCACCTTGATTGAATGTGAACAGCCATTTGGCAAATGTTTGCTTCTGGCCTTGTGGGCACCGGGTGGGAGCATGGTTTTCCCTACAGGGAAATGGTGTGAAGCGTAGGCTTTCCTACAAAGAGAACTGGTGCTGGGCTTTCCATAACTGAAGGAGAGCCTCACTGTTATGATTACCATTGTCATTTTTTTGTTACTGCTGACTTTTCTTTTGGAAGGGATGCGGGAGAAGAAAGTGAGTTGCATTCAGATCTCTTTAGACCAATGGACTTTGCTAAGATGTGTCTGGAGGATGTAATTCTAGAATAAACCTGAGTTTGCACTCAACAGACCACGTGCTTTGAGGCTAAGGATAAAGAGAACTTAGTGGCATGTTATATTTTTACATGTTTCCCCAAGTGAGATCATTTGAAAAATATCGGTTAAGGTTATAAGGAAAAGGATACAGTAAAATTCTGATTGGAAAAAATACAAGGGAATACACTGAAGGCAACATGGTCATAGAAACTACTAATGGGAAAGAGGCACTTAGAAAGCAGTGAGGTTGCATATCTGTGTGAGGAAAACAGGGCACAAGACAGCCAAGACCCCTGGGCCTCCTGGAGCTTTAAAGAAGCTCTTCTTGCAGAAAACAAAGAGAGTGGGTTGGGTTTTGACTATCCTGTGGCTCCCTTCTTGAATGAATGAATGCAGTCTTTTCTTAATGATTTATAATAATAGTACTGACTATTATATTAAGTATTTTTGTATTAAATACTTCCTGTGTGTCATTATTTCATTTCCTCCTCACCCACAAAACAATTATCAGGTGGGTAGGGGATAGTGGAAGCAGAATTCAAATTCATGCTTTTTAACTTCAGGTCACAAGCCCCCTTCCCAAAGAAGGTACGGTCTGTTTTAGAGCGAGGATATACACACATGAAAAGAGATTAAGAGAGTATGTGACAATGTACTAAACGGAGGCTGAAGGAGCTGAGAAACATTGTTCAGAGGTGCTGATTGGAGCTAGGGTCATCCCCAAAAGTTTCTTGGAGGAGGAAGGGCCTGGGCTCACCATCAAAGTGTTGGTGAGGTCAAGCAGAGGGGGTAAAGGATGAAAAGGAGTAGAAAGGCAAAGTGTAAGGTACGTATACATATAAAGCTGGGTATACATATAAAGCTAAGGAACAGCTCCTGCTCTCAGGATTCTCTAGCCCATGGAAGAAGGTAGACCTGGACATAGCGCACCACATTAGATGTTCTGTACTAAGTTCTGTATGGAGGGAAGGAAGGGCTTTCACTCCAAATGGAAAGTTTCCAACAAGGGCACGCAGAGGAAGCAGCATTTGTGCAGCACATGCAATAGACGTTTTGCTGGGTAGGAATGTAGAGAGAGGAACGAAGGACATGTAGTGTGAGCAAAGTGCCAAGCAGATTTCGGGAATGGTGAGCTATGTACAGCAGGAATACAGATTAATTGTGGAAAGTGAGGAGGTTATGAGGCTGGAAAGGCAACTAGGGACTGCCCTGCACCAGAAAGGCCCACTGATCTGGGATGGCTCGCCTTCCCTCTCGGAATGCTGGTGACTCGGGATTCTCATAAGGAGGTGGGAAGGCCCGAAGTCACTCAGTGCACTTAGAGGGCTCAGTTCCCAGTGTTTGGCTGAACTTTCCCTAGAGAGGACAGGGCCGGGGCTTCCTCATTCTGAGACAGGAGGTTGTGCAATCCCACTACTGACTTCTCTTAGATAAAGGGATACCAAAAACTTTCTAAACGCTTTGGCTCCAGTTTAACTTGAGAGTGTCTCATAAGCATGGAGCCGTTTATGCTCGGTTCAGGAATGAGAAGTCAGTAGCAAAGAACACCAAATATTTGGGCCACAAACCGTAAAGCACTATTTCGTGGGGCCGGCCCCACGGCATGCCCATCCCAGGATTCTACCTCAGACTCAGTCTGTGAGTTCAGACTTCTTTGGCTTATTATTTGTCTAAAGATTGTCTACCAATATTTTGTGAGCGCTGCCTCTGTACTAGGCACTGGGCGAAGCCCATCAGATGGATGGTCTGATTTAATCTGTTCATAAGACCTTTGAAGTAGTTAGATTTTTGGCCTCATTTGATAATAAGGAGATGGCACCTCACCCAGTGCTCCGAGTGGCAGAGCTGATGTAACTCTGATGTCAGACTCCAGAACATGAGTTCCCATTCACTTCTGCCCGGCAGGTGAGGGACCATCCTCAGTCACCTAGTCCCCCGTCCTGTACCCCAAGTCCATGAGCCTACATATAGGCGGGCCTTTAACCTCACCCTATAATTGGCTCCACTGAAGTGCCTTTGGGGCATTTTGGGATCCCTTCCATCCCCAAAGTAGGAGAGGTTGCCTTTAATGAGACCCCCATTTCCTGTATCATTTTCAAATAGAGTATGTGTCTTCCCCAAGGTGAGAAACCATACCAGTGTGACTTCAAGGACTGTGAGCGAAGGTTTTCCCGTTCAGACCAGCTCAAAAGACACCAAAGGAGACACACAGGTCTGTAGGCTCGCTTCCCCTTGCTGGCAGTACGTTCCTTCGGGTGACGGCTGGTTTTGTGTTTCTCTTTGTTATTGAATACAGATGTGAAAGGGTTAGCTAATTGTTTAGTTTTTCCTACAATTTCTTTTCCCCTTAATCTCTGGGGATTTTCCTTCTCTTAAGGGAAAACAAAACATCCCACATTTCTCCGGCAAACCACAGAACAACGGGATCCTACTAGCAATTTGCTGATGATACACTGAGCATCCATCAGTAAAGAATATGGGTGATAGAGAGCAGAATTCTATTTGTAGTGTGTGATTCACTTTGTTGGGCTCCGACACAGCTGAGAAGCTGGACATTTTGTGGTTAAGGAATAGTTGTTCCCAGGGCCGAAGCCAGTCTTCAGGCGCTGCCATGCAGAATCGGACGGCTCGTGCTGGGCCTGGAGTAGTGGGGAAACCCGAGGGTGAGGCAAACAACTGCAGGTGTGGCTGGAAATGGCTGGCTTCTTGGGCTGCCGGGAAGCAGGCCTGTGAGCCTCGCTATTTCCCCACGTTGTTGGGGCTGCGGCTAGACCTTCTCTGTCCGTTTAGGTGTGAAACCATTCCAGTGTAAAACTTGTCAGCGAAAATTCTCCCGGTCTGACCACCTGAAGACCCACACCAGGACTCATACAGGTAAAACAAGTGCGTAAACTTTTCTTCACATTTATTTTTTCATTATTTTTTAAAACTACTGTTGAATGGAGTTGTTTGCAATGGGAAAGAATGGAAAAGACTAGTGTAAAAGTTATAAGCATGCCTAGACTCAGTCAAGAGGGAGAACAGTGCATATTATTATCTTAAGTGATAATGATACACTGTTTGAAAAGGGGTGGGGTGGGTGGGTGAATACAGAGCAGAAGAGATTTGTGAAAGGAGCTCTTTCTATGATTGTCCAGAATGAAGCAAAGAGATAAGCTAGGTCCCTACTGTCCCCAATTTGTTGCATCCCATTTTTATCACTGTTTGGTATGATAATCAACCTTACAGAAAAACAGAAATTCTAGCAAGCCAAACATTTATTCTTCTGAGAAATCATGTTTCCTGACAGTATTTTCAGAGAACTGAATTCTTCTCTGCTGAAAGTTAATGTCCCAGTAGCAGTCATGTTTTCTGCCAGACTTCTATCAGTGTATGGATATTATTTCCTTCATTCTAGTCTAGAGAGGAGAATAAGACATTTACTCACTGGCTGCTGAAAGTTTCTGCTTCTCCACAAGACTGGTGTGATTCATAATGAAAATAGCACCCATCTTTGTTGTGTTTTTTCTAGCTTTGGAAGTCAGACCAGGATTTAGGTTATTTCAGTTTATCTTTAACATCCCTGTAAGAAGAGTAGGGTAGGCATGTTTTATCCCCATTTTACAGATGAGGAAATGGAGCACATCGTGATGAAATGACTGTTCTGAACTCCCAAAGCTTGTAAATAGCAAACCCAATTCTGTCTGCTCCCAGCCCACCATATCCCACCACCTTCTTTGTTGGAGAAAGAACAGGGTTTCACCACGCAGCCCAGGGAGCAGAGAGAATCAACAGCAGAGCCACAGTCAGCAAAGCTGAACACCATTGAGAGACTGAGGAGATGGCCAACGAGAGAAAGCTTGGGATTTGTCCATTAGGAGATGGCCTTTGACGGCATGGCTGGAGGCGGGGGTGGAGGGGTGGGGCCCAGATCAGGAAAAGCAGAGAAACAGCGAGTGGGGGAGAAGGAAAACATGAGGTCCTGAGTGCCTGCGTGGTCCCAGGTTCTCAGCCCAAGCAGGCTGCATCACAGACTGAGTCAGCACAGGTGCCCCAGAGTTGGCAGGATGGGCAGCTGGTGCCCTCTCCTCAGGTGCCTTTGGGGCTGCTTCACTGTCTTGGTCCTGAGTTCCTAATCGGGTGGGGAAAAGTTATCATCTTGTGCCCCCCTCACTCCCCACCCTCTGCATATCTGCATATGTGCAAAGTGACATATGTCATTGGCACGCTGTTTTTTGCTGTATTTGGTCAGCCCCCAATTCTGGCCTTGAGACATTACTTCCCCTGGGACATTTCTCAGTGCTCATCCTGACCAGTAGTTCAAAGAGAAGGCAGAATGGCAGCAGCAGTATCCTGGGAAGACCTGGGGCATCTTCTCAGGATAGTGCTCATCCCACTCCTGCAGCATTTTTACTTGGGACAAAGCTGTGTTTCCATGATGGCTAGGCTTGGGGGATGTGATCCAGCAAAGTGCACAGGCTGTGGGATCAGGCGGAGCTGGGCTTCAGTCCCGCTGGGTCTGCCCTCGCCAGAGGTCCGGCCTCATCTGTAGAGTGGGAATAATAATGCTTCCCTTACAGGGCTGCTGTAAGGGTTGCATGACATAATCTACACTATGATGCCAGCACAAGGTGTGGCACGTACTAGGCATTTAATAAATGCGAATTATCTTCCCTATCCAGAGAGTCTTGGCAGCAACTTCCTAGGGCTCCTTAGATGGAGAAGCCTCAATTTTTTGGCAAGCTTATTAAAAATCTTGAAACCATGCCTCAACTAGAATCTTCTGCATACCAGGGATTATGCACTGAGTAATACTTCAAGGTAAAAGGGGCAAATACCATACAAACTGGTATCGGTTATTTATTTAAAAGTACCCAACCCATCCAGAATATCTATGCAAACAGAAATACTGCAGCTACAGACATAGTTCTACTACTGGATGGCAATCAACCAGTTGTATCTCGGGTGATGATCCTGAGACCTTGCAGCCCAGTTCAGCTTGATTCCCAACTTAGACAGCAAACGGGAAGCATTTAATTAACTCATGAAACAGCCTGACAGCAGAGGTTGAAACAAATGTTTTTTCCCCCTTAATTAAATAGGAATTGCCCAGACTTCTCCGTGAACTAGACTCATTCCCTCTCTCCCATTTCCCAAGTCCTCTGGCTTAATAATAACTTTATAATTTTGATAGCATTTTAATCCGTAAGACCCCAGAGGTGCTGCCATTTCTAGGCTGCCTGTGAAATGAGCCTGACTTGTTAGCTTAGGGAAAGAGCTGGAGGGAACCTGCGTGGGTGCCTTGTGATGATTTAACTCGGGCCCTGGAGAGTTGAACTTGCTCCCAGTCTTTCTGCTGCCTTGTCTCTGACTGGCAATTGTGTCAACAGGTGAAAAGCCCTTCAGCTGTCGGTGGCCCAGTTGTCAGAAAAAGTTTGCCCGGTCAGACGAGTTAGTCCGCCATCACAACATGCACCAGAGAAACATGAGCAAACTCCAGCTGGCGCTTTGAGGGGTCTGAGCCAGGGGACAGGTCTGCGTCCCAGGCCGGGCAGTGTGTGAACTCCTTTCAAATCTGACTTTCAAATTCCTCTGCACTCACCTCTCTAAGAAGGAAATGGCAATTGATCTTCTAAATCCAGCTTCCAAGACAAGATGCCTGCACTACTGGATCCTACCAGGCTTGCCCGGAGGAGTTGGGCTCTGCTTTTAGTTGGCTTACAAAGCCCTGAAGAAGTGGCCACAATGTCCAGTTAGTTAAAAGCCCAGCACCATTTGGTCTGGATTTTCCACTGTAAGAAGAGCCATTGTTGATGCTGTCCCCCGACCCTCTGCTCCTCTTTGTATGCTCGTTTTCATTAGGAATGGAGTCACTGTATCATTTTCCATCATAGAATATTTATAGGCCAGGGCATGTGTATGTGTCTGCTAATGTAAACTTTGTCACGGTTTCCATTTACTAACAGCAACGGCAAGAAATAAATCAGAGAGCAAGACACTGGGGGTGATCCTGTCCGGCATTCTGCGGGTTAGGCAGGCTGCTAACCTGGAAGGCCGGATGTAGCACTCCCAGGCAACTCTTGCATTTAAAACTCATGCGTTTCAAGCAGCTGAAGAAAGAATCAGAACTAACCAGTACCTCTGTAGAGAAATCTAGAAGAAGCTTACCACTTGGTTCATTAAATGTTAACATTAGCACAATGCTCTTAAGAAACTGTGCTTGGAGATCTGTGATTTGGGTTTTGTGTTTATTTTCTTACTTTTTTGATCAGATGCATCCTCAGAGATGTACATACCACCTCACACAAGGGAGTGGAATTCATTTTATCATTTGAGGTGTTTCTAAGGATGCGGTACTTAATGACTAAGTACTGTACTCTCTGATGTACAGAACACACTGATGATGTGGCTTCAAGTTCTAAAAATTAAAGTGACTCTAAATATAGGGGCTGGTCTGAGATCTCCATTGATAAGACTGTTCTTAAATAAGTAACTTTGGGTCTAACAGTATATGTGAGGGAAAAAATAAAAGGACTTAATAGTGTGAGGAAATCCATTGTTTAAAGGTAGTTGGGTGTGTGTGTGATTTGTTTTTCCTTTTCTTTTTAAGGGAGGGAGTTCATTATTTACTGTTGCTTGAAATTATTGTGTAAATATATATACCTGATAATGATTTGCAATTTGCCAGCTAAGATTAGGAAATGTATAAAGGTTAGATGCATCACTGTTTTGGTGTTGATCTTAAAAACGTATTGATCATAACACTAAAAATGTAACCTGCATTTTTCACTTCGCTCTCAATTAAAGTCTCTTCAAAAGGAAAATGGCAAGAATCTATCAGCTGTGTTGTGTTCAAATCTTAGGGACGGTTGAACCTCTCTTAAACAGGTAAGAAGATGCCACAGGCATCAGCGGCCACTAATTAAGTCTGTCCAGGTCCTCACCACAGTTTCTCTCTGTCGAGCCTCAGGGGGCAGTTGTCTGTCCCAGAGGCGGCCAATGAGTGCCGCCTTCACCTTGCGTCCTAAAGTGGGTGTGCCTGTGCTGGTCAGATGGGTTGGCCGATAGCATCATGGGTATTGTGTTGTAGGGTTTATTTTAATCAGGCTATCATTGTATCACTTTTTATTCCAGGTCAGCAAAAGAGAATAAAAGTAGTAGTGGTAACTGGTCTTTGTTGAAAGTTCACAGGTATGCACTGCAATCAGGAGGGCATAGGCTGAACACCTAGTGCAACGGAATTTATAACTGTAGTTGCTTATAAATCAGCTCTGCAGGTTGAAACTGCTTAGACTTCCCAGGGCAGCCAAGGGTGAAAGCAAAGATCTACATTATCTATAAACTATAAACTCTCTTTCTGGTTCTGGTGTATGGTTTTTCAATTGTAAATAAGGAGATTAATTTGGTGCCACCTCTCTTAGCTCCCTTATCTTGGAGCTCGCACGCATTCCAGGTTTCATTTTTTCATTTAAAATGTATCTCGAGCAGATGGAAGGTCAGCCACAGAGGCTCTTTTCTGTCCTGAAGTGCAGCTCAAAGTTTGGGCTGCCTAAAAGTCAGGTCCTGAGGCCCCTCTTAGTTTGCATCTGGCTCTTGAATCACTGTTAATTATAGCGAGTGCGGTGACTCATTTGTATCAGCCGTTTTTATCTTTTCCTGCCAGAAGACAGCATTTCTCTGGAGAAGCTCAGGACAAGCATGGCAAACGTCAGCGAGCCAGAGTGAGCCAGATTTCACAACAAAAGCAAAGCCACATTGTTTCAGGACCACGAGGAAGACCAGAGACGCTCACACAACCCTGACAATTTTGCTTGCAGCTAAGGCCGTGGACTTTGGAAGCACACTGACTGACCTGGGTTCAAATCCTAAATCCCCAGTTTTCTCATGGGTGGATAGGGGACAAAAGAGTCCCCTGCCTGATAGGGTCATAGTGAGGATTAAATGAAAAAAAGAAAAAGAATGAAAGAAATCATCTAGTACATAGCAAAGGCTTAATAAGCATTCTCTAGGAAAATCATTCCCCAAGAACTCACCTGCTAACGTCCTTCACCTCCCATTCCCCCAGGTATCCTCTTAAAGTGTCTAGCCATCTTCACAGGTCAACTCTGCAAAGTGACAGACAAATGCTTTTGTGTCTATTCCAAACCAGGGTTAAGGTTTGCAGCAATAGGCCTTTTGCCAGCCTTCCCCCAAAGATCACATCTGCTTGCTTTGAGTCTTTTGTAAAGCTGGTGGCATTGAGTGTGTTGTTTCTGAGACCCATGGTGTTGACCATGAGCTTGTCAAGGTGAAAGTTGGCGAAAGCTGGTCGGTGGGAGCCCACTGTAGTCCACACTAGAGTCTGAATTAGGCAATTGTCAAAATGTGCATTTTCCATCTTGCTTTACTGTAGTGCCTGGTTCAGTGTATGGTTCAATGTCTTTAAAAGGCCCCCTCCTGCCACCCTCCCATCCCACTTGCTGGATCTTCCCAGACCATTCCAAGTCATCCTTAGCCCTCCTGAGTGAACTCGTGTAGCACTCAAGGTACATGACGTGAAATAGTATCTTACACGTAGTAGTGCTTTCCCATCAGAGGACATTCAGCAGAATGAGGACAATCTGTAAGGTACACAAGACAAGTGTTATTTTCACTTTTTCAGATAGGGAAGGTGAGGCTCAGGGACAGTAAGTGGCTGAGGCAGGCCTTGGTCTTCAGGTTCTGAATCCGAGTTGCTTACCAAATCTTGCTTGATGTTGTAGACTTGGATCTGCTTCATTGTTTCATATCTACAAACCCTATCTTCCCAACCAGAGTGTGAGATTCTAGAGGAAAGGAGCAGATCTCCCTTTAGTTAACTTCCTCAGGCCCGCTCAACCTTTAATACCTGTAGACCTCACCTGAGGCTTTGTTAAAGCACATATTTGTACTGGGAAGTTCTGGGCCAGGACCCGAGACCATGCATTTCTAACAAACTCCTGAGTGATTCCCACCCTGCTGGGCTGTGGACCACATTCTACATAGCAAGGATGTAAAGGATGGACTCAGTAAATACTTGCTGAAAGGTGACTGGTGAGATCTGCCCCTGACAATCTGGGGACTGCTCTGAACCTTTCTAGCCCAGAGACCACAGCCAGATGAGATGGCCCTGGGCTTTGCTGTGAAGGTCCATGGGGTAGTGGGTCAAGACATTCTGCTGAATGTGATCAGAAGAATTGCATGTGTTAGCCCAGGTGAATCCATCCACGAGGAGGTTTGTTTTCAGACAGTTTACTCATCCTCCCTTAGGGACTTACCACATGCAGGGAGGCCTCCCCAGGGGGGGATGAAGTGTGGTGCATGGTCACACCTGCATATCCCATCCTTGCATCTCACTCACTTTGCATCTCTACAACAGGCCTCTACCTCCCTGGCACCACAAACTGAAATCTTATGACTTTGGAGAGAATTTAATCCCTGAGAGCCAGCAGCCTCACTGGCAGGCAGGAATGTCCATCTTCCTTCTACTGGGAGCGACTTACTTGGCTCTCCTGGGTACCAGAGGGCAAAGGCAGCAGGCTGGAGCCCTGTCCTCCCTGCAGGGGGACTGCTCCTCTGGTCATTGACTAGCAGGTGTGTCGGGGAGAGGGGGTGTCAATAGAACATTGGTTCTCAACTGGGTATATTTTTCTTCAAAGCCTCATAGCAGGCAGGGTGGCTTATAAGTATTTCTCAAAAAGGTAAATGCATTAAAGCCACAGTAAGTAAAACAAATGTATAAGAAAATATGAAGGTCTTGGCCTTTTTAATTCAGGTCTGCTTCTAGTGACCATTTATCCAGTGATTGAAATGTGTGCAAAATTTAATAAATTTAACTGATTATGATGAGGATGACCACACCTGGTCTGATATCTCACACTGAGAAAGCAGCTGCTTTATGGAGGTCCCTGGGCTTTTCTCCATTTTCCAGTGGGTCTGTTAGTTCTCAGATTGGCCTTGAGAAGGAAGAGAGAGCAAGACAGCCTATGAAGAGGTGATCTCTTGGGGGGCTGGAAACCCAGCAGACCCAGCCAGCAGACAGCCATAGGCAGTCAGGTCCTCCTGAATGAGGTTGGGTTTCAGAGACACAGCTGGAGAGGAGGACACATCCCTAGGACCAGGACTCTGCCAAATCAGGGCCTCTAGATGCAGACCGAGAATCAGCCAGGCATGAGGGGAAGCCTCAGACAGATCTGGGATGTCAGCAGCAAAGGCAGACCAAATCAGCTACTGTGAGTTGAAGAGATAATGAGATATTTTTATGGTGCAGGGGAGGATTGAAGGATGGTCTGGGGGATGGAGCTGAGACGAATGCAGAGGGTGGGTTGGCCGAGACAGGTGGCTTTTCCCCGTCGCAGTGTCCCGGGAGTGCTGGTGTTGCTGACGCTGGCGAGAGGGATTGCCTGCTGATGGGGGTCCTGAGGACCACTGGGGAGGCCGCTGGACTCCAGGAGAAAAAGGAAGGAGGGATGGACCAAGGGGGACAACTCGGGGAAGAAAGACAGGACAGATGAGGACAGATGAAGGATGGAGTGTGAGGGTCCTGGAGGTCCAACAGGAAGAGGGGGCTCCTGTCTGAGGGGCCTGACCCCTGTGCGAACCTGCACCAACTCTTTTAACACACAGCCGGGGCTCTCCCAAGAGGGGGACGTGCGAGTGCTAACATGTAAGTGATCATAATGGGCACCATTTATGGGACCTTTGTGTGCAGACCGGTGCCACTTACATGCATTCTCTTACTGAGAACGTTCCCATTTTACAGATGAAACTGAGGCACTACGAAGCACCTCACACAGGATCGTACAGCTCATACACGGCAGAGTTGAGATTTGAACCCACCTGTGACTCAAAGTCCACCTGCTTCATGCCTGCACTGTACTGTATTGATGCCCCTGTCCCCGGGCATGTTGGCCCCACAAACCGGAGGAACAATAGCAGTACCTTGCCCCCTTGCTAGGGTGCTGGCAACGTTTGTCAAGTGCCAGAGAAAGGACCGGCATGACTGGCATGACTGGAAAAATGTTCCCTCTCCCCATATCTAGCTGTAGAGGCTGTTTGTAAAATATGTTTCCATTCAGTATTTTCTCTTAAATACCGGAACTTAAGAAATGACATAGCAGAATGTTAGCCGGACAGGGATAAAAGGGGAAAATTGAGAAACACATTTAAAAGTTCAAGGTCAATGAGTACTTTTCAGAAGCAGCATCCTGCTTTCCCAAGGAGCTCGGCGTCAGAGGGAGCCGGGTGAGGCAGAAGCTGTCGGTGTCTAGTGATGGCGGGGTGCGCGGAATCATGGGATGTGTCCCATGGATAGGACTGTCCCCTCATCCCATCAGGCAGCCTCCACTTTTCTAAGATGTCTCTGGACCCTTACCATCCAAACAAAGAAGGCCAGGGAGACTGTTATGGGTGTCTCCTGTCCCAATTTGTCTGAGGTCTAAAAATATGACCCAAGTCCGTGGCCTTTATCATTCAATGCAGGCACGGCCTTCCTTCTAGCCCTGACCCCAGCAAACCTCTCCCCCAGCTCCCCCGGTCAGGGTTTATGGAGCTCTCCGGGGAGAACATGGAGAGGAGCTGCATGGGTGAGCGTCTGCCCTCCGCAGCAGCAGGCTGACCGAGGCAGTTCACCTCTTCCCAGAGACTTCTTCCTATTGAAGTGGCCTTGAATTCACTGGGTAGGCAACGCGAAGCATGTTGGGGGAGGACTCTCCATGCTGCCGGGTGGAGGCAAGCTGCTGCCATTCTAGGCAGGGGATCCTAGAGAAGCAGCTGAAAAGCTGTGAATTTTGAAAGACCACCCCACCTTCTCTCCTCCCCACCGGCCCCCCACCAAGTGTCTAGCCATGTTCCACCACCAGAGGCAAGCTACAAGGTTTCCTTCTGCCAGTGCAGCCCCTGGCTGGTCCCTGTGTTCACCTCTGTTGGGGACAGCCTAGAAAGGTGCAGAGCAAAGGATGGGGATCACTGACACAGGCATGGGGGGACCACGTGCCGCAGGAGGCAGGAACACCCCAACAGTGCGACTCGGCCGCCAAGAGCACAGTTTCTGGCCCTCACACCTGGGAGGCACAAGCACCTTCTGAACCTTAGAGCCTCCACTCCGGTAACGAAGCTGCTCTCCTGGGGCTGTCCAGATGCAGGTAGGCTGCAGGTGCTGGGCCCACACACCCTCACAAAGCCATTTGAAAAGGACTGAGGCAGAGTCTACCCCCAGGCACTGGGCCACTCCCACCAGCAAGCCATGGTCCCACCTCACTGCAGAGGAGAGGTGGGTGGCACTGGGAGAAGCTGGCCAGAGCTGGAAGTCAGCCCCTGCCACACTCCTTTTGTTGCACAAATTGTCTGTCTTCGGTCTGATTGCCCAAGCCAGGAGGATGAAGGGACTGGGGATGCAAGGCCACTTCCGCACCAGTCAGTCACCTCACAGAGGAGGCCCCTGGCAGGAGGGACTGGCTGGGACCCACCTCATAAGATGTTGGGCCCAGGTGTCCTGTGGCATTCTTCGTAGAAAGGTCCTTTGTGAACCCAAGAAGATGCTTTCTGCTGGTTTCAACTTCCCAAATGAGAGGAATAAAGTATTCAGAGGGCTTGGCACAGGCATGTCTTTTTTAACCTGGAGTGTGTCATCAAGTGCGATAGTATTAAGGAATTGGAAAATCTGTGGGTCTCAGTTTGCAGGCCAGTTTGGGGCTCTGAAGACACCTTGCCTTCTAAGTCGCTGCTCCATTTCTTGGCTAGGTGGCCAGATATGCAGAACAGCGGCTCATGGAACCAAAGCAGCAGTGATAAAATACTTCTGAAATTACTTTATAGTGTGTGTGTGTGTGTGTGTGTGTGTGTGTTTTAATTCATAATGGTAGCTTCATCTCTCAAATCATGGTCATCTCTTGATGCCACTAAACCTGGATGAAAACGAAAAGTCCTGCCACCTACTAACAAATCTAGAGATATTTTGTTTCATTTTGCCTATTTTCCTTCATACTTGTCCCTTTAGGATCACAAGCTCTGTGAATAGTTGATACCTGTTTTCATTCCCCAAATCTGCCACTGACCAGCCCCAGGACTCTGGACAGGTTGACTTAACCCTCAGTTTGCTCATCTATAAGGTGGGAATATAACACTGACCTCATAGGACAGCGGTACGGGTTAAATGAGGCAAAGCACCTGGAGTGGTACTTGGCACATAACAGGAAGTTAATAAATGCCAGCTCTTGTTGTTTGGTCTTTGATATCATGGACACCTACTGGGTATCTGGGTATCCCGCTGGCTTCACACACCTGGGAAATCTCTTGGCCTTTCCCCGCCCCCACTGCCCCTACAGCTGGAAGTTAATAAGAGACACTCAGGACAGTGGCAAGATGGCTCAGTGTAGGCAGGGCATTCAGTCTTGGTGAGTCTGACAGCCCTTCCCTGCCGAAAGCCTTCCCCCAGCTCAGTGGGAAGAATGCAAACACCAGGCGAGTTCGGTACCATTCCCCAGACTGCCAGGTTGCACTCCTGGAGGCAGATATGGGGAGGCTTCAACCCTTCAGAAGAACTCATTAGGACAGTCTTTGATATGGTGCTGAAACCGGAGGCTCGTTCTGACGAGCCAGGGATAGGGAAGTCTTGTCCCTGCTGAACTTCTGCAGCTGATAAAGGCAGCCTCTGCTGGCAGATTTCATTTTTCACTGGGCCATCTGCATCCAGTCAAGGATAACTTGTCTTTCTGAAAAACCTCCTTGTCAGCATCAACCCTGCACAACCTCCCTCCACGAGTCAGGCTCCACTCCTGGTGCCAGGGGGCCACGGGGACAGTGCAGTGTCAACAAAGCAGTGTCTTCATAGTATACACGGAAGCTTTGAAGTGGCCTGGTGTTTATGTGGCTGATGCCCTGTAGCTGTTTATCAGCCCAGGTTATGGCCGATTTAGCTCTGGGTTAGCTGGTCTATAAATCTTCAGAGCAGTGTTTTCGTTTTCTTAATTTTGTCATTGCCATTATCAGCTTTTATTGCCCGTTGGCACAGAGAACATTACTGCTCTCCCCAGTCACTCAGGTTCTCCACCCTTTCTCTCTCAGTCTCCTCCTTTCTGACCACTTTCCTCTTGCAGGTTATAAGCCCCCAGTTTGAGAGAGTCGGTCCAGCCCTTCCCTTTGATAGTTCGGTTCTCATGGCAGTTCTGAGGGGACATCGCAGAGGGGACATCCCTGAAGACATGCTCCCTACCTGCAGTCCATCTCTGTGGAACGCTAATAGGTTTGAGGGTAACAAGAGAAGGATTATCTTCTGCACTTAAAATCTCACACACACACACACTTTTTTTTTTAATTTCTAAAAAGTTTGAGGCCAACTGTAGTGGTCTGGGTGTCGAGCAGGCAAAAAAAGCTCTTCCTATCTGGGTGAATCCCCTTCAGAGCTGGGGCTGGCCAGAAGGAGCTCTGTCCCCTGCAGTGGCCAGTTCCTGCCCATAGCCAGGGAAGAGATGTACCCTACCAGCCACTGATGCCCAATTACTACCATTAGAACTGCTGTTATGGACCTTCTTGAGACATAGACACTTAAACTCGGTTAAGGAGTGATGTCATTCACTGCCTATCTTGAAATCAGCAATAGTGTGTAACTTCACTTATTTATGTGTCTGACTCCTAGTTCAGAGATGAAGCAAGTATGGTCCTCTTTCCTCTCCTCCCAGTCTAGTAGGAGAAGCATATAAGCATCAAATCATACAAACATGGGCAAACAATCGAGAATGAGCTTGATTGAGGCTAGGGAAGGTTTAACAGCCTGGTTATTTTTCAGCCTGGTCTTGAAGGATACATAGGAGTTTCTCAGAGGGAAGAGAAAGGGAAGAACATTCCAGGCTGAACAGGCTGCAAGAAAGGGACAGGGAATATCCTAGCATACCTGGAGTCATAGTGGGGAAGGAGGGCAATGGGCCATTGTCCAAAAAACCCTCTTGCTTTCTCAATATGCTGTACTCACAGAGCTGGCTACCCAGTGGTGTATAGCAATGACTTCTATTGTCTTTGTTAAATATTTAGGAATTTTGCAAGCCAGTTGTTAAAACCGTAATAGCTTGAACTGGGAATGCTTATAACATGGAAATTGCAATGCTACAAAGCAGGACTGCTTTTGTTGGTTTTCCAGAGAGCCAGTCTACAGCATACCACTGTGGGCTACTCTGGGTGGTGGGTGTGTGGTTACGTCCCAAGAGAGTCTGGGCAACATGTCTCTTTGTACTCAATGATGCCCTTTGGCCAGAAAGGCCCAGCTGTGTGGTTCTCCTTAAGCATCTGGTCTTCAAAGATGGGGTCAAAAGAGAAACAAAACAAGTCTGATTCTTTCTGTTTTGGAGATGGCTTCGTTTGTGCAGGCCTTGTCCCTGCCTCACACCATAGCCTGTACTTCCTCCCACATGCCTATTCTAAAGCGTCCTTGGGGCCTGACCTAGTCAATCCCCACTGCGATCAGTGACGTGCCCTTGATTTCTTCTTTCATGAGCAGGAACAGTGCTTGCCCAGGAAGACCTCCTGTGGGGCCAGGGCTGGGCCTCAGATCCAGGAGATCTCAGCTTAACCAGTGTGGAGAAAGGATTGACTTCTTAAAGAAATACTTTTTCTTCCTTTTCACTGCTCTGACCAGTTATTTCATTGTCACTTGACACAGCCTTGGCCTTAATAAATCTGCGTATGGTTACTCAAGTTCTGAAATCTCTGGTCTAAATCTGTGTATGATTGCTCAAGCCTGAAATCTCTGGTCACAAATAATTGTCCCCATGAACTATGATAGAAGAGGTGAAACAAAACATGTTCAGATTACAGCTTTGCTGCTGACCAGTGGTGATAAGTGTACACTAGTTACTTAACCTCTCTGAACCTCATTTTCTTTATCCATGTAATGAGACTAACAAGCTTACCTCATCCGGTTGCTGTAAAGATTAAACTAGACCATGTGTATAAAGTGCCTGCTTTGCTATTTAATGTCTTTTCCCCTCTTCTTCAGAAGGAGACCATCCCCCTGACTACTCCCACCCATTTTTTATCCTCATTTAGCTGACAATCGATGATGGATAGACCTACATTACTACTGCTGGACCCTATTTGGAGTATATTCCTTAGGTTAGGGGAACAGTCAGTGACTAATCTGGGGAGAGGACTCACAGCTGTGGCTTTATTATCACTATATATGAATCTCTCTGATTCTGTAAGATGTGGATAATAATAGTCTTCACGTCATAGGTTTGTAGTGAGAATCAAATAAGATAATAAATTTAAGGTATTCAATCTGTATGGCACATTGTAGGCATGCAGCGATGGGAGCTGCTGTGATTTAACTTGCTATGACTAAATAGAGTTGAAAGGATTTTGAGAGTCAAAAGATCATAGAACTGGAAGAGCCTAGAATCCAATCCTCTTGTTTACAAAGAGACAAAGGGCCGCTTGAGTGGCAAAGCCCAGACTCAAATCCAGGTATCCTAACTCATGGTCCCGAGTTCACCACATCCAATCAGCAGGAAATGGTTAAACCTCACAGCGGACTGGTTTTCCTTTTTTTTTCCTACTAAAGCTGGGAAATCTGAACAATGCTTAAGGAAGATCATTAATATTGGGGCTTGTAATTGAGGCTAATTAAGATTCACATTACTGGTTCCCCAAGAGAGACACTGTAGGAGGAGGCTATGGCTTTGTTTCCAGGAATATGGAAGCTGTTACGTGCTGTCTCTGAGCACAGCCCTGGTGAGGACCTGAGTCCCGGAGAGCTGACGGGATATACATCATCCAGAAATCTGGCTGCTTTGAGTCAAATACAAACACAGGCGAGACCCAAAACTGGGATTTCAGCTCTCTCTTTAGCAAAATGAGGCATTTTTGCAGATAAGCCAAAGCTGGGGAAATTGGCAAAAATCAAATATCAACCTCAAAATAAATGTTGTTTCAAGCATAATATTGAACATATGTAGAATGTGTAAAAGTGTCTTTTAAGTAGACTTTTTTTTTTCCTTTTTCCTTTCCTGTGTGTTTATTTTGGCCATTGGCTCGAGATGACTATTGACATTCTTGACTGCTGAAAATCTTCCTCTAACAGCTGGCCTCATTTTTGCATTTTTTGCCCTTGTTTTAATCTGAAACACCCAGGACATATTAGCATGAGAAAGAAGGGGTGAGGAGAGGTTAGCCCATTACTCTGCCTTACATGGTATCTTTACATGAAGTCCTAGTTAGTGTAGCAGACTGAGGAAAGTTAAAGGCTTTGGAGTTGACAGTCCTAGATTTGTGTCCCTCTCTGAGCACTTGCATATGATCCTGAGGAAGTCATTTAGCTTCTCTCCATCTCATTCTCTTATCTCTAAAAAAGAAATAATAATAGTATTTGCCTGTATCAGTCTAGGTCCAGTCAGGATACAGAAACCACACAGTGAATTGAACAGTGGTAGTTCATCTAAAGAAGTGTTAAACTTGGAGAGGTGAATATGAAGAAGTGAAGAGAATGCTACAGGGTACCCCAGGGCTGAGGGGAGCTTCCCAGGGAAGGACAAACAGGATGGGGAGGCTTTCCCTGAGGCTGGCATTCAGACTTGGATGAGAAGGTATGATTGTAGCCTATGGGATGGAAGAGAAGTTTGCAGGGCTGTTGGGCCCAGCGCTGGTCCACAGGAGCCAGGCAGTGGGAACCAGAGCCCAGATGGGTGGGCAAAGGAAAGTAGGGTGTTGGGAGCCTGCATCCTGGTGGGTGATGCTTGGCCTAGGGTTCATGGCGTTGAGGTTGGGAGGGCCATGGGAAACAATCTTCCAGGATGCAGGCAAGCTGAGGCTGGTGGGAAGATAGATGCTTAAGGCAGTTAGGGAGTCTGAGGGGAGGCCTGGAGTGTTTGCGCCAGGAGGGCTGCAGTGAGGTGGTCTCTGGGCTCCTGGCAGGGCTGTGGGCTTGCTGAGGGACTGGGCCCTCTGGGTGGGACAGAACACCACTGGATATCCCCACACATGCAGGGCCAGCTGTGTGGAGCAGCAGAAGCAAGGAAAAGCAAAACAGCACACCAAAAACCAGGAAGGGAAACTTGTCCCCTTACAATGTCTCTCCATTGCCCTCTGTTGACAGAACTTAACATTGTATTCATTGTGCAGAAGAAAGGATTAAAGAGTACAGTCTGTCATTGCAATGCAGGTACTGAAGGGTGATTTTGTAGATGAGAGGCAATAAGTTGACTAACTGGCACACAACTTCAAAGAATGGTGGGAGGGATTAAATGAAGGAGATCGTGTAGTGTCTTTATCACAATACTTGGTAACTCAGTAAATGGAATCTGTTCTCTTGATTCCTGTTAGGGCTGTCAATCCACATTTTCCAAACTGTGTACTAAACTCTTTAACTTTTGTGGTAAGTTCCATTGTTTAATAAGAAGCTGGCACAGAAGAACAGCCTGAATATTCTGTAAAAGACCTAGATGAAAGTGGCCCCACAGGCCACACACAGGCTTTGTGTGCTGCCGATTAGCTAGTAACACCTTTAGAGATGCTTACAGATGGGGAGCTGTAGTCTCCTGGGCTGCTCTGGGATAGGACTGCAATGACTTGTTCCCCACCCACCAAGATTTACAGTGATGCTACAGTGCCCCGCAACAGTGACACCTATTTGTGTAAATTTATACCTTCTTCCCAGCCTCTGGCATGGTTTCCCAGTGGTTCATTTCCACATTGCCCTGCATGAAAGAAGCTAGGTCACAAAATCTTGTGAATAGCTAAATTGAAAGGGACCTTGGAAGCAACTTGTCTTGGCTTCATTTTTCAGAGATGAGGCCCAGAAAGGTGAAGTAGGCTTCCCAAAGTCACCAGCTCAAGGCAGGAAATGAGTGGACTCGAGGTCTTCTGAATGCATTACACTGTCTGAAAAAGGCAGGCAGAAAATAAGCATGTTTTTCCACCTGAAATTGAGTTTCCAAAGATGAGTGATTACAGGTGTGTATATTGGTTTGGATAGTATACACCCAAACTTCATGTCCTCCCTAGAACCTCAGAATGGGACTTTATTTAAGAGTAAGGTCATTGCAGGTGTAATTAGTTAAGATGAGGTCATACTGGAGTGGGGTGGGTCCATAATCCAGTATGACTGGTGTGGTTATAAGAAGAGGAGAAGAGACAGAGACAAGGGCAGAATGCCACATGAGGACAGAGTGGAGACTGCAGTGCTCCCAAGCCAAGGGATGTCAAGGATTGCTTGCACCTGCCGGAATCTAGGAGCAGGGCATGAGCAGATTCTCTTTCTGCCCCTGGAAGAAGGACCCAGTCCTGCCGGCCCCTTTACCTCAGACTCCTGACCTCCAGAACCATGAGGATATAAATATTTGTTGTTTTAAGCCACCCAGTTGTGGGAAACTTAATACAGTGTGCAAGGATAAATGTCTAGTGATTCTGTGCTGCAAGATACTGTGCCTAATGTACACTCACAGTTGCTTATCACATTCCACAGAAAATTTTATCTCAAATCATCAGTCTTGCCATCAGGATGCACCAGGTATCTGTCATCTATCCACCTTTGCTCTGTGCTGTGGGAGGTGCTCAGAGATGGAGTAATTTGCCAGGTCAAAAGGCCAGTGGATGGTCAGCTGATATTTGCAGCAGTTCCATTTCTCCCCCAAGTCCATGCTCTTTCCACTGCACCATAAATAATCCCTTTATTACATAATACTTCCAAAGTATCAGGGTGGTGGGGGAAGTGGGAAGTGAGGGCAGAATGACCTGTTAACAGAGGTCACTGTATGAAATGAATTTGTCCTTAAATCTGAGGACACAGCACCACCTTTACCCTGCTCCCCTCACCAAATAACTTAAACTAATTTTATGTGCGAAAAGATGCAAAAGTTATATATCAACTTGTATCAATTAGGATGAAATAGCACATATTACAAGAGTTGTCCACTCTGGTAATGAGGTTTATTCTGGGAATGGAGGATTTAACTTGTAGAAAGTATTCATAGGTTCCTATTTGACAGAAAAAAATAATTGTTCTTAATAAATATAAACACCTTAATAAAAAGTCCATCATTTTTCTTAATAAAGCTCTTAAAAATCTGATAGGAAGAATTTCTTACACACACACACACACACACACACACACACACACACTTACACTTGCAAAGTAATACAACTGAGATATCATTTTACATTTGCTAGAATGGCCACAATAAAAAGAATGACAACACCAAGTACTGGCCAGGATGTGGAACCCCTGGAAATCTCATATTTTGCTAGTGAGAGTGTAAAATGATATTCATTTTGGAAAACTTCTTGGCAGGTCCTTATAAAGTCAGATCTATACCTACCCCATGACCTAACAATTCTACACCTTAGTATCAAGTCACAAGAAATGAAAACATACATCTACAGTAAGAATTGTACAAGAATATTTCTATCACCTCTATTCACAATAGTTAAAAATTGGAAACGAGTCAAATACTCATCACAGGAGAACGAATAAAAAAATGTGGCCAAGTCATACAATGGAATACGATTTCACAATAAAAAAGAATGAATGGAGGAATCTGAGAAACAGTTAGAATGAAAGAAGCCAGACACAAAGAGGACATACTGCATGTTTCCTTTCATGCGAAGGTCGAGAACAGGCAAAATAACTGGTGATGGAAACTAGAATAGGGTTGCCCATGGACAGTGGGGGCTGCTTGGAAGAGGGCATAAGGAATTTTCTGGGATGATGGAAATTCTCCCTATCTTGATTAGGGGTTTGATTACTTGGGTATATACATTTATCAGAAGTCATCACATGACATGTTTCAAATCCATACATTCCATTGATTTTACCTCAGTTAAAAAAAAAATACTTCAGTCTGCCTCATCATCCTCGAGAAAGAGGAGGAAGAGAAAAGAATGTCCAGAGTAGGGTCAATGATAAAACAAGAATAGAGAAATGTTAGAAATTGCTAAGGCTCGGTGTAGAGTACATACCAGCTTAGTATGTTTCTCTCTATCTTTGGACATGTTGAAAATTTCCATAATAAAAGTTTTAAAATTTAAGGGCAAAAGCCAATGGATCCTTAATGTAGAAGAATCCAGGCAATTCTCTTTCATAATGGGAGCAACAAGGATGTCTCTTGCCACCACTGCTGTTTAACAAGTATTAGAAACACTGGCAAGAACTATTTTAGGAGATAGAGAGACAAGAGGTAATGGCGTAACAAAATACAGAAGTAGAAAAGCTTTGAGCAGACATTTCATCAAAGAAGATACATAGGAAAATAAACCCAAAATGTCACTTATTTGTAAATTATATAATTATATGTCTAGTTGAACTCAGGAAAGCCCCCAAGAACGACTAGTGAGAGAAAATGAGTCCAGCAGCCCAAATATGAGAAAATTCATTAGAATGGATTTTATTTGTGCATTGTATCTGAAATATTATGCACATGTGTTTCATGTGCTGACTTCGTTTATAGAGTTTCTATTTTAACACACACACATGCATACATATAAAAAATAATGTTAGATGAGGAAAAATGGCTAACACCACTTAGAGTGATGGAAAAATATGTTCATGCACAATAAAAATAAGAATGTGATTATTTTTTTAATATCCTCAAGCACGTTCTGGCACAAAAACATTTTCTCAAGGTTTAATTTGGTTTTTAAAAAATAGTGTTTGATTTAGTAAAGTTAGAAAATCAATTCTTTAGTTCCTGAGCTTCTGAGTTGTTTACAACTCTCACTACTTTATTTACAAAACTAGCAAGATGCACAAGTCTTTGATCAATGTTTGATCTTATTTAAAAACTTGACTTTGCTCCTTTTCAACATTTTGAAGTGCATTTATGTATGTAACATATTTGACTTTCCTTCCAAAAGTATACCTTTCGTTTCCAACAAAGCAAGCCTTCCTGACAACCTAAATAACTCTTTTAAATCTAATAAATTACTCTCATTAACATGGTGATTCTCAAGCTCTCTTCTGATTTGTATGTAAACTTAATCATAGCTCAATTTAAATATTACAAATATACATCAATCACTCATTACACTTTAAAATAAAGTTGTAAAACTAACCTGTCAACTCTAATAGACCAAATTCTCTTAAACATTAAACTTAAAGTACCAATCTGTACAGATGTCTTAACACAAAAATGTTAATATTTTTGTTTGATTCTCTTGCCATTTCCACACTTACATATAAAGAACTCCTCTGGGTCTCAGAATAGGGAAACTTTTACCCTCAGAGGAAACAACTTTATTTCCCTAACACTTCTGGGGTTACCTTTGGAATGATTCGGTCTGGATGCTGACTACAAAACTGTCCGCGAGATTGACAGAACTCATGAGCTTTTTTGATGGTCCTGTATCTCAGGCTCCCCGGCTTTGAGTCACAATTCCAAACCCTTCCTTCTACTCACAGAATTCTGTACATCTCCCCATCTTCTACTTCTCTTGACTGGATTTCTTTGATTCTTAAGATTTTTAAATGTCTCTGGACTAGTTTTAAAGACCTTTAAACTTGGTATAATCCTGCATTCCTTTCATAACTTTCCAGTCTTGGAGTCCAACAGTACATAACAGATATTAAAACAACACCCATGGCGAAGAGGGGTGGGAAGGGAGGGATAAGGGGGGAAAAGGGCTATTACAATTAGCACACATAATGTAGCGGGGGTGGGGGTGGGGTGGGGGGCTACAGGGAAGGCAGTATAACACAGAGAAGACAAGTAGGGATTCTATAACATCCTACTACGCTGATGGACGGTGACTGCAATGGAGTATGTGGTGGGGACTTGATAATAGGGGGATTCTAGTAACCATATGTTGCTCATGTAATTGTATATTAATAATAGCAAAATAAAATAAAAAAATTTAAAGACAAAAAAAAATCAACAAAAAAATCCAACACCCAACTGGATTCTGGATATTTCTCATTTTATTTTCTGAAATGTGCTCGCAACTTCCAAAGTTATTGACAATGATGACAGGACAGGAATTTGAAATGCTGTAACTGTTTGGAGGTTAATGTTCCCTTGAATTCCATTTTTCTCTTATGAAGTTGCTACGTCCATCATTTAAAGTAAATATATTGCCTCTGGTGTCTAATAAATCTTTCCCTTGTACCAAATGGTACTTTTGCCCAGGAAAATTAATTCCTGTCTCTGAGGGGCAAGTACTCATATTAAGCCACTAGGAGAAATTGCCTCAGTCTTCTTTACGAGTGTGTGTGTGTCCAGATGTGTAGACAGAGAACTCTGACTGCAATGCTGGGTGGAAACGGAAGTCAGAGTGGAGCTCACTGCTCATGTCGCTGCTACTGAGATACTGCTGAGAAAGGACTGCCCCCACCCCTCATGCCCATTAAAAACAAACCAGCCTGGAGTTACCCCTAGCAATCCACCCGCCTTTCCCACCTGACTCCTCCAGGGGACACTGGGGACCTGCTGAAAGTGCGCTCAGGGTGGTTTGTTCTTCTCTGTGTCTGGTTAGGTCTAACTGACGTCCCACTTCCACAGGCAGACTGCTCACCCTCCCTCTGTTAATCCAGGGGACTCTGGCTGAGGGCACGGACATGCAGGTAGCTACAAAAGCTACAAAATCGCCCTTTTCCTTGCTTTCCCCTCATTTATGTGCATTCTTTTTGCTCCTCCTCCAACCCCCAAATGGTTCTCAGGGCATGGTTTATTGAAGCACACCCAGATCTATAATATATCATAAAAATATAAAATAAAAATTAATAAATACATTTAAATGCCTAATAAATAATAATAATAATACCTCATAGTTACTAAGCACTTATTATGCACCAGCCACATACTTTTCATGATCATTTCTTTTCATCCGCACAAGAACCCAAGGACGTAGCTGTAGCCACTGCTTCCCGGGCATCTCCATTTGGGCTTCCCACAGGAGCCAGCAAGTCGACATGTTCAAAATGCAGCCCATCTTCTCCCCCAAGCTTCCTCCTTCTCCTCTTCAGGGGCTCCAGCCAGAAACCCGGGAGTCATCCTTCCTATGTCCCCACCCAACACGCAAGGACAGTCCTAAATCTAAACCTCTCTCTACTACCTCCACTTGCCTCCAGACCCCAGCTTCATCATCTGTTTCTGGATGGTTGTAACACACTCATAACTGTTCCGTCCATCACCAGTCCTTCCCCCTCCAATCCATACTGGCACAGCAGCCAAGAAGGAGTTTTCTAAAATGCAAGTCATCTCACTTCACAACTCACTGTCCTCAGGATAAAGCCTACCCTTCTCAGGGGTTCACCAGGCTTTGAACACCCAACTCTCACCTTGCAGTTTAGCTCAACACTTGCAGCTCCAAGGATCTACTTTCTTTATCATTTCTGAGCCTTTATTCCAAACGGTCTGAATCCCTCCCTAAGTATACAGCCTCCTCATTCCATTTCTCCCACATCCCTAACTCTTAGTCACCCTCCAGTTCTCAGCCTAAACCGAGAAGCAAATCTGCAACCCCTACGACCACTCACACAACCCCGCATTTCTCCTAGCACTGCTCTTAGCCCGACAGCTCTAGGCTCTAAACTTTGCTGGCAGAATAATGGCTCCCCAGTCCCTGGAACCTGTGAATATGTTACCTTCAAGGCAAAAGGGACTTTGCCAATGTGATTAAATTAAGGATTTTAAAATAGGGAGATTATTTTGGGTTATTGAGGCGGACTCTAAATATAACAAGGCTCCTTATGAAGGAAAAAGAGACAGAGAGTCAGAATCAGAGAAAGAAATATAATAAAGGAAGCAGAGCTTAGAGTGATGTGGGGACCCCAGCCAAGGAATGTGTGGGCTACCTCTGGAAGCTGGGAAAGACATGGAAACAGATTTTCCCATAGAGATTCCAGAAGGAATGCAGCCCTTCTGATACCTTGATTTTAGTCTAGTGAAGACCCTTTGCAACACTTATCTTCAGAATTGTAATAAATTTTTGCTAAGCCATTGAGTTTGAGGTTATTTGCTATAGCAGCCATAGAAGACTCATACATCCTCTGCATAGATTGTATTCATCTTTATATCCCTAGCTCCCAGAACAGTGATGGCCCATAGTATGTGTTCAATAATATGTGGCAGGGTACTCTTTTGGAAATATTATCCTCTTTATTTTTCTCCTAGCATTTTGCGCTCCCTCTCCTTACTCTACCAACTGGTCCCTGGGTTCCTTTCCTCATGTAACAGATAGGATAAGAAATGGCCAGCTGGTCTTTCTTTTGAGTTTTTATGTATTTTTGTGTTTGCATTTTCCACTGGGTGAAAAAAAAATCATAGATGGAATGACTCTCAAAGGAAATCACAAAGATTTAAAAGAAAGGGATTTTTTGCTGAAGATTAGTAAAAGATTCCTTAGGTGGGGAAAGAAAATGGGCATGGAAAGGAAGATGACAAGATGCCAGGAGGGGGTGGCTGGGTGATGTGTCCTCAGTAGAGAGGGTGGTAGAGCACCCCAGACAGCCTGGCTGAATGTCCAGCACCCTCCAGGCCTGAAGGGGTCAGGCAGGCAGGGGAAGTGTCTCGTTGAATGCCTGTGTGCACAGATTCCTGGAACAGCAACGGAAAAGATGATTTCCCAGGCTTTGGCAGTGAGGCTCCAGAAACTTAGAACCTTTAACATTGACCAGGATTAGGCCTCAGTGATATGGGAGTTTGACTTAGGAATTAAGTTCCATTCTAGGAAAATAACGTTGTAGTTTTCATGCTCTTGAATGTGTGGCTTGAAATTCAAACACACCCCATGTATCCCTCAAATGAAGGAACCGTGCATGGCTTGTGCTCTGTGCTTGTTGCTTTCACACACCAACTCTGTTCCTTGAGTAGCTGTCTTACCCCAACTCAAAACTCTTTCTGGGCTGTCAAAGAGAACGCATTTTAGTAACCCGTACCACAGCAAGTGTTTTAAGTTCATCCTGAAAATTTGGATCTCTAAGCCTAATATTTTTGTGTGTCCATTCATTCATTCAATGCGTTTAGATAGTAAGGTTATATAGAATAATGCTCAGGAGCATGCACTGTGCTGGGTCTGAATATTTGCTCTGTCACTTGCTAGCTATGTAACCTGAGCAAGTCACTTAATTGCTTTACAAGGAGCCTGTGAGTTAGGCTAACACATAGACTTCTTGTCAAGATTATTTGAGTGACTGTATTAGAATACTTCTGTCTGGGTGTGCTGCCTAATTTCCTTTGTGTTGAACTTTGTTTTTAACCTGCTTTATGCATGGAGATTGAATTAATGTCCCTTGCCAAAACTGGAGACAACAGAGCTGACAGCTTCATAAAAAAAAAAAACGCCCCTCTGGCCAGTCACGCACTTATGTAAGCAATGGTTGTTATTAGCCACGCAGGCTCTGTTCTCGGCACTGGGAATGTCAATGAACAAAGTTCTCCTCTCATGGAGCTTATATTCTATTGGGGGAAAGACATAAAAAATAACAAAGTCAAATGAATATTTATTAGGTCAGGTGGCAAACAACAAAGTGGGATAAAGGGAATAGGTATCCATTTTAAATAGGGTCCTTATTTAGGTAGAAACCCGGAGGAAGTGAGGGAGGAGGGAAGAAGAGTGTTGCAAGCTGAACAGCGAAGTGCAGAGGCCTGAGCGCGGGCCGCATGGTGGGCTAGAGGACCAGGGAGGAGGCCAGTTTGTTGGGGCTAAGTGGGTGAGCAACAGATTGGTTCAGAGGGGCTGCAGAGACCAGATCACAAAGAATCCACCTGGTAGGGAAACGTAAAGGTATTTTTTTCTGGGATGGGAAACCACTGGAGGTTTTTGAGAAGAGTCACATAATCTGACTTAAAAATTAAAAGGACCATGACCCAGCAATTCCAATCCTCAGTATAGACCTAAACTATTGAAAACAGATATTTGAACAGATTTGTGCAAGAACACTCCTAGCACTGTTCACAACAGTCAAAAGGTGGAAACGACCAAATGTCATCAGCTGACGAATGGATGAACACAACCTGGTATATCCACACAAGGGAACATTATTCAGCTATAAAAAAGAAGAGCTACTTGATACATGCTACAACATGGGTGAGACATGAAAAACTGGTAAGTAAAAGAAGCCAGACAAAAGTGGGCAGATACAGTATGATTCCATTTCAATGAAGTGTCCAGCGTGAGCAAATGCATGGAGAAAGAAAGGAAGTTTGTCATTGCCAGGGGTCGGGGAAGGGAGACTGGGCAGTGATGGCTTAAAGGTACTGGTCTCCTTTCGGGATGCTGAGAATGCTTTGGAACTCAGTAGAGGTGATGGCCGCACACCACTGTGACTGCATGAAAGCCCTGAATTGTATACTTCAAAATGTTTAATTTTATGTTATGTGAATTTTGTCTCAATAAAAAAAGTGAAGAAGATCCTTTCAGGTGCTATGTGAGAACAGTCAAGTTAGGCGAGGACATAGACCAGTGAGTGAGAAGGCTCTTGCAATAATCGCACAGGAGGGATGATGGTGGCTTGGATAGGCTGGTTGGTAGTGGTGGAGGTGGTGGGAAGTGGGCAGATTCTAGAAATACAATTTAAAAGAAAAGTTCCTCAGTGTTCTTTCTGAAGCTAAGTGCTTATGGGCCCACATGTGCTCTCTACCTCCTGCAGCGCCTGTGGTTGCTATCAGCTCTGAGTAGCCCTGGATTTAGGAAGCCTGGGTGTTCTCCATCTGGAGGCAGATACTGAGCCCAAGGATGGCTTCAGTGAATGGGGTGCTGTGGGCCACAGAGATGTTTTGCCTGGGACAGTGTGTTGGGAGTCATATTACCTCCGATGGAGGATTACACTCCACTTAAGAGTGGATAGCATTTTAAATGTCTATATGAACTGTTTTCTTCCGTCCCATCCATAAACATTGCTTTGAGAGAGAGCCAAATGCACTTATGGGTCTTAATTGTTCAGAACAGTGACTAAGCCTCCCTTGGTCAATATTTTCTTGACTTAGCAGCTGTCCAGAAAGTGACAAATTTATGATTTCAGAGCAATTTCACTTTTCTGCCTGAATCACACAATAATTTGTGGGAATTAGCCACCTGATAAGATAAGCAATGGAGGTGGGGATAGGTGGTGGGGACAGAGGCATTCAATGCCCTTCAGTGTTCCAGGGAGGCTGTGGAATTTTTGGAACAGCCCTGGACACACCACAGGGACCATTAAAGGATTAACCAGCCCTGATGGCGTAGCTGCACAGCGGTGAGGTTAGTAAATCATGGGAGGCCAGGTCATTATCCTGGGAATCAGTTCAAGTTGTATCCTCCGAGACAGCAGCTATCAATCGGAGTCTCCAAAGAGAGGATCAAAACCCACAGCTGAACTCCAGGACTGGAAGGGCTGGGACTCCCAGGTCACAGGCAACAGGGCTGGTGTTCTCTTTTTGGCACAAACCTTCTTCAAAATCTTAATCCTGCCTTCATTATCAGCATATTTTTGTGGCGGAAAGCCTCTGCAACTTTATTTCTCTCCCCCGAATTATGTTGACTTTGCTTTCAGTTTCTCTAGTGAAAAGAATTGCTGAAACACAAGAGCAAGCATTTATTGGATAAAAGGAAAGTTATCTACCACGGCATTTGTCAACTACAGAGGTTTAGGTTTTTGCCTTTTCTCCTTCTTTGTGTGTGGTTTTTCTTGTTTGGGGGAGGTGGTGGTAGGGGGAGTTGTGTCACTTAGACATGAAAGTATAAAAAAAAAAACCCACTCCATCTGGCCTATGGAATATGGAGGTTCTTGACAAAGGCAATAAGTGGAAATAAGAAATGTATTTGAATTGCTTGTGTGTTCACTCCCTAGATGCCCAGCAAAACGGCAGCAAATCTTTTCCCCTGACCCTCTCCAGGACATTTATTAATTACACTGTCGAGTGAGACTCTGTTTGAGGAATCTGTCTCGGTGTCCTCGTGGAGGCTGACTGCCATTGGAAACAGCAATTTTGCAGAAAGAGGGAATTTTGTGCTGCTGGTTTAAGGGCTCTTAGGCCCCTAATGTGTATTGCTGATGGGGTGTTAACAGATGAGGTGGAAGTATTGAGCTTGATTCAGTGAACTAACCTGCTCCTAAGCAGAGGTCCCTAGCGTGTCAGGAGCAGGGGTGGGTCGCCTGATAAATGGACTAAGGAACATGCCCAGTGGGAGAAGAAGGCAAGTGTGGTGGTTAAGAGGCGGGACCTGCAATCTCATAGCCTGGATGAAATCCTGCTTCCACCTCTTCTGGCCTGTGGCTGCGGACAAGTCATTTATCTCTGAACCTCAGTTTCTTCATTAATAATGAAGAATGGTAACTTCTATGTAGGGTATTTGTGAGGATCCAGAGAGAGAATATTTACAAAGTGTCTGACATAGAATAAGAGCTAAAAAAATGTAGCTAGCTATTATTATCTTTGTTTTGGGGCAAAAGATTGCTTTCTTTTGCTATGTCCAGGACAAACACAGATCATGCCCATAGACATTCACGGGTGCAGCCTGCACTTTGCCTGTGGTCACCTGCCTAACTCAGGGGAAAGAACAGTGGGCTTAGGGTCAGAAGACCTGGGCTCAAGTACCTTCTCTTCCACTAATGAGATGAGCAAACTTGGGAAAAATTCCTTATCACCTCCCCACCTCAGTATCCTAATCTGTCAAGTGGGACCACTCATCTGGTGTTCACTGACTTACTGTAAGGATCAGATTAGATAATTAATTCATGAGGCCGTGCTGTGTAGGCTGGGAAGCACTCTATGAATATACATATAAATATATATAAATATATAATATGACCTATAGGATGATAGCAATTATAGCTGCTAATAATGAAGTCATTTGGCCTTTGGATGTCCTGGGTTGTCCCAGTATCCTCTGATGGCCTTGGTCCCAAGGAGGGACTGGGAATGGAAGAGAGAAGGGGTCAGAATGATCCCAACACCATAAATGTTTTTGCTCCCTCACCCACAAATGCCAGGTAGATCCTTGCAGGGCTAGTCCCTGCTTTGCAGCAGCTCTGCCTGTATCACTAAAATCACGTTCATAATAGCTAACTTAATCACTTCATTCTTCTGAGTCCCATGGAAGAGTGGTGGTTAACCCTGTGCAGCTCAGGCTCAAAAGGACTGGCCAAGTGCACAGCAGGTGGAGTGACTCCAGCAAATATAACTGGCCTCCATTCCCCAAGGCCAGAGGAAATGGAGCAGAAGCTGACCCAGGCTGCTCTCAACAGCTTGTAGTTCCATGGTCAGAGGAAAGCAGTGAAGACAGGCCAGGACTTAAATCAGAGGAGGGCTCCATCTCTTTCTTTCTTGCGTGGCTGAACTCCCTTTAATATACCATGAGATGTGCTAAACTGTATGGTTTTGCAAAACCCAAGCTTAGAGCAGTAAATGATTCCTGAATAAGTACCTTACTTAATTATTTTATATGTTCTACTCATCACCTTATCAGGGAGCAGCTCTAGGTCAGATGGGAAGGGGGTCACGGTTTGAAATATGAGATACCCAATTGCTATACATAAGACATTGTGTGCATGATCAAATACCCCAAACACCTTCCTTGTGAACTGCGCCCAGGTTTGGAGTGCGAGAAGCTGGGTTCATCCCTTCCATTTCCTGTTTCAGCTCTGCTCCTTTCCAATAAGGACTCATCAAGGGCTATTAAGTGGCACCAATTTCTAAGAACAGAGATCACAGTCAAAATGGTTTATGTTGTAGACCTCTCCAGTGGAACTTAAAATAATCTAAGGAGGCCATTGTGCACGGTCAGTTTGCACTTCCTTCTTTTTTAGACAAATTCAGATGGACATATCCAGATTATTCCATGACTTCCCAACTGAACTCTTTTAGATCCAGCAAACCTGCATTTAAAGCTCCTGAGAAAGACCTTCCATGTGACCTTATATTTGGCCTCTTATATTCTGGTCCATACCAGAGCCTCTTGGAAATATTGGTTGTCAGTCCACATCAATTGCCCAGAAATGGTAAGTGCATTGTCTGATTCAGTCATGGTTATGATTTCTAATTTTGAAGGCTTCATTTTTAAGAAAATTACTATTACCAAAGTAATGTGTTTGTTATATGAAATAATTCAAAATGAAGTATGTAAAATAAAAGGTAAAAGTAATCCTTTCACTTGATTCCACTACCCTCAGACATTGAGTGTTCATGTATATGTAACATTTAAAAGAAAAATGGGATCATGCTGTATATACTGTCTTTAATTTTTATTTTTTTCTCTTAAAAATATCTCAGATATCTTTCCATGAATATAAATTTTCAAGCAGGAAACTGGGGTCCAAGGATCCCCAGGCGAATCCATGGATGGACTTCAGGAGTTCATGGACCCTGAAATTCTATGCGCATGCACATGTGTGCATTTTCCAGGGTTCATAGCATTCCATAGATCTCAGAAGGTTCTATCGCCCCCCAAATGTATAAACAAAAACACCCAGCCCTGTGTTCAAGCCTTTTTTGTGCTGGCTGCTCTAAAATCACAGTTAAAACTTTTAGACATCATTGTTGCATTGCCATTGTGATATATTAGTCTAATGATGACTTTTATGAAATTTCCTTTAAATGCTAAGTATCTTCAAGTGTAGAAACTCACTCTAACTCAGTAACTTGCTCAGTAAACCACATTGTACTTCTCTTTGCTCCGTAAATTTTGCAACAGTCTTGGGCCAAAAACAATAAAATTTGACCTGGACCATTCTGTATAGTAACAACTGTGCTATTAATGGGGTCCCTGGGCTGTGAGGCTGCACGATGTTCCATCCAAACAAAGTGGAGAGCGAAAGAGAGTCCATAGTCAAGTAATCATTTTAGAAGAGGAATGATAAGAGAATTTAAAGTCTAGATTGCAGATCAGTTTCTAATATTTTGCTTTCTCCAACCATAGCACAGATTAATGAGTGTTAAAAATGCTCCTAGCAACTCTCTAGTCGTGCTTTGGTACAAGTGGAAATTAACTCCTTAATTTATGTGTCCCTGTTTATTATTTGTCTCCACTGCATCCCCCAGAATGTAAGCTCTGTCATGGGTCCTGGGTGGTGATGTATCCTTGGTTGCCTAAGAAAGTGCCTGGCAATTAGTACTTGAGCAAAAGCAGTTAAATGAACAAATAAATCAATGAATGAACACTACCCTGCTATGATCAGGGAGAAGTGAACACCTTGAAACTCAGTTTGGAGTTTGTCCATACTTTCTAATTTTCAACACTGTAGGAGACCCAGGCCCAAGTTCCCAACAGAAGAGTAAAGATAGGAAGATGCCTATTGGAAGTCATAACTCAGGCCTGCAGCTCTCAGCCCTCAGCAAGCCATTAACTCTGGTTGTTGAGGGGATAACAATGACAAACTTCTTTTCCATTCCCTGTTATGGAATGGGAGAATGCTGCTTTTTTATTTTTAACTCGTCTTCAGTTTTAGGATGACAAAATGCACCAGTGTGGACCATGCAATGATTTCAGCCCCTGACACAAGTGGAAGGAGTTGAGTGGAGACATGAAGCAGCTGCTATGCGATTCATTGGCACCCTGACCCTGTTCCGACCCAAAACAGCCATCAGCCTGTCCTCTTGCCTGCCCTGCAGCCTGAAGCTAGGTGAAGCAGCCAAGGCTTGGAGGGAGAAGAGGCTGCCCCTGCCCTCCACCACCCCCTCTCCAGCACAGCCATGTCGTTTCTTGGACTCATAAATCCTGAGCCAGTATTTGATCCCACGAAGCAAGATTGTGGTTATCTGGGTGGATGGGCCTGTCATGAGGCCTGTAGACAAACCGCAGCCAGGCTGGGCCGTGCTGGGTCATTAGTCACCAGGACAGAAGTTCTGCATTGGGTCAATTCCAGGGCCTATCCAGCTCTGGCCTCAGACAGGGCCCCTGGAGGACAGCTCATTATTGTTCTTAGGAACTCAAAGTCAAGCCTTCCTGTCCTTTTGGGAGGTGAGGGGGGAGGTAGGTGAATAAATAAATCTCCTGCAACTGTCTGCGATGCGTCTCAAACTCTAGTGTGCATAGGAATTACCCTTGAGAGTATGTTACAAATGCAGATCATCAGACTCTGTCACCAGAGATTGTGATTCAGTGGGTCTTATGGTGAGATGGCCCTTCATATCACCTATCAACCACTTTAGGACTGTCTGTGCTGCATCCCAAGCGTGGGTCCTGTGCTGTGGAGGTAGTGCTCCGCTCCTCCCACCCACACACCCAGCAGTCCCTGTGTTGGAGGCTGAAGAGCAGCGAGAAGGTAGAGGGTCTCCAGAACTCTGGCATGGTTCAGTCCGTGCCTCATTGCTGCGGGGGACAGAAGGCAACCTGCACTGAGCAAGACGGGGGCTGAGGAGCAGCAGGGCAGAGCCTGGTGCCCCCTGGCACTGGGAAGCAGGTCAGCTTCTCAAATGATAACATGGATAATAACAGTGATTACCATTAAGTGAGCATTTCTGCACTTCCACCTACCACTCTGCTGAGGGGTTTCTGTGCATTATCTTATAAAGCAACCACTCTCTGTGTAGGTTCCCTTGTTATGCCCATTGTTCAGGTGGGTTACTGAGAAGTTAAGTGGCTTTCCAACCTCACCAGTATGACTGCAGGGGCTGTGTTCTAAACCTTGTCTCTGCAGGACAGGACCAGCAGTAATGATATCTGTGATGGTTTTTAAAGTGTGCCCACAAATGTGTTGATTCTCTTCCTATCAAAGGGTGGAGCTCAATTTCTCTCCCCTTCGGTGTGGGCTGGAGTTAATGACTCATTTCTGACCAATGTGGTCCTTCTGTAAAAGGACCGTGGCTTCCATCTTAGGGGAAGTCAGAGCCTGAGCACCCAAGGAGAGGCCCACGTGTGGTGAACGGAAGTTCTGCCAACATCAACTGTCGCGAGTGAGCCTGGAAGTGGAGGGACCAGTCCCTTCAGAGACAGCAGCCTTCCCAACAGCTTGCTTGTCATTTCATGAGGAAGTCCATGCCAGAGTTATCCAGCTAAGTGGCCCCAAGAGTCCTGGCATTCAGAAACTGTGTGAGACAATCAATGTTTGCTGTTTCACACTGCTAAATGTTGGGGTGATTTGTTACACAGCAAGAGAGAACTAACGTAACATCATCTGGGAGCTTTTTAGGAATGTAGACCTGAAGCCTCACCTGATGTGCACTGAATCAGAAGCAGCGTTTCAGTAAGCTCCCCAGCGGCTTCACAGGCATGTTAGCAGAATTCATATGCACATTATGAGTTTGAGAAGCACCTTTCCAAGCCACTCCATTCTCACTCAAGTGTGCAGGTATAAATACACACTTATCTCCAAGGAGAAGTCGTTTAAGCTAGCTCAGCTTGTGCCTTTCCTCTTTTCTCCTGTCTTTCTCACTTCAGCAAGGAAAGCCCATAGCCTGTGTCCATTGCCCCACCTGGCATGCCATGTGCTTGGTTTGCTGAGCTCCCTTCCCCTCTGGCCCAGACCTGCCATGACCTTGCATGAAAATCTCAGTGATGGTTTCCAGGAAACAACTCAAGGAAGTGCTTTAGATGGGAACCCCTGGAAGCCAGATAACACATAAATTGGGAAAAGAATCCAAGGGATATGATGCCATAACACAGACGTGTGAGTTTGATTCATTTCCTTGATACTGGGCCAGCCCCTCTCTAGGGATGCCCCCCATATGGAGTGCTTAGTGACTTCAAAAGCCAAGTCACCCTAATGGAGAGGGGAGTTGGGAGAGGGCAGAAGGGGGTGTTTCGATTTTAAGATATGAACTGCCGAGAGAACACATGCATGAATGATTGTTTTCATGTCACCATTTACAGTTTGTGCATGCTGTAGGTTTTGGGGGCACAGATACTTCCTGGAGGGCTGGAGCCAGCTCAGTCAGGCCTTCTGACTAGGGAAGCAGCCTGCCCAGCAGCAGCAACTGAGGGAGGAGCCTCTGCTCTTCCTCAGCCCCCAGATGGCAGCATGTGGCAAGGTACTGTTACTATTTCAAACAATGCTTCTTTTGCCTTTTTTCTTGAGCCATACACCACTATTCTTGGGAATGTTTCAGCCAGTTCAGGAACATCACAGAAAAGTTGGAGCAGGTGGGTGATATTGGCTCAACCAACCCTATTAGCTACATCGTATATATTTTTTCACTACAGCCAAATGGAGCTACTTTCCTCTCTGCAAAAACACTGTGGGTTTTCCACCTAGACCTTTGGACACCCCACTTTTCTACTTGCAGTCTCCTTCTCTTTTTCATATGGCTAACTGCTACTCATCCTTCAATTCCTAGCTCATATCACCTCCTCTGGGAAGCCACCCTCTCTTCTTCTAGACCGGATTAGTTGTCCCTTGTCTGTGCTTTGATGACGTCTTGTGCAATTCTCGTTCCTACTCTTGATCCCTCTGTAATCAACAATTGATTTCTCTCCTCTACAAGACTAGAAACTCCATGAGGGCTTGTCTCTTCAGAGTTCGATTTATCAGAGTGTCTGGCACAGAGTATGCCCAATATTTATGTGTTGAACAAATGCATGAATGAATATTCCCTGTGCCTACAAAGGTGCCTGGCCCCTGGTATGTGTTCAGTAAGGGTTTATGGAATGAATTGATGTCTGCTGATCACTTCTCCAGAGAGGCTAGAACGGTGCTGGCGCTCTTGAAGCAGGATCCCTGGAAATCCCTGGAAGCCC
>JAVSCE010019849.1:0-173841 GCA_032199065.1 Smutsia gigantea | reverse complement strand
GAAAGTTTTCAGCAATTATTTCTTCAAAGACACTTTCTATCCCTTTTTCTCTCTCTTTTTCCTCTGGTACTCTTATAATGTGAATATTGTTCTGTTTGGATTGGTCACACAGTTCTCTTAATATTCTTTTCATTCCTAGAAATCCTTTTATCTCTCTCTGCCTCAGCTTCTCTGTATTCCTGTTCTCTGATTTCTATTCCATTAACAGTCTCTTGCATCTCATCCATTCTGCTGTTAAGCCCGTCGATCGCTTGTGTGATTTCTGCATTGTCTTTCCTCAGTTCCCCCACTTCCTCCCTCAGCTCTTGCACATTTCTCTGTAGGTCCATCAGCATGGTTATGACTTTTATTCTAAATTCTTTTTCAGGGAGGCTGTGCATTTCCATCCCTTCAGACTCCCTCTCTGGGGTTGTCTGGTTGATTTTGGTCTGAACCATATTCCTCTGTCTTTTCATGGCTATATAATTGGTCACTGATAGTTGCCACGTATGTCAGCTGGGCTCTTTAAGACTTTAAAAAGAGAAGAAAAAAAAGAGAAAAAAGAAAAAAAGAAAAAAAAGAAAAAAGAAAGAAAAGAAAAACAAAAACAAAACAAAAAACAAAAAACAAAAACAAAAAAAATGCCCAGCGGACGTAGATTCTGTGGGAATGCTCTAGGTGGCGCTATTGCCCCACTATTCCACAGCTGTGACTGTGCCGCTCCGCAGGGCCCTTTATCGCTCTGGCAGGGGTGGGAACGAATAGGAGGCTGTTGATCTCAGTGAGAAGTGTTAAGTATGGCTACGCTTCCTCAGTCGCCAGCTAAGGCGTCTGAAACTCCCAGGACTCCCAGCCTGCTGGGCTGAGTGTGCTGGGGCGATCCGGCTCCTCCGCTGGGCTCCTGTCTCTTTAAGACCGCTGAGGAAAGCGCGCACTTTTTTTTTCCTTCCCGGAGCTGGCTGCAAGCACCCTGGCGCGTTCCCCGCTCAGATCCTGCCCCTCTGTCTCTCCAATCTCCGCTGCACTGCGCAATGTGGGTCAGCGCTCCCCGCGCAGATCACCGGGGCTGGCTACTTCGCGGGGTGAACTTCCACTCCCTCCCGGCTCTGAATCCTCTCCTCCCGCCGGTGCGCTGGGGTGGGGGAGGGCTCGGGTCCCGCCGGGTCGCGGCTCCGTATCTTACCCGCCTCTTGGGGTGCCGAGTCCTCTCGGGTGTAGCTGCACGCTGTGCGCTTTCCTGTGTATTCTCGTCTCTCTTTTAGGAATAGATGTATTTTCTGTGTTTTCATTGATAAATATAGTGTTGGGAGGAGATTTCTGCCGCCCTGCTCACACCGCCATCTTCCCGGAAGTCCGCTCGCATTTTTATTTTTTAAAAAGTATATTTTCCAAAATAAAAAATTTTAGAAGAGTGGCATTGTTTTAGATTTTTACAAATTTCTTTAATGTCTGTCTTAATAGAAGATTCTCATAACTCCTTTGCATGTTCCACCAGCTCTCAGAATGATGATACTGTCACCTCTTGTGTAGCCTCTGGAAAGCTCCACTGTATGCTTGTGAGAGAGAGAACAAGGCAGATAATACCTGACTGTTGTCATGAAAATAGTTTTGACGTTTTCAATTGCCTGAAAAGATCTCATGGGTCTCCGAACCACACTTTAACAACTGCAGGTTTAGTATAACTCTCCGGAAAGATATTCAAGTGACTAATAACAGTATTAGAGGAAATGTGGTAGCTGGAGGACAGGGGAGAGAAGAAGGAAGATTTATTTTCAAAATTTTTTGAATTTTGTGCCTTGTAAATTAATTACCAAATCTTTAAAGGTGATTTATTAAATAAGGCCCCTGCTTTTCTTTTAAAAAATTATCTTTAGATACATATATTTAGAGGTGGGGGAACCTCAGGCAATAACCTCTTCAGTCTCAGTTTGGTTCCTACTGTTATTACCTCTCAGAGCCCCTTTTTTATTTTGTAGCACTTAACCTCAATATGTAATTCCATGAATTTTTGCATATATTTTATTTCTTTTCACCTCTCTTCTCTCCACTAAACTGTTAGCGACCTGAGGACATGAGTCTGGCCTCTTTGTTCACTATTCTCAATCTAGTTCTTGGTTCATAATAGTTTTTCAGTAAATATTTATTAAATGGATGAATGAGGATCTTTGGGAGACTCCGTCAGTTTCTATTTATCAGTGCTGAGCAGCTCTGGACAGTTGCCAGAAGACAAATATCTTGCCCAAACACGATTTTTGCGTGGGTATAAAGCTTCCTGCATTTGTTTTAGGTCCCATTGACTGTACGCTACATGTGCAGTAAGTATTAGTAAGCAATTCAGAGAGTGAGTGTCACAAGAAGAGGCCACAAAATGATTCTTTTGTGCTCAGGCCTTTGGTACATGAAATCTTTTTGCTATTTTGAAGATATCCTTCTTCATCTCATTATTTTTTTTTCTAAACAAAATAAACATTAAAAAAGACCTCATGTGGATTTGTGCCAAATCAGACTGTAGTGCTAGAATAAAGAGCACCAAATAATTCTTTGTGCCTGGATCAAGTTGTCCAAATGTTTCATCTGTTTTGTTGTGGTGGTTCTTTGAGTATTCTCAGCTCATTCACCACTGGGTCATCAGAGACAAGCGGCTGGATTTCAGAGCCAGCAGTTTGCTTATACAGCTACAGGACCCTTCACTGCCCCACGATCTGCCCTCTCAGCAGGGGTTCTTGCTGCAGCCCTTGAGGTTCACTCAGAGGCCTCCTGCCCTTGCCTCTGGTTCCTTGTAATATCATTGTTTAGAAAAAGAGTTAGCATCTGTTCTATATAAAACTACCCCATAGAGCAGATTTAGAGTCATTAATTAGTAGGAGGGCCCACAGTGAACTACAGTTTCATAGTCAAGTAATTCTTTTTCCTCTAGTAAATAGAACTTTAACTTAGGTTTCCTTGTTAAGTGTAAGTATGAAGAGCAGAGAGTATTCTTTTGGAATATCACAGCTCTTCCTAAGCTTAGAGCTGGTGTTGTAGATGGAGATGAGCTTCATTATTGTGCCCTGTTTTTTGAGCTATGGTGAGTGTACTTTCCAAACCAAAAATCAGCCCACCTGTTTCAACAGTAAGTTAAATGTAGCTACACATTAAGGAGTAAAGTAAAAATGCTGGTATTTAGGAGAATCTACAACCATAGGGTTGCCTTCCGTAGAAGGAAGACAAGAGGTTGGCTCTTCAAAAGAGCAGTATGCTGGATTTTAATTTCCACTTAACCAGTCCTTCAAGCACAATGTTGATACCAACACTACTAGAGCTGCAGCCAGGCCCCACCCCTCAACCCAAAGTAGGATGCTATAACAAAGGCTATAGGCAAAACCACCAGTCTGTATGGAGACTTGTTTTCTGGTATGAAGGACATTTTTTACTTGAAGCCTGTAGGACAGACAAATGGCAACAGGAGAAGACAGTAATGACCCAAGATGGTCCCATGTGACTGTCGTCGCCTAATTTGTTGGATCATACACTGTAGGAAGCAGCAGGTAGTCATAGCAGCAAAAACACCTCTGGGAAGAAGTAACTTTGTGGAATACTTGAGTTTTTCTGAGTTCCTTCATCTTATACAAGTAACTTCCTGTAGGTATGGGAATTTCTGGTGAAGACAAACTCTTTGGCTTGTTTTTCTTAGTCCATGCTTCCAGCCCATGCCATAGCTGCACACTGTGCAATGGGAGAAGGAAGAGGGCAAAGAAATAACAAAAGGTCTGAAAACAAACACAAGGAACCCAAGGGAACTGAAAAGGAAACAGACATGAGGAATTCAGAAAGGAACCAGACAAGTAGAGAATGTGTCCATGGATTCAGTTATTTTCTACAGTATGTTTATGAAGGGTACAGGTGCATGGGCAGTTCTATTGTGTATTGTAAAGGTTTTTGCATTCTCTGAGCTTTATCCCTGTTAAAGTTTTTGTAGTATCCCTGTTAAAGTTTTTAAATCGTTATCCCCGTTAAAGTTTTTGTAGTATCTGACCTAACATTTTGTTTTGAAATGAGATTTATAGTTCCTGCTAGACCTCTTGTCCCAAAGCGGCAAACTCTGTGACACTGATAGCAGAGTCATTTATGGGAGATAGTCATTATGGGATAGGAGACATTTATGGGAACCCGAGTTTGTGATGTAGACCCAGAATCACCTCAGAAAGGTACTGGGTGGTCGGTGGGTATCATCAGTGTACAGGGCCATGGTCATCTACTGAGGTTATAAGCTACAAGACAGTTGAGAGCCCCATCTGCTTTGTTCACTTACTCTGTATCAGAAGCACCTGGAACAGTTTATGTTAAAAATAGTGTGTTGAAGTAATGAATGGCTGTAAGAAGAAAATTGGGGAATGGGTGGTACTTTTGAAAGGACAGCCAGAAATAACACCTTAACATTCAAGAGGTTGGGTAATATTACTAGAGACCTTGTGGACAACCAACTGCTATTTGTTACTGTTTGTTTTTAAAAAGGAGTCTTCTGTGAAACTTACAAACCTGCAACATCTCTATTTGCTTAATAGTCATTTAATTTATCTATTAAAAATTAATGCTTAAATATTAAACAAAACTCAATGTGCCTTATTCTTTTAAACATTTTAAACAACAAATAAAATGTATTATAAGTACATTTGTAAAACTTATGACTGGTGGCTAAATTCCAGTTATCTTGATTTTTTTTGCAGTGAATAGACAACTAGGAAGGGGGGATTTTAATCTGCTTTGAAACTACTATTCACGTATCTGCTGTTTCTGTGTTTGCTTTATGCACTCACTGGTTGTTACTGAGTTGGAGAAAGAGGGCTGCTATTCCTTCCCATATACAAAACCCATTTGAGATCCTCTGGACATCCCATTTGGGATGCTAAATTATTTTTACAGAATTACTTTGTTTTAGTTAACCATGGTTATTTTCTATTTGATGTTCAAATTGTCACAGTCTGACAGCATTGTCTTTAAGCTGACTCTTTGTCCTTTCAGCACAACTCTGACAGACTCCAAAGTATTCTTGCTTTCTGGCAATGCTAAAAGGTACCAGAACAGTTTGACTGTTTTCTTGCCCTAAGATGTGGAATCATCTCTCATTCAAGAAGTCTTGGTTCCTTATAGTGAAGAATAATATTAGAGATCAGTGTCTGGGCTCAAAGGAGCTCATGAGTGGCAGTGACCAGCAAAAGTACTTTAAAAACTGTTGCCGTTAAAATATTTTTAGTGACAAGCTTTGATTTCCTATTCATTACATAATACTCTTACATATGAAAAATATATATGTAATGTATATATAAGAAATACAAACAAATCAAACACCCATGCACTCACTACCCAGCTTGAGAAAGAAAACATTTCTAACCTTCAGAAATTCTGTTATCCTGTATTTCATCCCCTTTTAACCTCAAAGAGGTAGTCATCTTAGTTTTTGTTTTTATTCTCATACTTTTCTTTATGAGTGCCTCTGGACAGTCATTTTTTAGTTTTGCTTGTTTTTGAACTTGAAATAAGTGCTGTCTTACAGTATGTGTTTTTCTCTGACATTTTCACCTAACATTTTGAGCTGTGTGTTGATGCATTAGCTTTAGTTCATTCATATTCACTGATTTATTATATTCAATTGCATGAATGTGCCACAATTTTTGCATTTTTTTCCTATATTGTTTCCAGTTTTTTGGCTATTGGAAAAGTATTGCTGTGAACATCCCCATACCCATTTCCTCGTGCACATGTGCAGGGGTTTCTCCAGGGCACTATCTTGGGAAATGTTTTGAACCACAAGGCCATAGGAAGAAATGTATCTTCACTATGACCCCAGTACACACCACCACAGGCATGTTGCCTACATACACTACTGAAACAATTTTACTGTATTTTGAATAATAAGGGAAAATGCATTATTTGTAGGTAATAAGGTAAAAATAGAACATTCTATTCCATTATCTTTCATTAACATAAAATACTGGTTGTGGCCCACTAAATTGATTAGTGGGTTATTTTCATGGAGTTACAGCCAGCAGTTTGAAAAACCTCTAAGAATTAATTTGCTGGGTCTAGAATATGTTTAAATGTTAACCTCAGCAGATTATGTCAGCTTGTTTTTCAAAGAGGTTGTCTAGCAGCAAGTGAGAGTTCCTGTTTCTCCAGTCCTTGGTATTGGCAGACTTCAGTGTTGCCAGTCCTGTGGGTGTGAAATGGTATGTTGTATAGTTTTAGTTTGCATTTCCTTAATAGTGATTAGATGATCTAGTGGGGAGATAGTAATTTCATCTACTATTAGAGTGCACTTTGATGTTCATCTAATTATAAAACAGGTCTTAACCTTCCCTAGATCTTGAGACCTTTAAAAATCTGATAAAATTATGGGCCTTTCTCCTAGAAAAATTATATATATGCACATGCATAAATTTGACATGTAATTTCAGAGAGTCCTTAGCCATTCTAGGACCCTCAGGGGAAGGAGAAGTCCCCACAGATGCTCAAAAAGGGAGGTGGCTAATTCTGTCTTCTCAAAGTCATTTGCTATGCTAGGTTGTTGGCAGTTCTCCCTTCCTCCGTGCCAGCAGCCCCCACCCCCAGTCCAGAAACCTACTGCAAAAGCGTGCTGTGGCCTACAGCTCTGCCTTGGTGGTACAGTTGGGTTGGCATCCCATCAGGGGTCCCAACATACAGAACGTTGTGTGTATAGACAGCTAATGATGAGTGACAGAGCAGAGATTATGAATTCAGCACAGCAAAGAAATTGAAGCTGAAAGCAACAAATAAAAGAAAGACTCTAAGAATATCCAGAAAAGAGAGTGGGTGGGATGTCTGTTTTCTCTCTATATAAGATGATAAGTCAAACCAATTTTATTTAAATCTTAATTGGCAGGGTAAATAAAAGAAAGACTCTAAGAATATCCAGAAAAGAGAGTGGGTGGGATGTCTGTTTTCTCGCTATATAAGACAATAAGTCAAACCAATTTTATTTAAATCTTAATTGGCAGGATAATCCAGTAGCCTTAACGCCTTGGTGACACCTTGGTAAACAGATAAGAGTTACATGGACCCCATTTATATACAATATAATTTGTTCATGTTACTGATACAGTCAATAGGTGGGTATAATTCTACATGTGTAAACTGATCTTAAAAGAAAAATGATTTATGCTTTTTTTATCTGCCAGTACCACAGAAATTTTTCAACTCTGTTTTCCCTAGGGCTTCTTTTATTCATTTAATGCTAGGATTTAGAATTTAATCCCACTGCTTTGGCTCCAAAGAACTTTATTCACTGCCCAGCCATCTGACTAAACACCCAGTCCAGGGTTGAGATGCATTACTCTCTTCAGAGATCCATACCTCCAGCACTTGTCTACCTTCCACCCCAAAGTCCCCAAGTCTGTGAGACAGAGCTGTATTGTAGTAGAAGGACCCTGGTATTTACTTCCTAAAATGAACTTATTCCAGAAACCATCTTTTATTTGTGTGGCTAATCACAAAACAGATATCCCACAGTCTGTTGGGAGATGAGCATTTGAAAAGGTAGAGGAGAAAACAAGGTGCAGCCAAGTAGAAAACTCGCTGCCTCAGCAAATCGTTTTCAGTTTTCTTTGGAGAATACCATTAGCAGTACAGATGTGACTGACACCTGTTAGCACAATCAGCAAAACATTGAAAACTTTAGGTGGTACTTATAAAACACTGGCAATCAGTGAAATTGACTTTGGTCAAGTAGACAACAAAGCACATCCCTATTAGGCCAGAGGTTGTTACCCTTTGTTCTGAATTCAAAACCAATTATTTTTAATACGTCTGCAGATCTGCTTAGGGCTATTATCCCTGGAGAAAAAGGAGACTGATAGACGGTGAGCACTTACGTCAGCACTAGGTGGAGGTGGGGATGGTCAGGTAAACTGCTTACGGGCTACAAAGGCGTGGAGTCTCAGGAAGGATTGGTTTAGTGGTCTGGCAAACCCAAGGCAGGGGACTTCGGTGGGTTTGTCGTCATTTTGTGTTATATTTTTGCTCTTCAAGAGTAAAAGGTCAGTGCACAGACTAACTAAAAATTCGGCACTTAATCCACTTCACAACATCTCAGCCTCTGGAGACCTTTGCTATTTTGGAGCCAGTGGTGTGAATTATTCCCTGTTAATAAGAATCAGGTTTGCTCCCTGCCTCCCGCAACGCCTGCTCCCAACCCCCCAGTTGGAGAAGCTTGTGTGCACATTACCCTCCATCAGGAGTTCTCTTAACTCCTCAGGAGCTCTTTGCACCCTTCAAAATTATTGAGTGAGTTATGTTGTTTATAATGTAAGAAGTTAAATCTGAGAACAATTAAAAATATTAATTCATTTTCAAATAATAATAAGTGTATTACATGTTAATATATATATATTTTTAATAAGAGTAGTATTGTGATTTTATCTCTTTAATGTCTGGTTTAACAAATGATAGCTGAGTCTCAGGTCAGCTCCCTTCAGTCTGTTTTGATATGTTATTTTGGTTGAATTACATAAAGAAAATCCAACCTCATACAGATATGTAGTTGGAAAAAGAAGGAGTATTTGATAGCTGTTTAGATAATTTTGAACGTCACTATGATACTACACATAAATGTGAATGTGGTAGTTTCTTAAGGTTTAGTTGCAAAGTGGAATCTGAAACTATATCAGTAAGCTTTTTCTACTGTTACATTAAAATCTTTGGTCTCACTTGCACTTTGAATGAACTTTTTTACCAGTCTGTTTATCGTTGTGCATGATTTATAACACTGTGCACTAGTCATTTGGAAAATACTAGTTCACTGGGTTATATAGATGTAATGTTGACTAATTTCATTAACAAGTTGTATTCATTAATATTACCACCAGTCTCATCAGAAAGTCTGTAAGTACTGCAAAGCTGTCCAGCTCACTGTGGTAGGTATAAGTTTTCCAAAATTCTAAAACTCAAAATTTATCATTAGCAGTGAATACTGTCAGTTGTTCTCCTAGAAGTGATGGACTTATTTCATTCATTTTTCAGAAATGAGAAAATATCTGCCAAGTACCTGAGTATGAATAACCATTGTTATTCTGGAAAAAGCAGATTATTTAGCTTGCAACTCAGTTGCACAAATGCTTTTCCTGGAGAGCACTACTCTTAGCAGAAGTGCTTTTATGCTTCCCATTTCATGAAATAGAATATTAAAATGATACCTATTTAAGAATTAAGAGTTAATAAATTAATAACCTCCTTTTTAATAAAATTTTATATTGAATAATCTGAATAGATTATTTCAGAACAGTTTCTAAAATGATGCAGAATTCCCATATGCTTTTTACCCAGCTTCCCCTAATGTTAACATTTTACATTACCATGGAGCGTTTGTCAAAATTAGGAAGTTAACAGTGGGACAAAACAATTAACCAAACTCTAGACTTTATTCCAGTTTTCCCACAAGTGTCTGTTTGCCATTCCAGGATCCAGTCCAGAATACCCCATTGCATTTAGGCAGCAATTTTTAAACAGCATTTTCTCCTTATAGACACCAAATTTAAGAAAACAAGTAAATTTTAGACTTATAGAAGAGCTACAGAGAGAGTGCTGTGTACCCTTCACCCAGCTTGCATAACAATAAAATAGTGCATTTATATCCCTGATTGAAAAGATATATGCACTCCTATGTTTATTGCTACATTATTTACATTAACTAAGATATGGAAACAATCTAAGTGTCCATCAATAGACAAATAGATAACGAAGGTGTAGTACATATAAACAGTGGAATATTATTCATCCATAAAAAGAAAAGAAATCCTGCTATTGGCAACAACATGGATAGACCCAGATGGTATTATGCTCTGTGAAATAAATCAGGCGGAATAAGACAAATACCATATGATTTCACTTATTTGTGGAATACAAAACCAAAGCAAAACAGAATGAACAGAACAGCAGTAGACCTACAGACACTGAGAAGTGACTGGTAGTTACCATGGGGAAGGGTTTGGGGTAGGTGGTTGGGGAAGGTGAGGGGAATAAATCTCAATCATAATATAGGTTGGTCACAGGGATGGTAGTACAGCATGGAGAATATAGCGAATAATTCTGTAACATCTTTCCATGTTGACAGATAGTAACTGCACCCTACGTGGTATAAAAATCCATACAGTGGGATATTATGTGGCCTGAAAATGAATGAGGTACTGATTGGTGCCACAGCATAGATAAACCTTAGAAATCTTAAATCTTAGTGAAAGAAACCAGATAAAAAGGGCTACATATTATATGATTCCTTTTATATGAAATGTCCAGAATAAGTAAATCTATAAAAAGAGAAAGGAAGATTAATGGTTGTCAGAGGCTGGGGAGGGTAAGGAATGGGGAGTGACTGCTAATGGCTACAGAGGTTTTTTTATTTGGCGGGGGAGAACCAATGGAAATGTTCTAGAATTAGATAGTAGTGAAGGTTTTAGTGACAACTTTGTGACTATACTAGTAACCACTGAATTGTATGGTTTAAAAGAAAGCATTTTATGATACACAAATTAAATCTCAGTACCCAAAAAAAGCTTGCAGTAAATTATTACCTCAACAGTTTGACTTTATCTCAATAAAGATAACCAAAAATTAAACAACTTGAAGTTTACTGCAGTTTTCAGTCTTTTGTATTAAATGAGCATTTCTTTCCCATTCAGGATAAGACAATGATCAACAAAGCAGAGCCCATGAAATTCTAGGCTTTGGGCTTAAACTTATTATTTTTATTGTTTTTTAATTTTGACTTTGAAATAATTTTAGATTTACAGAAGCATTGTAAAGATAGTACAGAGAGTTCCTGTGAGCCCTTCATCCAGTCCTTCTTAATGCTTGGACAGCTTACATAAACCTGGTGCATTGGATCAAAACTAAGAAATTAACATTCGTACAATACAATTAACTAAACAACAGACTTTATTCAGATTTCACCAGTTTTCCCACTAATGTCCTTTGTGTTCAGGATCCAGACTAGGATTCCACCTTGCAGCCAGCTGTCTAGCTAGTCTCTATAGTCTCCCCTAATCTGTGACAGTCTGTCAGTCTTTATTTTCATGACTTTGACACTTCTAGGGAGTACTGGTCATGTGTTTAATAGATTTCCCTCCATTTGAGATTTCTCATGATGAGACTGAGATTACATGTGTTTGGAAGACTCCAGAGGTGGTGTGCTCTGCTTATCACATACGATATTGACATAGCACAGGTGGAGGTAACATTGATCATTTCGTTATGGTGGAGTTGGCCAGGTTTCTCTACTGTGAAGCTGCTATTTTTTCCCTTTAAATAGATCTTTTAAAAATTGTTTTTTTCAGTTTCTTAGGTCACTTTGAATTAGTGTTCTCTTGATATTAATAAAGAAATATTGGTACTTGCTGAAGAACTTGAGCTCCCAGAATGTGCTGTGGCATCAACTACTAGCTGTTTCATGGGAAGGATAGATGAGACCATCTGCATTTTCCCAAGGAAACCTAAATCACTTGTCTGGGGTGGGGTGGGAAGTCCTGATGACTGACTGGATTTCAAAGTCTTTATTAATCAGCAGAACACTACCTCAGAGGAGAGGAATGGACAGGGTTATTTCCAGTGTTTCAGTGGCATGCCGATCTTTTCTGCAGGAAGTGTTGACTTTTTTTTTTATAATTTATTTTGGTATCATTAATCTACATGTGCAATATTATGGTCACTAAATTACCCCTTCATCAGGTCCCCCCCACCAACCCCATTACAATCACTGTCCATCAGAGTAGTGAGATGCTGTAGAATCACTACTTGTCTTCTCTGAGTTGTACAGCCCTCCCCGTGACCCCCCCCCAACATTACGGCTGCTAATCATAATGCCCCTTTTTCCCCCTTATCCTCCCTTCCCACCTATCCTCCCCAGTCCCTTTCCCTTTTGTAACTATTAGTCCGTTCTTGGGTTCTGTGAGTCCCCTGCTTTGTCCTTTCAGTTTTTTTGTTTGCTTTTACGCTCCTCATATGAGTGAAATCATTTGATACTTGTCTTTTTCCACTTGGCTTATTTCATTGAGCATAATACCCTCTAGCTCCATCCATGTTGTTGCAAATGGTAGGATTTGTTTTCTTCTTATGGCTGAATAATATTCCATTGTGTATATGTACCACCTCTTCTTTATCCATTCATCTACTGATGGACACTTAGGTTGCTTCCATTTCTTGGCTATTGTAAATAGTGCTGCGATAAACATAGGGGTGCATCTGTCTTTTTCAAACTGGGCTGCTGCATTCTTAGGATAAATTCCTAGGAGTGGGATTCCTGGATCAAATGGTATTTCTATTTTGAGTTTTTTGAGGAACCTCCATACTGCTTTCCACAATGGTTGAACTAATTTGCAGTCCCACCAGCAGTGTAGGAGGGTTCCCTTTTCTCCACATACTCGCCAGCATTTGCTGTTCTTTGTGTTTTGGAAAGGCCATCCTTACTAGTGTGAGGTGATATCTCATTGTGGTTTTAATCTGCATTTCTCTGATGATTAGCAATGTGGAGCATCTTTTCATATGCCTGTTGGCCATCTGAATTTCTTCTTTGGAGAAGTGTCTGTTCGGCTCGTCTGCCCATTTGTAATTGGATTATTTGCTTTTTTGTTTGTTGAGGTGCGTGAGTTCTTTATATATTTTGGATGTCAACCCCTTATAGGATATGTCATTTATGAATATAGTCTCCCATACTGTCGGATGTCTTTTTTTTTAAGTTTATTTTGATATCATTAATCTACAATTAAATGAGCAATATTATGGTGATTACACTACCCCGTTCATCAGGTACCCCCCACCAAACGCATTACAGTCACTGTCCATCAGCATAGTGAGATGCTGTACAATCACTACGTGTCTTCTCTGGGTTGTACAGCCCTCCCCGTGCCCCCCAAACATTACATCTGCTAATCGTAATGCCCCTTTTTCCCCCTTGTCCCTCCCTTCCCACCCGTCCTCCCAGTCCCTTTCTCTTTTGTAACTATTAGTCCATTCTTGGGTTCTGTGAGTCTGCTGCTGTTTTGTTCCTTCAGTTTTTTTTGTTGTTTTTCTTCTTATACTCCACATATGAGTGAAATCATTTGGTACTTGTCTTTTTCAGCTTGGCTTATTTCACTGAGCATAAAACCCTCTAGCTCCATCCATGTTGTTGCAAATGGTAGGATTTGTTTTCTTCTTATGGCTGAATAATATTCCATTGTGTATATGTACCACTCTTCTTTATCCATTCATCTACTGATGGACACTTAGGTTGCTTCCATTTCTTGGCTATTGTAAATAGTGCTGCAATAAACATAGGGGTGCATCTGTGTTTTTCAAACTGGGCTGCATTCTTAGGGTAAATTCCTAGCAGTGGAATTCCTGGGTCAAATGGTATTTCTATTTTGAGTTTTTTGAGGAACCTCCATACTGCTTTCCACAATGGCTGAACTAATTTGCATTCCCACCAACAGTGTAGGAGGGTTCCCTTTTCTCCACATACTCGCCAACATTTGTTGTTGTTTGTGTTTTGGATGTTGGCCATCCTCACTGTTGTGAGGTGATATCTCATTGTGGTTTTAATCTGCATTTCTCTGATGATTAGCGATGTAGAGCATCTTTTCATGTGCCTGTTCGCCATCTGAATTTCTTCTTTAGAGAAGTGTCTATTTATGTCCTCTGCCCATTTCTCAATTGGACTATTTGCTTTTTGTTTGTTGAGGTGCGTGAGTTCTTTATATATTTTGAATGTCAACCCCTTACCAGATACGTCATTTATGAATATATACTCCCATACTGTAGGATGTCTTTTTGTTCTACTGATGGTGTCCTTTGCTGTACAGAAGCTTTTCAGCTTCATATAGTCCCACTTGTTCATTTTTGGAGTGGATTCTTTAGGGTTTTTTATGTACAATATCATGGCATCTGCAAATAATGACAATTTGACTTCTTCTTTACCAATCTGGATGCCTTGTATGTCTTTGTTTTGTCTGATTACCGTGGCTAGGACCTCCAATACTATGTTAAATAACAGTGGAGAGAGTGGGCATCCCTGTCTTGTTCCCGATCTTAGATGAAAAGCTTTTAGCTTCTCGCTGTTAAGTATGATGTTAGCTGTGGGTTTGTCATATATGGCCTTTATGATGTTGAGGTACTTGCCCTCTATACCCATTTGTTGAGAGTTTTAATCAGGAATGGATGCTGAATTTGGTCAAATGCTTTTTCAGCCTCTGTGGAGATGATCATGTGGTTTTTGTTCTTCTTTTTATTGATGTGGTGGATGATGTTAATGGATTTTCGAATGTTGTACCATCCTTGCATCCCTGGGATGAATCCCACTTGATCATGGTGTATGATCCTCTTGATGTATTTTTGAATTCGGTTTGCTAATATTTTGTTGAGTATTTTTGCATCTACGTTCATCAGGGATATTGGTCTGTAATTTTCTTTTTTGGTGAGGTCTTTGCCCGGTTTTGGTATTAGAGTGATGCTGGCTTCATAGAATGAGTTTGGAAGTATTCCCTCCTCCTCTATTTTTTTGGAAAACTTTAAGAAGAATGGGTGTTATTCCTTCTCTATATGTCTGGTAGAATTCAGAGGTGAATCCATCTGGTCCAGGGGTTTTGTTCTTGGGTAGTTTTTTGATTACCAATTCGATTTCGTCGCTGGTGATTGGTCTGTTTGGTTTTTCTGTTTCTTGTTTGGTCAGTTTTGGAAGGTTGTATTTTTCTAAGAAGTTGTCCATTTCTTCTAGGTTTTCCAGCTTGCTAGCATATAGATTCTCATAGTATTCTCTTATAATTCTTTGTATTTCTGTGGGATCCGTTATTTTTCCTTTCTCATTTCTGATTCTGTTTATGTGTGTAGATTCTCTTTTTCTCTTAATGAGTCTGGCTAGGGGTTTATCTATTTTGTTTATTTTTTCAAAGAACCAGCTCTTGGTTTCATTGATTTTTTCTATTGTTTTATTCTTCTCAATTTTATTTATTTCTTCTCTGATCTTTATTATGTCCCTCCTTCTGGTGACTTTGGGTCTCATTTGTTCTTCTTTTTCCAATTTCAGTAATTGTGTCTTTAGACTATTCATTTGGGAATGTTCTTCTTTCTTTAGATAGGCCTGGATTGCAATATACTTTCCTCTTAGAACTGCCTTTGCTGTGTCCCACAGAAGCTGTAGCTTTGTGTTGTTGTTGTCATTTGTCTCCATATACTCTTTGATTTCTGTTTTGATTTGGTCATTGACCCATTGAATAATTAGGAGAATGTTGTTAAGTCTCCATGTATTTGTGAGCCTTTTTGATTTCTTTCTAAAGTTTGTTTCTAGTTTTATACCTTTATGATCTGAGAAATTGGTTGGTAGAATTTCAGTATTTTTGACTTTACTGAAGTTCTTTTTGTGGCCTAGTATGTGGTCTATTCTGGAAAATGTTCCATGTGCACTTGAGAAGAATGTGTATCCTGCTGATTTTGGGTGCAGAGTTCTGTAGATGTCTGTTAGGTCCATCTGTTCTAGTGTGTTGTTCAGTGCCCCTGTGTCTTTACTTATTTTGTGTCTGGTTGATCTGTCCTTTGGAGTGAGTGGTATGTTGAAGTCACCTAAAATGAATGCATTGCTGTCTATTTCCTCCTTTAATTCTGTTAGTATTTGTTTCACATATGCCGGCGCTACTGTGTTGGGTGCATATATATTTAAAATGGTTATATCCTCTTGTTGGACTGACCCCTTTATCATTATGTAATGTCCTTGTTTATCTCTTGCTACTTTCTTCGTTTTGAAGTCTATTCTGTCTGATACAAGTACTGCAACACCTGCTTTTTTTCTCCTTGTTGTTTGCATGAAATATCTTTTTCCATCCCTTCACTTTTAGTCTGGGGTTATCTTTGCGTTTGAGGTGAGTTTCTTGTAAGCAGCATATATATGGGTCTTGCTTTTGTATCCATTCTGTTGCTCTGTGTCTTTTGATGGGTGCATTCAGTCCATTTACATTTAGGGTGATTATCGATAGATATGTACTTATTGCCATTGCTGGCTTTAGATTCGTGGTTACCAAAGATTCAGGGGTTGCTTCTTAACTATCTAACAATCTAACTTAACTTTCTTGTTAAGTAATTGTAAACACTGCCTGATGTTTCTTTATTTCTCTCCCTTCTTATTGTTCCTCCTCCATTCTTTATATACTAGGTGTTTTATTCTTTGCCTTTAGTTAGTATTTGGATGGTCTGCTTTCTTTGCTATGATTTTATTTTCTCTGGTGACAGCTTTTTAGCGTTAGGAGTGCTTCCCTCTTGAGCAGTTCCTTTAAGATATCCTGTAGAGGTGGTTTATGGGAGGCAAATTCTCTCAGCTTTTGCTTGTCTGGAAATTGTTTAATCCCTCCATCATATTTAAATGATAATCGTGCTGGATACAGTATTCTTGGTTCGAGGCCCTTCTGTTTCATTGTGTTAAATATAGCATGCCATTCTCTTCTAGCCTGTAAGGTTTCTGTTGAGAAGTCTGATGTTAGTCTGATGGGTTTTCCTTTGAAGGTGATCTTTTTTCTTTCTCTAGCTGCCTTTAATACTCTGTCCTTATCTTTGATCTTTGCCATTTTAATTATTATGTGTCTTGGTGTTGTCTTCCTGGGGTCCCTTGTGTTAGGAGATCTGTGGGCTTCCATGGACTGCGAGACTATTTCCTTCCCAGCATGGGGAAGTTTTCAGCAATTATTTCTTCAAAGACACTTTCTATCCCTTTTCTCTCTCTTCTTCCTCTGGTACTCCTATAATGCGAATATTGTTCCATTTGGATTGGTCACACAGTTCTCTTAATATTCTTTCATTCCTAGCGATCCTTTTATCTCTATCTGCCGCAGCTGCTCTGTGTTCCTGTTCTCTGATTTCTATTGCATTAACAGTCTCTTGCATCTCGTCCAGTCTGCTGCTGAGCCCGTCGATGGCTTGTCTCATTTCTGCATTGTCTTTCCTCTCTTCCCTCACTTCCTCCCTTAGCTCTTGCATATTTCTCTGTAGATCCATCAGCATGGTTATGACTTTTATTCTGAATTCTTTTTCAGGAAGATTCTGCATTTTCATCCCTTCAGGTTCCTTCTCAGGGGTTGTCTGGGTCTTGGCGATTTTTGTCTGTATCATATTCCTCTGTCTTGTCGTGTTGATAGGAGTGGTCGCTGGTAGGTGCCACTTATGTCAGCTGGGCTCTTTAAGACTTAAAAAACACAAAGAAAAGCAAACAAGCAGAAAAAGGAGGAAGAGAAAGAAGAAAGAAAGAAAAAGGAAACGGAAAAAAACAGGAAAAAAACAAGCAAAAAGAGAAGGAAGAGAAAGAAAAGAAAGATAAAGGAAAGGGAAAAAGAAAAGAAAAAAGAAAAAAAAGGCCACCTGGAGTGGATTCTCTAAGCATGCTGTAGGTGTCGCTGTTGCTCCACTAAGCCACAGCCGCGGCTGCGCCATTCTTTGTAGCTCTGGTCGGGGCGGAGACGAATGGGAGGCTATTGTTCTCTGAATAAAGTTCCAGCATGGCTGTTCCCTTCTCTCAGTCACCAGCAAAGGCGTCCAAAGTTCCCCAGGACTTCCAGCCTGCAGGGCTGAGCCCACCAGGGCGATGGTGTTCCCTCGCTGGGCTCCCCGCCTCTCCGAGACTGCTACAAACCGCCCGCGCTTTTCTCTTGTCACTGGGCGCTGGCTGCACTGTCCCGGCACGTTCCCGGCTCAAAACCTGCACCTTCTGCCTCTCCAGTGTCCGATGCACCGCGCGATGTGTGTCAGTGCTCCCGGTGCAGACCACCGGGGCTGGTTATTTCACAGACCTGCTCTTCCACTCCCGGCTCTGAATCCTCTCCTCCCGCCGGCACACTGGGCTGGGTGAGTGCTCGGGTGCCGCCGGGTCACGGCTCCGTATCTTACCCACTTCGCGGGGGTACAGAGTCCTCTCAGATGTGGTTACACGCTGTGCGCTTTCCTGTGTGTTCTTTTCTCTCTTTTAGGAATACTTGTATTTGCTGTATTTTTGTATATTTATATAGTTTGGGGAGGAGATTTCTGCCGCCCTGCTCACTCTGCCATCTTCCCAGAAGTCTCTGTCGGATGTCTTTTTGTTCTACTGATGGTGTTCGTTGTTGTACAGAAGGCTTTTCAGCTTGATACAGTCCCACTTGTTCATTTTTGCTTTTGTTTCCCTTGCCCGGGGAGATATGTTCATGAAGAAGTCGCTCATGTTTATGTCCAAGAGATTTTTGCCTATTTTTTTTCTAAGAGGTTTATGGTTTCATGACTTACATTTAAGTCTTTGATCCATTGTGAGTTTACTTTTGTGTATGGGGTTAGACAGTAGTCCAGTTTCATTCTCTTACATGTAGCTGTCCAGTTTTTCCAACACCAACTGCTGAAGAGGCTGTCATCTCCCCATTGTATATCCAAGGCTCCTTTATCAAATATTAATTGACTGTATATGTTTGGGTTAATGTTTGGATTTTCTATTCTGTTCCACTGGTCTGTGGGTCTGTTTTTGTGCCAATACCAAATTGTCTTGATTACTGTGGCTTTGTAGTAGAGATTGAAGTGAGGGAGCGTAATTTCCCCTGTTTTATTCCTCCTTCTCAGGATTGCTTTGGCTATTTGGGGTCTTTTGTGGTGCCATATGAATTTTAGAATTATTTGTTCCGGTTCATTGAAGAAAGCTGTTGATATTTTGATAGGATTGCATTGAATCTGTATATTGCCTTAGGTAGTATAGCCATTTTGACAATATTTATTCTTCCTAGCCAAAAGCATGGGATGCATTTCCATTTGTTAGTGTCCTCTTTAATTTCTCTTAGCAGTGTCTTGTACTTTTCAGGGTATACATCTTTCACTTCCTTCGTTAGGTTTATTCCTAGGTTATTTTATTCTTTTTGATGCAATTGTGAATAGAATTGTTTTCCCGATTTCTCTGTTAGCTCATCGTTACTGTATGGGAAAGGAACAGATTTCTGTGTGTTAATTTTGTATCCTGCAACTTTGCTGAATTCAGATATTAGTTCTAGTAGTTTTGGAGTGGAGTCCTTAGGTTTTTTTATGTACAATATCATGTCATCTGCAAATAGTGATAATTTGACTTCTTCTTTACCAATCTGGATGCCTTGTATGTCTTTGTTTTGTCTGATTGCCGTGGCTAGGACCTCCAGTACTATGTTGAATAACAGTAGAGAGAATGGGCATCCCTGTCTTGTTCCCAATCTTAGATGAAAAGCTTTCAGCTTCTCGCTGTTAAGTATGATGTTAGCTGTGGGTTTGTCATATATGGCCTTTATGATGTTGAGTTACTTGCCGTCTATACCCATTTTGTTGAGAGTTTTTATCATGAATGGATGTTGAATATTGTCAAATGCTTTTTCAGCCTCTGTGGAGATGATCATGTGGTTTTTGTTCTTCTTTTTGTTGATGTGGTGGATGATGTTGATGGATTTTCAAATGTTGTACCATCCTTGCATCCCTGGGATGAATCCCACTTGATCATGGTGTGTGATCCTCTTGATGTATTTTTGAATTCGGTTTGCTAATATTTTGTTGAGTATCTTTGCATCTACGTTCATCAGGGATATTGGTCTGTAATTTTCTTTTTTGGTGAGGTCTTTGCCCGGTTTTGTTATTAGAGTGATGCTGGCTTCATAGAATGAGTTTGGAAGTATTCCCTCCTCTTCTGTTGTTTGGAAAAAATTGAGAATGGGTGTTATTTCTTCTCTATATGTCTGGTAGAATTCAGAGGTGAATCCATCTGGTCCAGGGGTTTTGTTCTTGGGTAGTTTTTTGATTACTGATTCAATTTCGTTACTGGTGATTGGTCTGTTTAGGTTTTCTGTTTCTTGCTTGGTCATTCTTGGAATCTTGTATTTTCCTAAGAAGTTGTCCATTTCTTCTGGGTTTTCCAGCTTGCTAGCATATAGTTTCTCATAGTATTCTCTTATAATTCTTTGTATTTCTGTAGGGTCCGTCGTGCTTTTTCCTTTCTCATATCTTATTCTGTTTATCTGTGTAGATTCTCTTTCTCTTAATAAGTCTGGCTAGGGGTTTATCTATTACATTTATTTTTTCAAGAACCAGCTCTTGGTTTCGTTGATTTTTTTCTATTGTTTTATTCTTCTCAATTTTATTTATTTCTTCTCTAATCTTTATTATGTCCCTCCTTCTGGTGACTTTGGGCCTCATTTGTTCTTCTTTTTCCAATTTCAGTAATTGTGTCTTTAGACTATTCATTTGGGATTGTTCTTCCTTCTTTAAATAGGCCTGAATTGCAATATACTTTCCTCTTAGAACTGCCTTTGCTGCATCCCACAGAAGTTGTGGCTTTGTGTTGTTGTCTTTGGTCTCCATATATTCTTTGATCTCTGTTTTAATTTGGTTGTTCACCCATTGATTATTTAGGAGAATGTTAGTAAGTCTCCATGTATTTGTGAGCCTTTTTGTTTTCTTTCTAAAATTTGTTTCTAGTTTTATACCTTTGTGATCTGAGAAGTTGGTTTGTAGAATTTCAGTATTTTTGAATTTACTGAGGTTCTTTTTGTGGCCTAGTATGTGGTCTATTCTGGAAAATGTTCCATGTGCACTTGAGAAGAATGTGTATCCTGTTGCTTTTGGGTGTAGAGTTCTGTAGATGTCTGTTAGGTCCATGTGTTCTAGTGTGTTTTTCAGTGTCTCTGTGTCTTTACTTATTTTCTGTCTGGTTGATCTGTCCTTTGGAGTGAGTGGTGTGTTGAAGTCTCCTAAAATGAATGCATTGCTGTCTATTTCCTCCTTTAATTCTGTTAGTATTTGTTTCACATATGCCGGCGCTACTGTGTTGGGTGCATATATATTTATAATGGTTATATATCCTCTTGTTGGACTGTCCGCTTTATCATTATGTAATGTCCTTCTTTATCTCTTGCTACTTTCTTCATTTTGAAGTCTATTTTGTCTGATACAAGTACTGCAACACCTGCTTTTTTCTCCTTGTTGTTTGCATGAAATATCTTTTTCCATCCCTTCACTTTTAGTCTGTGTATATCTTTGGGTTTGAGGTGAGTCTCTTGTAAGCAGCATATAGATGGGTCTTGCTTTTTTATCCATTCTCTTACTCTGTGTCTTTTGATTGGTGCATTCAGTCCATTTACATTTAGGGTGATTATCGATAGATATGTACTTATTGCCATTGCTGGCTTTAGATTCGTGGTTACCAAAGGTTCAAGGGTTGCTTCTTAACTATCTAACAATCTAACTTAACTTTCTTGTTAAGTAATTGTAAACACTGCCTGATGTTTCTTTATTTCTCTCCCTTCTTATTGTTCCTCCTCCATTCTTTATATACTAGGTGTTTTATTCTTTGCCTTTAGTTAGTATTTGGATGGTCTGCTTTCTTTGCTATGATTTTATTTTCTCTGGTGACAGCTTTTTAGCGTTAGGAGTGCTTCCCTCTTGAGCAGTTCCTTTAAGATGTCCTGTAGAGGTGGTTTATGGGAGGCAAATTCTCTCAGCTTTTGCTTGTCTGGAAATTGTTTAATCCCTCCATCATATTTAAATGATAATCGTGCTGGATACAGTATTCTTGGTTCGAGGCCCTTCTGTTTCATTGTGTTAAATATAGCATGCCATTCTCTTCTAGCCTGTAAGGTTTCTGTTGAGAAGTCTGATGTTAGTCTGATGGGTTTTCCTTTGAAGGTGATCTTTTTTCTTTCTCTAGCTGCCTTTAATACTCTGTCCTTATCTTTGATCTTTGCCATTTTAATTATTATGTGTCTTAGTGTTGTCTTCCTGGGGTCCCTTGTGTTAGGAGATCTGTGGGCTTCCATGGACTGCGAGAGTATTTCCTTCCCCAGCATGGGGAAGTTTTCAGCAATTATTTCTTCAAAGACACTTTCTATCCCTTTTCTCTCTCTTCTTCCTCTGGTACTCCTATAATGCGAATATTGTTCCATTTGGATTGGTCACACAGTTCTCTTAATATTCTTTCATTCCTAGCGATCCTTTTATCTCTATCTGCCGCAGCTGCTCTGTGTTCCTGTTCTCTGATTTCTATTGCATTAACAGTCTCTTGCATCTCGTCCAGTCTGCTGCTGAGCCCGTCGATGGCTTGTCTCATTTCTGCATTGTCTTTCCTCTCTTCCCTCACTTCCTCCCTTAGCTCTTGCATATTTCTCTGTAGATCCATCAGTATGGTTATGACTTTTATTCTGAATTCTTTTCAGGAAGATTGTGCATGTCCATCCCATCAGGCTCCCTCTCAGGGGTTGTCTGGCTGAGCTTTGTTTATACCATACTCCTTTGTCTTTTCATGGCGATAGAAGTGGTCAGAAAAAGAAAAAAAAAGAAATAAAATAATAAATGCCTGCCAGTTGTAGATTCTGTGAGGATGCTATAGGTGGCGCTGCTGCTCTATTATTCCGCAGCCGCGGCCGCTCCACTGGGCCCTTTGTGGCTCTGGCCGGGGAGGGAACGAATGGGAGGCTGCTGATCTCTGTGGAAAGTCTTGGTGCGGCTGCTTCTCCCAGCCATCAGCCAAGGGGTCCGAAATTCCCCAGGACGCCCAGCCTGCTTGGCTGAGTGCGTTCGGACGGCCCTATTCCTCCGTTGGGCGCCTGTCTCTTTAAGACCCCTAAAAAGCACGTGCTTTTGTTTTGCCTGGGGCACCCGCCTGAGAGGACCCGGTTGTGTTGTCTTTCTCAGATCCAGCCCTTCTATTTCTCTAATCTCCGATACACCACCGGATGTGTGTCAGTGCTCCCGGCGCAGATCACCAGGACTAGTTATTTGACGCGCCTGTGCTTCCACTCCTCCCCACTCTGAATCCTTTCTTCCCGCGGGTGCGCTGGAGTGGTGGAATGCTCGGGTATCGCCGGGTCGCGGCTCTGTATCTTACCCGCTTCGTTAGGTGCGGAGTCCTCTCATGTGTAGCTGTAGGCTGGGTATTGTCCTGTATCTTCTGGTCTCTCTTTTAGGAATAGTTGTATTTGTTGTATTTTCATAAATGTATATGGTTTTGTGAGGAGATTTCCACCGCCCTGCTCATGCCGCCATCTTCCCGAATTCCCAGTCACTGAATACTTTACCAGGTGTTAATGGCATCTGGGACTAACTTAGGACCAAATAGCATATGTCCTAAAAAGGTTTCTCAAAATTTTAAAGTTTACTCAGTTACATTTTTTATATTCCAGCTTCCACTCTGGCCTGTCTCAGACCAGTCACAGTAGGGAAACAAATGATCTGTTACCAAACTCTTTCACAGCTTTTGGGGACATTCTCTCTAAAAGATGTTGCTTTGAAGGTGTTTTTATAGATCATTATTATGTTTCTAAAAATTTATTTTGAGTAGCCTTTCGTTCAGGTTTTCTTCTTTCTCAGCTTTTCTTGTCATATAAATATACTTCTGTAAACCATCTGAACATGAGCTATAATGTTGTTTGGTCATGAATTATACCTTTATTCTGTAGATATTTTTCTAATGGGCATACTAACATGCTTTTGTTTTCTAAAGCAAACTGGTTTACCTCTTGATTCCTTTGTTTTCTTATTGAGGTGAATTTCATATAACATAAAGTTAACCATTTTAAAGCATAGGATTCTGTTATTTAGTACATTCATATTGTGCAGTCATCACCCTGATTGCTTTTTATGTGTGTGGATAGCAATGAAAGAACATGGAAAAGCCCCCAAAACCTTGTGTATAGTGACAGGCAAGCTTCTCATTGGCTTCAGAATTAGTGTGCTGCTTCTTAGTTTCATCCAGCAGTCATGCACTTGGTCCATTGGATTTTAAGTAACTATGGTTTATTAGAGCCCATTGTCCTGCCATAATTGCACTAAATAAGAGCTCTATAATTGTTCATGCTGCTTTAATTTGGGAATAAGGGTGAAACTGTAGAGATTCTTGGAACGCCCTTATAAACAAATGCCTTAAAAAAATTCCTGTATAAAATGTTGCATACTCATCTATTGCCCAGTCAGTCTACTTACCTATCAAATCATCCACCAAATTGTTCTCTGTTATTTGCTTCCTTAGGAAATCAACCTTGCATGAGCTGATCTTGCATTAATTAACTGATTTAGAGTGGTATGGCAGAAAAGAAAGTAGGGTTAGTCAATATTAGGATTTTGATCATTTTTAGCTCCTCAGGCTACCTTTGTGAGCTCTACTTAGTTTACTAGCTAAGGCAATTGCAAGCTTATTGCTTAGTTTCTCTTTGGAAGCTTTTAAAATAATTGAGCTAGTGATGAAGTCATGAGCTCTCTGTGAAGCTTCCCTCATGTGCTTTGGGGCCTCATGCTCCCCTAACGACTGTGGGAATTGCCCCAGCTGTTACGTCATATACACATATTTTCCCTAAAATTCCTTTTCAGCTTGAAACAATTCCAATAGTGTTTGTTTCTCATCTACATGATACAGGGCATTTTTTTCTGGAGAAAAATGGGGTCAAGACATTAGTGTGAGGGAATCATAGCCAGGCTGTCCCAGGCCACTCCAGGGCTGCCCAGAGGTGGAATCCTCAACAAAGGAACTGCCGTGAAACACGAGAGAAAAACAACGTACATGCAGAGAAAATTGGCTGTCCAGTGCCACCAGCATTTTGTGCTCTACCCAGCTAAAATGTGAAAGGTTTTTGCTGAATGGTATTTAGAAATGTTTAGTGTCAGTAAAGTCTTTAAATTTAGGCAGAGACCCCTTCCATTTGCCCAAAGATCAAGCCAGTCTTCTTGACCCCAGGGACAACCAGAGGTGGCCTTAGGGTATGTTCACTGACAGACCTGACCTTCAGTCTAGTTGGTTTTCCCGTGGAGCTCAGAGTACTACAACCAGGAGACCGCTCTCCTCCTTGCAGCCAATCTGCAGAGTCTGTCCTGCTGGCTAGAAGAGGTGCCATTCCTGTAGGACAGGGCTTCTCTGCCTGTGTGGCCCCAGCATTCAGGCTGGGCAGCCCTTGCTGTGGAGGCTATCCTGTGCTCTACAGGCTGTTTAGCAGCGCCCTGGCCTCTACCCACTAGATGCCAGTCCTCCCTCTTCCCCATCCCCAAGTTGCTAGAACTTCCCTGGGGAAAAATCGCCCAAGATTGAGAATCACTGACCTAAGGTTTCTCACAAAGGCAGGATGGATGTTTCCTGACTCGTAACCCAGCCACTTAACCTCAAAATTTTTTTTCTTCTCCCAAGAGCCTAGAGAAAGGATTCCTATTCTGCTTTTGTGTGCAGGTAGAGAGCACGTGTGCCGACGCACAGGAACCAGTCAGAACTGCAACTGAATTTGGCTTTGGCAACCACTGGGGTTGGGAGTGATGAGCCAGCAGTGCCTCCTTACTACCTGCTCCTCTTGTTCTAATTAGACAAACGTTTATGACCTTCCTGCTAATGATTTAGCTAGTAAGAAAACACTCTTCTTTTGCCAAAGCTATCATGAAGCAGAGACATAGCAGAGTTTTGTGTACATCAATCCTATTGTACCGACTTTTTCTTCCTGGGCAGTTGGAAAGGATAGCAGTGAAAAAGAGGTGCCAGCATGGATTTGTGACTACATTGCCTAGCAGTTTTTCAAAACAGTAAATCTGAGGGGGGTTTTTCCCCAACAATAACTAGAAAGTACCACTGCTTTCTACACTTTATGGTATAAAGTGAACTCTGATGTCATCAGAGGATTATAAAACCCCTACCATAGCAGACTTCACAAATTGGTACGGGCAGTGGATTTTCTGTCAGTGTGCAGACAACTGGGAGCATCCTTGGTGTGGCCTGTGATATTCAGGCACCCAAGGTGCATATTTGAGGTGTTCAGCTCATAATATGTATCCTATACAAGTATTAAGAATGAAGAAAATGCCTTGATTTTAGAAGTGAAAGAGACCACAGGAAAGGGAACTTAGGCTAAGGACCAGAGCAGAGTCAAAAGACCTAGGCCTTTTGATTCTTCCAACCAGGTCTTTTCAGTGGTACCAGACTGCCTCCCAAACTAGCTGCTTGGGAAGAGCAATAAACTGAGCACAGAAAGGGAGTCGTGGAGATGGTGGCAGATGCAAAAGCAAGAGGTAGAATGGGAGCACAGCAGCCTCAACCTCCTCCAGAAATGCTGCGGCTGCCTGTTCTTTACTCCTAGCTGTGGGAGGTGTGTCAGCACTTTAGTTCAAGGCGGGGAGGGGAGGGGAGGAAATCAGGCCCTCTTTCGTTTCCCTCTATACCCTTTTGAAACTTGCTGTTTGCCATAAGGCCTAAGAAGTCTACCGAAGGCTTAATTGCCAGAGCAGTGCAGTTCCCCCACTGGAAGGCTTTACTTCAGAGTTTTGCTTTAAGCTCCCTGCTAATACAGCCAATCACTTATTTTTGGAGAGAAACTACTAGTCTTCTTTTGACAGTACAATGATTGCTCAATCTTTCATGGTTTTCCTCCTCAAGGTAGATGCCAGGCTCAACATTTCGAAAGTAAGCCTATTTGAACATTATGGCAAAACCAGTTGGGTTTCTTTAGGGTTATTAATGGCTTTGAATTCATTTTTGACTATGAACCGAGGTCAGGTCTCAGTCAAGAACAGCAGCCATCTGGGAGAATTGTAGCCAGTGGTGTGTGGTGCAGGTGGGTAGGCAGGTAGTTACTAATGAAACTTGCCTGACTTGCAGCTAATAACATTTACATAAAAATTCGTTTAAAAACTAGGCTCTTGTCAGTAAAAACCCAATGAGATTACACATAGCATCATTAGGACATAATTAACTGGGAACAAAAAAACATTAGAAAGTGCTCCGGGTGAGATGTCCCGTGCTTGCCCATTATGCCTTTGAGCCAAATGTAACGCCAGCCTGAGAAAAGAACATCGTCCTGAAAATATTTTCTTTCTGTCCAAGTCAGGAAACAGACTCACAATGTCATCTACTTCTCCATTCTGAATTTTGAGATGGGCAGGAAACAAACAGCCATTAGCAGCTGAGGTTTTCCTGCTGATAAATGAACCCTGAGGCCACAGTGACCTGTCTTGTTAATGAGTTAATGAAGAATCTAGTCCTTGCATTGACCCTGTCCTTAAAAGCTTTCTGTGGCGTTGAAACAACATTCCTCTAATTGATGAGTTAACTCTTTCTTACTAAGCAAATGAGAAACGGGAGAAAAAAAATCGTGCGTAGCAGAGAAATGGAGAGTCTGCCATGGGGCTTCTATTTCGAAATTTAAAAAATACAAACATTAACTTCACTTGCAGACAGAAATTTCATTCAAAAAATATATATTTTCCTCTTGTTGCAGAACTTCGGTGGAACTGGTCTTGTACTTGTTGCCTTTTACCCCAAGGTGCTGACATTTTATGGAAGGATTTCCCCACCCATTACTCTTACAAGAAACTGCTTTGAATTGAGCAACAGAAGTATTTGCGTTTTATGTAAACATTTCAATATAGAAAAAAGAAAATTTTACTTCTGTAAGTAAACGTTATTAACCTAGCATTTATTAAAGGAGGCAGATGCTCTCTTCAGCTTCCTAGAGAAAGAACAGTCTCCTTTAAGTATAGTTATCGTTGAGTACCAGGAATTATTTCTTCTCCCAAATTATTTTTTCTTTAGTGATTGATTGTTGGTGACGTTCTTTGATTTGAAGGGGGCCCCAGGGTTGAAGATACCTCTGCCAGAGGGTTATTTCTCAGCTTTGCAGTTCTAGAAATGTGATTTTATTAGTCGATTAGATCTGATTAACTGATTCATGACAGCCATACTCATAAGGCTGATGTTACATTTGGTTGAGAAAACCAAAGTGCTTGTTTATTAACTTATAAGTATGATTTTGTTAGCTGGAAAGTTTGTCCTATTGAGGCATCCCAAAACCAGTACCTGGAAAATCATAAAAAGTGTTAGAAGCTTTGTTTGGTAATCAAAGCAAAGCAAAGCAAATGGATCCATCATCATAGAGACACTTTCTCTATATGCCATTTGGAGACTTTTGAGGAATCTGTCTTCTACTCTAAAACATGTGTCTCTCCAGTACTTAGTATTAGTGGTTTGTATTTAGAACACTCTGCCTGATCAGTGCTGAATGAATGGCCACTGCTGAGATGGTACAAGATGGTAAATTGAACACATGCCACCACACATGTGCCCCAAATCCTAATTGTATCAGAAAGTTATACATCTTTTAACAATGCTGGGAAAAAAAGAATAATGTCCTGAGAAGTATAGAAATTTGAGGAATTCCTAGGGACAAAAGGCAGATAGAATCATATTAAAAATAAAAATTGGAGTCCATAAGCCCTGTGTCCCATCCCTCCCCTGTAAGTACTGGACTCGGGCTGTGGTGATGGAGCATTTGCATAACTGGGGACCTAAAGTATAACATGAGCAAGCACATGACTAAGAGTCACCAACATCAGAGGAAAACCAACATCAGAAAAGAAGTTCCAAACTCAAGAAATTGAAAAACTAACATTGGAGGATCCAAGTACATAGAACATAAAGAACGAGACTTTAAGGGAAGTGTGTTTAAAGAAAAAGAATATTGCATTCATGAAACAAGAATGGAGTATTAGGGGAAAAAAATTAATTTTATTTCCGAGATTCTGGAAAGAAAACGTGATTGTTTAGATAGAATCTCGTTAAAGGGGCTGCATAGCATATTGGATGTAACAGTAGGAAATCAGCAGGAGCAAATAGCTAGAGAATTTTCCTAGAATATAAAATAGTAAAAAGAGAAAGGATGACAGAAAAGTGAATACAGTAAAGGGGTTTATTTCATTAGTTCCAGGGTTCATTCAGTATGAGTTCAAGGAGAGAGAAAATGGAGGAAAATTTGCCAAGCAAAAGAAGCCCAAGAATCCTTAGAATGAAAGGGCCCACCACCGAGTGCCCAGCACGAATGTATCAATACCAGAAGACTCATAGTTTACACATATCCTGGAAATTTCAGAACATTTAAGAATATAGAAAAGTCCTAGAAGCTCCCAGAGAAAAGAAAACAGTCCATCCCAAAAGTGGCAAGAATCAGGTGAGCATCTCTTACTGGCAACACTGGAAGCAAGAAGAAACAACACATTCATAGTTTTGAGAGAACATAATGTAGTACCTAAGGGTTCATACCCAGAGAAGCTATCCCTCGGGTATTACAGGCAAATGAAGACATTTTTCAGGTATGCAAGAACTCAATTTCTACTTATTCCTATTTTATAGAATTACCAGAGGGATGTCGTGTGGAAAAATGAAAAGGGAAACAAAGGAAGCATTGATGAAGGGAGGAAAAAAACACCAGAAAAGGCTTTAGATCAGTAATCCGGAACTTGAACAGGTGCATGCCTCTGCCAACAGTGACATCTGTAGACACAGGCAAAGCAGCCCCCACGGAGGTCCTCCATCGCCGTGAGTTCTGACACCCTCCATGGTTGTCGCCATAAGTCCAGGCCTCCAAATTCTGCTTATCTTTAAGATGCTCATCCCCAATCCCCACCCTGCCCCTCGCTATCCTCATATCTGTGTGCATGTTGGAGCCCAGTGATCTCCCTTCATGTTTGTAAGAGTAGAAAAATTCTCTCCTCTTCCCTTCTAGGTTCTTTGGCTGGTCTAATAGTTAAATTGATGTAAGACAGATTAGCATGAGAAAAACAAATTTAATTTTGTATGTACACGAGCCCCATAAAAATACGAGACTCAAAGAAGTAACCTAATCAGGAAGCTTTTACACCTTTTAGAAAAAAACAATAAATGTGTAAAGAATTGACAAACCAAAGGGGTTTGGGCTTGGGGTAGTAAATTGGTGAAGAAGTAGTGAGGTTGTTTATACAGCCCTCTCATCCCTAAATTCCCTGTTTCTGGTGATAAGGATGCCCTCTGCCCTTCTGGTACAGGGAGGGGACCATCCACATGGGAGATTTATCTTCTGCTCTTTTAGTGGCATGGAAGGGGCAGAGTGTACTTCTACACTGACTATTTCTCAGGTACTTTTAATTAAAAATAATGGCAAAGTGGCATATTTTTGGGGTGACACATACTGAACCCCTACAGTTTCAACTGCCTAGATGAATGGTCCCTTTACCTCCTGCCTTCACAGAAGCTGGGGAAGGTGGTTCCCTGGAAACACTGCTTCCCTTGCAGCAACCTTGAGCAGAAGCTGTTTCTTCCTCTATACCTCATATGTCCCAAGGCCTGGAGGTGAACTAAATGTTTTCCATGTACTCCATCACTGCTTCCAAATTTTCTGTCAATAGATTTGCCATTGAGGTTAGTCAAAGTATAAACACATTTGAGCCAAGAAAAGGGGAAAAGGAACAGAGTGACATCTTTGAAATACAGGTTATGGAGGTTTTGCTGGGCATCACAGAATGCCTGTGGGAATAGGTGGCTAATAAAAATAAGTTGGGCTAAAGAAAAATTTACTTGGTTCTGAGAAAGTCAAAAAATTGAGACCAAGTTTGGATCATCTGTGGATATTGAGGTCCCTGACAGGGAGGACAAGAGCAAGCAAGGTGGGCTGAAGTGGTCTGTCGGTGACAGGGGAGAGAGTAAAAGATAGCAGGCGGTAACAAAGAGAAAGGGCAGTAAAGCCCTTCGAGAACAGGTTTTGGCTAAAAGCGAGAGGAAGTTTGGAAGCAGCAGCGTCACCACCCTCCCAGCACCCAGACCTGGGGATTCGCCTGCTTTCTCTAGTACCACTTCCTGCCCACCCCTACGCTGTGTGCCTCACTCCCTGCACCCATTCCTTTGCTCTGCTGCACCATCGGCTGCATCTTTCCTATCGGCAGACAAACTGCTCTTTCCCATCTTAGTGGGAAAGTCTATTTTCACTAAAGTGCTTGAAGCCTCTTTGAAAGAACACTGATACATTCATAAAAAAAAAAACTGCATGGTTAAGAATCATAAAGACAAATAACAAACTAAGAGAAATACAGATGGCTCTTACACATTAAAAAAGATGATGAGTTTTGCAAATAAAAAGAGAAAACATAAGTTTAAAAGACAGGGAAATCCCAAAATTTGGTAACAGTGCTTTGACAAGGTTGAGGCTCTCCATGTTTGTAGTGACAGAAGATTGCCACTGACAGCCCATCAGTAGTGACTGCCTGATAAATTACGGTTCTGCCATGCAGGAGAACAGCATGCAGCTTGAAATGAATGAGGATGTGCTTTATATACCGATAGGTAATGATCTCTGAAATCTGTAAGTGAAAAAAGCAAGGAGCAGAATAGAGGAGGGGGCACACAGCCATCTATGCCGAGGAGGGGAAGGGAATATCTACAAATACACAGTGTTTGGATATACATGAAAGAACTCTTGCAGGAAGAAACAGATTTTTTAAATCTGATTTGCAGAACTTTATTCAGAGTCAGATTAAAAACCAAATACATAGAAATTTATCACAAATAAGATAAGTTCTCCTACAATGCTAGGAAATCAGCTACTGGAGGGGACAGTATATGAATTGTCAAAAATTGAATGCAGAGAACATCTCTGGAAGGACACAAGAAACTGGTAACAGTGGTTGCCCCTGAGAAAAGGAATTGGTGGCTGGGGGAGTGGTAGGACATTATTTTTTACTGGGTCCCTTTTTGATAATTTTGAATGTTGACCATATGCATAAAAACCAAATAAAGGCTTGGCACCCACCAACCCAACCCCTGGCAAAGAGTCACTGTCAAGACTCCTGGCAAATACATACTTCGTGTTCTAATAGCTCAAACTGTAAAGTGAAAATTGTAAGAAACCTGGGAGCATTTGAGACCTGACCAGGGAACAGGCTACAGCATTATTAGATGGTGGGGGGGGGGAGTGCGGGGGAGGGCAACACAGAACAGATAACTGGCTCCAGAAGGATTCCCTTATTAGTGGAGCATGGACTGTTCCCATTGGGAGACTAATTTTAGGGGCACCTGAGCCACTTCTCAGCCTCCATAGACATTCCCTTAGTCCATCAGTTGACCGGCTGAATAACTGTTCTTTGTCTCCAGACTTTTCTCAGTTTGGCAGGGCTTAGATTGAGCTGGCAGTGTCCTGCATTTTGTTTCTTTCTTATCCTTGTTTTGCCGGAGTTTAACAGAAAGAGTAAAATGCACCATCTTTATTCTGATGGAAATTTCTTAAAGCCACCACACAGCCTGTGGTGTTGGCTACTGCATTGCAGCAGCGGGCTGGGTTGCTGGGCAGCAGTCTTTTTCCACAGATGCATTCTGGAGCATTTCAGGCTGGCAGGATTCAGGTGGGATTGAGTTTATCGTTATATCCTCCTTCCTATTCATTTTCCCCTGTTTGTGTTGTTTGAAAGAGTTTTGTTTGGATTAACTAATTACAGGAGAAAAAAAAAGCAAACCTTGCCACAGCTACAGCTGGATCGTGTGCTGTAAAGAGGAGCCAAGGCAGGGATCCCTGGGAGGGGGCGGGGTGGTAGCAATTACTGCAGATGATCATGAGTAACTAATATTGCCATGCCTCTACAGAGGCTCTTGTAGAACATTCATGATTAATAATACTCACAGCCTCTCTCAGAGTTAAATTGGTCTCTCTGTCTCAGCCACTGAAGTTGAAAATGTGGAGTGATTTATCTAGGGCGGGGACAGTCTACACAGCAGATGAATTAGGAGTGCAGCCCAGAAGTTGTACAATCTCAGTGTCTTGCTCCAACCACCATAACTTCCTTCCTTATTTTTAATCAGCTTGTGGACAGATCGAAACAAGGAATGGGGCTGTATTATAACCAGAGTGTGGTATGATAGGCTTTAAAGACTTCCTTTCATCCCCTTTTTTAGTTTCCTCCTCATATTTTAAACCAAAAAACTTATGGTTTGATGACAATCTCTGGCATTCCAGGACTTCCCTTCCTAATTCTTATATGACAGGCATGTCCCTTTTTAGCCATTTCCCATGATTTACTTTGTTCTGCAGCACAGCATATATCTCAAGAGGCAGCCATCAAAGATTTTTGTCTTTCTAAAATTTAGCTTTCTCTTAGGCAATGGAATGAATATGATGGTTCAGCATTTGCTAATATGTAGAATTGGGTTCTAAAAGTAAACCCACGCATACCTCAGAGATTTTTCTGTTCAGTTCCAGTCTACCACAATAAAGCAAGTCAAATGAATTTTTTGGTTTCCAGTGCATATAAAAGTTACGTGTACACTACACTGTAGTCTGTTAAGTGTGTGATAGCATTATGTCTAAAAAAATTTACATAACTTAATTAAAAAATACTTCATTGCTAAAAAGTGCTGACCGTCATCAGAACTCTCAGCAAGTTGTAATCTTTTTGCCGGTAGAGGGTCTTGCCTCAGTGTTGATGGCTGCTGACTGATTAGGGTCGTGGTTGCTAAAGGTTTGGTGGCTGTGGCAATTGCTTAAAATCAGACAAGTTTGCCCCATCAGTTGACTTCTTCCTTTCATGAACAGTTTCTCTGTAGCATGTGATGCTGTTGGATAGCATTTTATCACAGTAGAACTTCTTTCAGGATTGGAAGCAGTCCTCTCAAACCTTGCTGCTGCTTTATAAACTAAGTTTATGTAATACTCTAAATCCTTTGTTGTCATTTTAACAGTCTTCACAGCATCTTCATCAGGAGTAGATTTCATCTGAAGAAACCACTTTCTTGCTTATCCATAAGAAGCATCGCCTCATCCATTCATGTTTTATCGTGAGATGAATCAATTCAGTCACATCTCCAGACTCCACTTCAAATTCTGGTTCTCTTCTGTTTCCACCACTTCTGCAGTTACTGCCTCCACTGAAGTCTTGGACCCTCAAAGTTATCCATGAGGGCTGGAATGAGCTTCCTCCAAATGCCTGTTAATATTGATATTTTGACCTCTTCCCATGAATCATGAATGTTCTTAATGGCATCTAGAATGGTGAATCTTTTCCAGGAGATTTCCAGTTTACTTTGCATAGGTCCATCAGAGGAATCAATGCATATGGCTGTAGCCTTAAAAAATGTTTTTTAAATAGTAAGACCTAAAAGTCTAAATTACTCCTTGCTCCATGGGCTCCAGAATGAATGTTGAATTAGCAAGCATAAAAACATTAATCTTATTATACATCTCCGTCAGAGCTCTTGGGTAACCAGGTGCTTTGTCATTGAGCAGTAATATGTTGAAAAAAAAATTTTTTTTTAGCAGCAGGTCTCAACAGTAGCTTAAAATACTTAGTAAACCTGTAAATATATGTACTGTCATCCAGGCTTTGTTGTTCCATTTCTAGCACATAGGCAGAAGAGATTTAGCATAATTCTTAAGGGCCCTAGGATTTGGGGCATGCTCAGTGAACATTGGCTTCTACGTAAAGTCACCGGCTGCATTAGCCCCTAACAAGACAGTTAGCCTGCTTTAAAGCTAGGCATTAGCTTCTTTCTAGCTAAGAAAGTCCTAGATGGCATCTTCTTCCAACAGAAGGCTGCTTCATCTTCATTGAAAATCTGTTGTTTAGTGTAGCCAACTTTGGGTAGATCTTCTGGATCTTGCTGCAGCTTCTCCATCTGCACTTGCCGCTTCACCTTGTACTTTGATGTTATGGAGATTGGCTTCTTTCCTCAAGCCTCATGAACCGACCTCTGCTAGTGTCAAACATTTCTTCATAGCTTCCTCACCTCTCTTGGCTTTCTTGGAATGAAAGAGAGTTAGGCCCTGCTCTGGATTAGGTTTTGGCTTAAGGGAATGTTTTGGCTGGTTTATTCTTTTCGCCAGACCACTCAGACTTTTGCCATATCAGCAATAAGATTGTTTTGCTTTCTTATCATGCATGTGTTCACTGGAGTAGCACTTGTACTTTCCTTCAAGAACTTTTTCCCTAGTGTTTACAACTTGGCTGTTTGACACAAGAGGCCTAGCTTTTGGGCTATCTCTTCTTTTTCAACATGTCTAACTCACTAAGCTTAATCATTTCTAACTTGATTTAAAGTGAGAGATGTGCAACTCTTCCTTTCACTTGAATCCTTAGAGGCCACTGTAGGATTATTAATTGGCCTTATTTCACTGCTGTTATGTCTCAGCAAAGAGGGAGACCCAAGGAGAGGGCAAGAGATGGAGGAATGACTGGTTGGTGGAGCAGTCAGAACATGCATGTTTATAGATTAAGTTCACCGTCTTACATAGGTGCTGTTCCTGGCTCCCCAAAACAATTACAATAGTAACATCAAAGATCACTGTTCACAGATCACCATAACAAATATAATTATAATGAAAGTTCTGCTTGAATCCCTAAAATGTGACACAGACACATGATGTGAGCAAATGCTGTTGGAAAAATGGCACCACAGCCTTGCTTGACGCAGAGTTGCCACAAGCCTTTAATTTGTAAAAATTGCAATACTGTATGAAGTGCAATAAAACAAGGTGTGCCTGTAGATTAGAAAAACTACTGATCAATTTGTTTCTTTAGATAGGTAACATTACTACTTTCTTACCTTTTATGTTGACCCAGTAGCCACACAGATACCCTCCTTCTGCTCCTCAAAAAATCCAGTAAATGATTAGGCAAGACACAGAATGAAAGAAATTATTTTCCAAATACATATTTGACCTGTATATATAAAGAACTATGATATTTAAAAAAACAAATTTTTTTTATTAAAGTATCATTGAGACGGGGAGGGCAGTACAACCCAGAGAGGACAAGTAGTGACTCTATGGCATCTCACTACGCTGATAGACAGTGACTGTAATGGGGTTGGGGGGGGACCTGATGAAGGGGGTAGTGTAATCACCATAATATTACTCATTTAATTGTAGATTAATGATATCAAAATAAACTAAAAAAAAGAATTAAAAAAGTATCATTGATATACAATGTTGTGAAGGTTTCATGTGAGCAACATTGTGGTTACTATGTTCACCCATATTATCAAGTCCCCCCCCCACATCCCACTGCTGTCACTTTCCATTAGCATAGTAAGATGCTATAGAGTCACTACATGTCTTTTCCATGCTATACTGCCTTCCCCATGCACCCCCTACTTTATGTGTGCTAATCATAATGCCCCTTAATCGCCTTCTCCCTCCCTCACCACCCACCCTTCCAAACCCCTTCCCTTTGGTAACTGCTAGGCTTTTCCTGGAGTCTGTGAGTCTGCTGCTGTTTTGTTCCTTCACTTTTGCCTTGTTTTTATACTCCAAAATGAGTGAAATGAAATCATATATGGTTTCTGTCTTTCTCCACCTGGCTTATTTCACTGAACATAATACCCTCTAGCTCCATCCATGTTGTTGCAAATGGTAGGATTTGTTTTCTTCTTACGGCTGAATAATATTCCATTGTGTATATGTACCACATCTTTTTTATTCATTCATCTACCGATGGACACTTAGGTTGCTTCCATATCTTGGCTATTGTAAATACTGCTGCGATAAACATAGGGGTACATATGTCTTTTTGAATCTGAGAACTTGTTTTCTTTGGGTAAATTCCTAGGAGTGGAATTCCTGGGTCAAAAGGTATTTCTATTTTTAGGGTTTTTTTTGTTTTTTGTTTTTTAGTTTTAGTTTTTTGAGGAAACTCCATACTGCTTTCCACAGTGGTTGAACTAATTTACATTCCCACCAGCAGTGTAGGAGGGTTCCCCTTTCTCTGCATCCTCACCAGCATTTATTGTTCCTTGTCTTTTTGATGTTAACCATCCTAACTGGTGTGAGGTGATATCTCATTGTGGTTTTAATTTGCATTACCCTGATAATTAGTGATGTGGAGCATCTTTTGAAGTGTCTGTTCAGCTCCGCTGCCCATTTTTTCATCGTGTTACTTGCTTTTTGGGTGTTGAGGTTGTTTGAGTTCTTTATATATTTTGGATATTAACCCCTTGTCAGATATGTCATTTACGAATATATTCTCCCATACTGTAGGATGCCTTTTTGTTCTACTGATGGTGTCTTTTGCTGTACAGAAGCTTTTCAGTTTGATGTAGTCCCGTTTGTTCATTTTTGCTTTTGTTTACCTTGCCCAAGGAGATGTGTTCAGAAAAAAGTTGCTCATGTTTATATTGAAGAGATTTTTGCCTGTGTTTTCTTCTAAGAGTTTTATGGTTTTATGACTTGCATTCAGGTCTTTGATCCATTTTGAGTTTACTTTTGTGTATGTAGTTAGACAGTAATCCAGTTTCATTCTCTTACATGTAGCTGTCCAGTTTTGCCAACAACAGCTGTTGAAGAGGCTGTCATTTCCCCATTGTATTTCCCCATGGCTCCCTTATCATATATTAATTGACCATATATGCTTGGGTTTATATCTGGGGTTTCTATTCTGTTCCATTGATCTATGGGTCTGTTCTTGTGCCAGTACCAAATTGTCTTGATTATTGTGGCTTTGTAGTAGAGCTTGAAGTGAGGGAGCGTAATTCCCCCCACTTTATTTTCCTTCTCAGGATTGCTTTGGCTATTCGGGGTCTTTTGTGGTTCCATATGAATTTTAGAATGATTTGTTGTAGTTTGTTGAAGATTGCTGTTGGTATTTTGATAGGCATTGCATTGAATCTGTAGATTGCTTTAGGCAGGATGGCCATTTTGACAATATTAATTCTTCCTATCTGTGAGCATGGGACGTATTTCTATTTATTGGTGTCTTTAATTTCTCTCATGAGTGTCTTGTAGTTTTCTAAGTATAGGTCTTTCACCTTCTTGGTTGTTAGGTTTAATCCTAGGTATTTTATTCTTTTTGATGCAATTGTGAATGGAATTGTTTTCCTGATTTCTCTTTCTGTTAGTTCATCATTAGTATATAGGAATGCAACAAATATTAATTTTATATTCTGCAACTTTGCTGAGTTCAGTTATTAGTTCTAGTAGTTTCGGAGTGGATTTTTTAGGGTTTTTTATGTACAATATCATGTCATCTGCAGACAGTGACATTTTAAGTTCTTCCTTGCCAATCTGGATGCCTTTTATTTCTTTGTGTTGCTGATTGCCATGGCTAGGACCTCCAGTACTATGTTGAATAAAAGTGGGGAGAGTGGACATCATTGTCTTGTTACTGATCTTAGAAGAAAAGCTTTCAGCTTTTCACTGTTAAGTATGATGTTGGCTGTAGGTTTGTCACATATGACCTTTATTATGTTGAGGCACTAGCCCTTTATACCCATTTTGTCAAGAGTTTTTATCATGGATGGGTGTTGAATTTTGTCAAATGCTTTCTCAGCATCTATACAGATTATCTTGTGATTTTTGTCCTTTTTGTTGATGTGGTGTATGATGTTGATGGATTTTCAAATGTTGTACAATCCTTGAATCCCTGGAATAAATCTCACATGATCATGATGGATGATCTTTTTGATGTATTTTTGAATTTGGTTTGCTAATATATTGTTGAGTATTCTTGCATCTATGTTCATCAGGGATATTGGTCTGTAATTTTCTGTTTGTGTGTGCTGTCTTTGCCTAGTTTTGGTATTAGAGTGATGCTGACTTCATAGAATGAATTTGGAAGTATTCCCTCCTCTTCTACTAAAAAAACAATTTTTTAAATGGCAAAAAAAGTAGACATTTCACAAAAGAATACAATTAAGCCCATGAAATAAAGTGTCCTTCATCATTAGTCATCAGGTAAATGAAATTCAGACCACAGTAGATCTCTGTTCACTCCTCCTGAAGTGGCTAAAATGAAAAAGACAAGTAACACCAAATGCTGGTGAGGATATAGAGCAGCCAGAATTCTAAAATATTACTTGGGGAAATATAAATTATGAGAATTCATAACTTTGGAGAACTGTTTCATACTTTTTGGTTAACATATACCTACCTTGTGACCCAGCACTCTTGCTTTTAGGTTTTCATCCAAAAGAAATTAAAACATGTCTAGAAAAAAAAAATGTACAAGCATGTTTTATTCATGCTAGCACAAAACTAGAAACAGCCCATTTGCCCATCAACAGGAGAATAGATAAACAATGTGGCAGCAGCAGGGAACAAACCACTGATTGATACACCCAGCGTGGATGGACTTTGGGAACACTGTGCTGCATGAAGGAGCCAGACACAAAAGAATAACAAACGCCATATTAGTCCATAAGATCAAAACAAGTCAAAGCTAATCTGTGATGATAGAAGTCAGAATGGATAGCAATTAACTGGAAAGTGAACTTTCTGGGATAATAGAAATATTCTGTATTTTGACTGGGGTTACGGGTTACATAGGCATATGCATTTGCTAAGAATGATCAAAGATAAACTGTACCCTTAATCTGTGCATTTCACTGTATGTAAATTTCAATGCCAAAAAGGAGGGAGGCCCCTGAGATAGAAGTGACTGACCCAAAGATCTCTCAGCCTCCCCAGCTATCAGTGCACTAATCCTGACATGTGCCATGTGCCAACTACTCAGGAAGAGGGGGTTTGACTGCATTTTGCCCCCACTGGAAGGCAGCAAGTTGGAGGCACTACAGCGCTGCCACTTTGGGCTTTTCCTCCTAAGCCTGTGGCCATCGGTGCTTAGTGCCCCCACACAGCAGGTAGAGCAGTGCCCCATGGAAATGGAGGTGCATCCTGAAGAGTGGTAGGACAAGTCCCACTGCCTCTTGCAGTAGCCCAGTGGATAAGGCCCACTTTGTGTCTTTTCCAATGTGTGAGAACTGGTATTTGCTTCATTTTGTCATCATAATGGCTGGCTTGTCTGCCTAAGAGGCAGCCTTCAGAATAGCAAAATTGTGCTACTGGGACTCAATGTACTTGGGGATAGACAATGCAGCTTGATTGTTAATAATTGAGGGGCATTCTCATCTCAGGAGAGTTATGAACAGTTTTGTGCTCTTAATATTTTAGTTAACAGTATACAAAAACCTGAGAAATAAATATGATTCTATAAAACCTTTTATATTAAGTGCTGGAAGAATGTTCCAGCTTCCCTCTCTTTCATTATTTCCACAGTACAGTCACTGGGGAGTAGATCATTTCACCAAATTTCCAATGGAGAAATAGCAATAACTTGAGCTATTTTGCCTAATGAGTTCAGAGCCAGATAGAACCACCTTGGCCTCACCTTGATTATCCTAAATCTATGCATCTGTCATTGTTTTTGAAAACTAGCCTCACGACTCCTTGAGAGTTGGCCTGACTAACCCAAATTGAGTCCACAGCCTTGCCCAAATGTTTGGACAGCCCATCAGGTTTCTCTTCAAACCATAATTTTCACATAATTACTTAGGTGGCAAGGTGCTTCAGTTGGAGACATGGGGGACTTTGTCTAAAACAGCACTCAAATCATAGTGTGCCCCTAGTGGTTCCCAGGGCCTGCTCCCAGGGGTTGTGATTCAGAAGGTCAGGGATGGCTGGAGTTTGCATTTTTAATAGTCACAGGGGATTCCGAAGCAGGTAGTCCTTGGACAACACTGAGAAACACTAAAAAATATTGTAACCAGTGTTTGAGGGAGAAGCAGTAAAGGGGATTTCATTCTGTTTGTCAGGCCCTTGGGGGCTGTAGCCCTCCAAGGACAGCAAGGAGGCTTGCTTTTTCTTTGCAGCCCTGGCATCAGCATAGTTGCTATGTAGGAGTGTAAGACATTTTGAATGAGTGATACATTAACTAAAACAAGTGAACAAGTGTCCTACACACAGAACACTCTCAAACAGAGCTCAGTTCCGGTGCTTCAATGCTATGGAAAGGATATATGCATAGAAAACCTTTATAAAGAATAAACAATAAGAAACATGGTGACAGCAGATGCAGAGGTCTAAGACCCCAAGAGCATACTACCAGACTCATGGCTCCTCAGAAAAACTTTTTTCCTGCTAAAAGGAACATGAAGACTTATTAACCCAGATTGGTTATCAAATCCAAGCCACAAGGGTACATAGTTCGGAAAATCAAAATGTACTATGCAGTCCCCTGACCCAGTTCTGGGGCCTGCTCTCGAGAGGTGACTGTTTGAAATGCTTCCAGGTAGTTGCTGTATTTTTTTTTGTCCATATTTTAAGCTAATGTGTTTAGTATACTGTTAGTTCTTGGTTTATAGATTTTAAACATTACTCATTAACTTCCTGCTAATTCTAGCTTTAGGAAGCACCAGCTCCTGTTTTGGGATTGGGAGAATAAAGGCCCCTGTGCCGCACCTGCCCCTCAGCATCGCAGTGCTCCTTGCATCCTCCCCCTTCAGTGCCATTGTTCTCTCTGTTGGTACCGCTCACTCTGAGCCAGGGGGTGGACTAGCCTTGTATTTCCTGTCATGTGCATATATGTACATTTGCTAGCTTGCTTGGTTTTCTGTGTCCCTATCACAGAGTTTTTTCCAGACTTGCCAACAAGGCTATAAATCTTTCTCAGTACTGTTCTCGACTATGTCAGATAATCTGTTATTTCCATCCCCAGTCCCGCCAAATCGCTTCTGGAGCTTTCCATCCTCCTGATCACATCAGGCTCTTTATTCTCTTGGCTTTCTGTGCAGCTCTTGTTCTGGGCCTGCCTTTTATCCCTCTCTGTGAAGCTCACCCATTTCTTGGATCCCTTGTCTTCTGCTTTGTAGACTGATTCCCTGTTTTGATAGAGCTAGTCCTCTAGTAACGTCCTGAGGAACAGTTTATGGGAGAGAAATCTTTTGAAAGTTTGCATGTCTGAAATTGACTTTCTTCTACCTTCACATTTTATTACTGGTTTTGCTGGGTGTAACATTACAGGTAGAAAATAATTTTCTTTCAGAATTTTGAGGACATTGCTTCATGATCAGGCTTCCGCAATTTGGAAGCCATTTTGAAATCTGGAATCTTTGTATATGACCTCATTCCCCACCCGCCTTCTCTCTTTGGAGGTTTTAGGATCTTCTGATTATCCCTGAGATTGGTACCAGGGATCAGGCCCCCAGCAGCAAGAAGCACCAGTTGATTTTTGCATCTTTTTCTAGTTACTTTCCACCATCTCATGCCTTCCACTGTGTACACCAGCTCAGATTCTACTGAACAAGAGAGAAAATTAGTATCTACATAATTTTTTTACTGTGATGTGGTTGGTTGTGACAGCTGGAGGAAGTGGTTGTCTTTGCTGCAACTCACCTTGCTGCCTGTAGCAAATCTGTACACCTGAATGATTCTTTGTGGCAGATTCTGACAAGTTGTTCACTTGGCTGAATTGAGTTAGCAAATTGCTCCAATTACATCCACCCAGTGTTGGTTTTAGCTTCAAGGCTGGACTCAGGCATTGCTTCTCATATGGCTCATAACATAGTAATTAGTATATATAACTTTAACACTAACCCCCAAAACCAGACAAGCAAAAACATCCCAGCTGTGAGGTAGCCAGTGGCAAGGGAAAAAACTCATTTGCTACACACAGCTAAGTCTTCAGTAGGTCTCCTGACCAGGTTGTTCCAGAGCTTCGTTTTCACATAAAGTGAATCCAGATACAACCTTTTATCCCCCCAAATTCTGTTATCATGAACACACATATATACAAAAGGCAAAAATTCATCTGACATTCCCCTTAATTCTATCCCTTATTTATGTTTCAGTTAGCCCTTAACCCCCAGATTACAGTTTATGACAAGACTGTTGAGCATTCTGCAGGCTTTCACAGCATGGTAGCAAGGCCAGCCTAGGTCAAATCTGAGGCTACTGACAGCCATTCAGCAGGTCTGCCATCTTTTGCTGTGAGCCAATGCCTCTCCTGTGCCTGTTCTAAGTACTTGGTTCTCCTGTAGAAAACCTAGCCAAGGATGCATAATAGTTACAAGATTAGCCAACACAATTGGTACTTTAGTGGGTGTCGTTATTGGAATCTATTTATCATGTTTGAAATTGGTATGTTTTACCAATATTCATACATGCTTTTAACGAATACTGAGTGCCTACCATGTGCCAGGTGCTGACTGTGCCAGGTGTTCGGGTCATATCTGAACAAAACAGGCATTGCTTCAGCCTTTGTGAAGTTTCCATTACGGCAGAGAGATAGATGGTGAACAAAATAAATAAGTCACATGGTGTGCTCGAAAATGCTGTGTTACGGAGGAAAGGATATCTGAGGAGGATGGGTGATCAGGAGAGGGGGGTGAGGGGGAAGGTTGCAGTATTGAACAGGATCCTGCTGCTTTACGTCTCAATGAGAAGTTGAGAATTTAGCAACAACTTGAGGGAGGTGAAGGAATTGCTGTCTGGGAGGAGAATGTTTGGGGCACAAAGAGTAGCTTGGCAAGGTCTGCAAGTGGGCTCATGCCTGAGGTAGAATGAATGGGGAGTAGTTGTAGGACAGGCAGTCTGGGAGGTAAGACAGGCCAGGGGTTGCTGCTCTCTACTAAGATGTGGAAATTTGCTACATGCAAAGCCTGCTGGGCATCCATGTGCTGATGTCCACTGGGCAGCTGGGTATAGGAGGCAGGAGTTAGGGAGAGAGGTCTGGGGTGAAGACAAGACATGTGGGGGTCAGAGGCACATAACTGGTATTTAAGCTTCAAGACCAGATGAAGTCACTTAGAAAGTGAGTGCGGATGGGGAAAAGCAGTCCAGTTGCTTTCAGTCCAAAGGTGCTGGAGGACCAAGATGCCTTCAAAGAAGCTGACGCTAAGAGGCAAGTCCAAATTGCGGGCCTTCCAATAGGCAGAAGGAGCTCTCCTAGATTAAATGAGGTCAACTCTTGGTTCGAAATTTTTCAAAGTGAAAAGTTTTGAGGAAAAGAGTGAAAATTTAAAATACACTGTGCTACCAAAGATGATTTAGCCTCTGAAGAAGCTAGAACGAGCAAATCCTAAAGCCCCAGCTCCACTAACTTGTCTCTAGCAGCAGCAAGTTTTAATTTCTTTCAGGTTTCTAGAGAGCAGCTTTTCAGGAACACGAGGGCATGTGGGGCATGGCGGGAAGTACTGGCTGCTGTTGGCCAGGCAGCACTGAGTGCTGGCTCTGGTACTGCCTCCTTCCAGGCTTCTCCATCCCAGCATGTCTTCTGGCAAATTCCTTCTCCTCCTTTCATGTCAGGCACCTCCCTCTCCCTCTGGGCAGCCTCCCCCAACTCACACGCTCATGCTCCTACTGAACTTGCTGTATAGACATTTTCTCATGATGTAATTACTTGTTTGCATCTCCATCTCTTGCACAAATGAATTAAATGAAGAAGAGCAATCTGTGCCTCCATCTCCTATGGCCAGCAGAGTCTGGCACACTGAAGGCACTCAGTAAATGAGGGCTGAGTTGATAAATATCTCATTTAATCATCACCCTTCAAGGTAGTTATTATTATCCTCGTTTTACTAATTGGTTACTTGAGTCTCAGAGAAATTAACTTGACCAGGATTGGAAAAAAACAAAAAATTTAAGTGGCAGGGGTAGGTTTCTGCACTGAATATAAAGCCACCATATCCCACTGCTTCAAAAACAGCTCCAACAGTATTGATAATATGTAGTGCTTGGCTATACAAGCAGGGCTTAGACATGTCAGTATTATTGTCTGGAGTCTAGATTTCTGATTTTCCGGGCCCTTGTGAAATTTATATGTGACTGTCAATATAGAGGACAAATTGAAGGTTTAAATGTGTTTCTTATAGGAAGCTGTAATATATACCAACTGAGAGAGATGTTACTTCTGAATGCTTTAATATAGCCTTAAACTTAACAGTTTAAAAAGTATTAGTTGAGAAAATAGGCAAATCTTTTTTTTTTTTTAATTTAAAACCCATTTATTGCTTACAAACTGCAGTCCAGGGACCGTCTCTTTCCTGCACCCACAGAAGCAAGCGAAGACTCACCACAACCTCTCAGGTTCAGATAAGCCCTAGGTCATCCATATCTCCATTAATATGGAGATGAACTACTCCTCTCCACGCCTTAGGAATGCCTGTTGATATGGAGATGAACTAAAGCCAGGTGAGAGATTCTGGAAATTCTGCAACCTTTGTTTTCTAGGTTTTTTTTTTAATTGATGCATTTAAGTTCACATGAAGTATTATATTGATGTGACAATTGTATACATTACTAAATGTTCTCCATGGGAAGTGTAGTTGTCAACATACAAAGATATTACAATATTAGTGATTATATATCCTATGCAGTACTTTAAGAACCGTGACTTATTTATAATTGGATTTTAAAAATTTTTTATTAATGTATTATTGATATACACTCTTATGAAGGTCTCACATGAAAAAACAATGTGATTACTACATTTACCTATATTATCAAGTCCCCACCTATACCCCATTGCAGTCACTGACCATCAAGGTAGTAAGATGCCACAGATTCACTATTTGCCTTCTCTGTGCTACACTGTTTTCCCCTTGATCCCCCACACCATGTGTACTAAACACAATACCTCTCAATCCCCATCTCCCTCCCTTCCGACCCGGCCTCCCACAGCCCTCCCCTTTGGTAACCACTAGTCCCTTCTTGGAGTCTGTGAGTTGGCTGCTATTTTGTTCCTTCAGTTTTGCTTCATTGTTGAGTTGGCTGCTATTTTGTTCCTTCAGTTTTGCTTCGTTGTTATACTCCACAAATGAGGGAAATCATTTGGCACTTGTCTGTCTCTACCTGGCTTATTTCACTGAGCATAATATCCTCCAGCTCCATCCATATTGTTGCAAATGGTAGGATTTGTTTCTTTGTTATGGCTGAATAGTATTCCATTGTGTATATGTACCACATCTTCTTTATCCATTCATCTACTGATGGACACTTAGGTTGCTTCCATATCTTGGCTATTGTAAATAGTGCTGCAATAAACATAGGGGTGCATATGTCTTTTTGAGTCTGAGAAGTTGTATTCTTTGGGTTAATTCCAAGGAAGGAGTGGAATTCCTGGGTCAAATGGTATTTGTATTTTTAGTTTTTTGAGGAACCTCCATATTGCTTTCACAGTGGTTGAACTAGCTTACATCCCCACCAGCAGTGTAGGAGAGTTCCCCTTTCTCTTCATCCTTGCCAGCATTTGTTGTTTTTAGTCTTTTCAATGCTGGCCACCTTACTGGTGTGAGGTGATATCCCACTGTGGTTTTAATTTGCAATTCCCTGATGATTAGTGATGTGGAGCATCTTTTCATGTATCTGTTGGCCATCTGAATTTCTTCTTTGAAGAATTGTCTCTTCATATCCTCTGCCCATTTTTTAATTGGGTTATTTGCTTTTCAGGTGTTGAGGCATGTGAGTTATTTATATATTTTGGATGTTAACCCCTTGTTGGATATGTCATTTACAAATATATTCTCCAATACTGTAGGATGCCTTTTTTGTTCTGTTGATCGTGTCCTTTGCTGTACAGAAACTTTTTAGTTTGATGTAGTAGCATGTGTTCATTTTTGCTTTTGTTTCCCTTGCTCAAGGAGATGCATTCAGGAAGAAGTTGTTCATGCTTATATTAAGGAGATTTTTGCCTATGTTGTCTTCAAAGAGTTTTATAGTTTCATGACTAACATTCAGGTCTTTGATCCATTTCAAGTTCACTTTTGTGTATGGAGTTAAACAATAATCCAGTCTCATTCTCTTGCATGTAGCTGTGGAGTTTTGCCAACAACAGCTGTTGAAGAGGCTGTCATTTCCCCCATTGTATGTCCATGGCTCCTTTATCATATATTAATTGACCATATATGGTTGGGTTTATATTAGGGCTCTCCAGTCTGTTCGATTGGTCTATGGGTCTTTTCTTGTGCCAGTACCAAATTGTCTTGATTACTGTGGCTTTGTAGTAGAGCTTGAAGTTGGGGAGCTTAATTCCCCCAGCTTTATTCTTCCTTCTCAGGATTGCTTTGGCTATTTGGGGTCTTTTGTGGTTCCATATGAATAACTATTTGCTCCAGTTCGTTGAAGAATGCTGTTGGTGTTTTGATAGGAATTCCATTGAATGTGTATATTGCTTTAGGCAAGACCGCCATTTTGACAATATGTTTCTTCCTATCCATGAGCACGGGATGTGTTTCCATTTATTGGTATCTTCTTTAGTTTCTCTTATGAGTGTCTTGTAGTTTCCAGGGTATAGGTCTTTCACTTCCTTGGTTAGGTTTATTCCTAGGTATTTTATTCTTTTTGATGCAATTGTGAATGGAATTGTTTTCCTGATTTCTCTTTCTGCTTGTTAATCTTTAGCGTATAGAAATGCAACAGATTTCTGTGTATTAATTTTGTATTCCACAACTTTGCTGAATTCAGATATTAGATCTAGTAGTTTTGGAGTGGATTCTTTAGGGTTTTTTATGTACAATATCATGTCATCTGCAAACAGGGACAGTTAAACTTCTTCCTTGCCAATCTGGATGCCTTTTATATCTTTGTGTTGTCTGATTGCCGTGGCTAGGACCTCCAGTACTATATTGAATAGAAGTGGGGAGAGTGGACATCCTTGTCTTGTACCCAATCATAAAGGAAAAGCTTTCAGCTTCTCGCTGTTAAGTATAATGTTGGCTATGGGTTTGTCATATATGGCCTTTATTATGTTGAGGTACTTGCCCTCTGTACCCATTTTGTTGAGATTTTTTATCGTGAATGGTTGTTGAATTTTGTTGAATGCTTTTTCAGCATCTGTGGAGATGATCATGTGGTTTTTGTTCTTCTTTTTGTTGATGTGGTGGATGATGTTGATGGATTTTCGAATGTTGTGCCATCCTTGCATCCCTGGAATAAATGCTGCTTAATCATGATGGATGATCTTTTTGATGTATTTTTGAATTTGGTTTGCTAATATTTTGTTGAGTATTTCTGCATCTATGCTCTTCAGGGATATTGGTCTGTAATTTTCTTTTTTTGTGGTGTCTTTGCCTGGTTTTGGTATTAGAGTGATGCTTGCCTCATAGAATGAATTTGTAAGTATTCCCTCTTCTTCTATTCTTTGGAAAACTTGAAAGAGGGTGGGTATTAGGTCTTCACTAAATGTTTGATAAAATTCAGCGGTGAAGCCATCTGGTGCAGGAGTTTTGTTCTTAGGTAGTTTTTTGAATACCAATTCAATTTCTTTGCTGGTAATTGGTCTGTTCATATTTTCTGTTTCTTTCTGGGTCAGCCTTGGAAGGTTGTATTTTTCTAGAAAGATGTCCATTTCTTCTAGGTTATCCAGTTTGTTGGCATATAATTTTTCATAGTATTCTCTAATAGTCATTTCTTTGTATTTCTGTGGTGTCTGTAGTGATTTTTCCATTCTCGTTTCTGATTCTGTTTATGTGTGTAGACTCTTTTTTTCTTGATAAGTCTGGCTATGGGTTTATCTATTTTGTTTATTTTCTCAAAGAACCTGCCCTTGCTTTCATTGATTCTATTTTATTCTTCTCTATTTTATTTATTTCTGCTCTAATCTTTATTATGTCCCTCCTTCTACTGACCTTGGGCCTCATTTGTTCCTCTTTTCCTAGTTTCATTAATTGTGAGTTTAAGAGTGTTTATATGGGATTGTTCTTCTTTCCTCAGGTAGGCCTGTATTGCAATATACTTTCCTCTTACCACGGCCTTCGCTGCATCCCACAGATTTTGCGGTGTTGAATTATTGTTGTCATTTGTCTCCATATATTGCCTGATGTCTGGGTTTTTTTTGGTCATTGATCCATTGGTTATTTAGGAACATGTAGTGAAGCCTCCATGTGTTTGTGGGATTTTCCTTTTCTTTGCATAATTTATTTCTAGTTTCACCTTTTTGGTCTGAGTAACTGGTTGGTTCAATTTCAATCTTTTTGAATTTATTGCGGCTCTTTTTGTGGCCTAGTATATGACCTATTCTTGAAAACGTTCCATGTGCACTTGAGAAAAATGTGTATTCTGCTGCTTTTGGGTGTAGAGTTCTGTAGATCTCTGTTAGGTCCACCTGTTCTCTTGTGTTGTTCAGTGCCTCTGTCTCCTTAGTTATTTTCTGTCTGGTTGATCTGTGCTTTGGAGTGAGTGGAGTGTTGAAGTCTCCTAGAATGAATGCATTGCATTTTGTTTCCCATTTTAATTCTGTTAGTATTTGTTTCACATATGTAGGTGCTACTGTGTTGGGCACATAGATATTATATCTTCTTGTTGGATTGACACCTTAATCATTATAATCATTATGTAATGTCCTTCGTTGTCTCTTGTGACTTTCTTTGTTTTGAAGTCTATTTCGTCTGATACAAGTACTGCAACACCTGCTTTTTTCTCCCTATTAGTTGTATGAAATATCTTTTTCCATCCCTTCACTTTTAGTCTGTGTATGTCTTTGGGTTTAAAGTGAGTCTCTTGTAGGCAGCATATAGATGGGTCTTGTTTTTTAATCCATTCAGTGACTCTTTGTCTTTTGATTGGTGCATTCAGTCCATTTACATTTACGGTGATTATCGATAGGTATGTACTTACTGCCATTGCAGTCTTTAGATTTGTGGTTACCAAAAGTTCAAGGTAACTTCCTTACTATCTAGGAGTCTAACTTAACTCACTTAATACGCTATTACAAACACAATCTAAAGTTTCTTTTTCCTCCTCCTTTTTCTTCCTACTCCATTCTTTATATATTAGGTTATCATATTCTGTACTGTCTATCCCTTGATTGACTTTGGGGATAGTTGATTTAATTTTGCATTTGCCTAGTAATTAACTGTTCTACCTTCTTTACTGTGGTTTTATTACCTCTGGTGACAGCTATTAAACCTTAGGAACACTTCCATCCATAGCAGTCCCTCCAAAGTACACAGTAGAGACAGTTTGTGGGAGGTAAATTCTCTTAGCTTTTGTTTATCTGGAAATTGTTTAATCCCTCCTTCAAATTTGAATGATAATCTTGCCGGATAAAGTATTCTTGGTTCGAGGCCCTTCTGCTTCATTGCATTAAATACATCATGCCACTCCCTTCTGGCCTGTAAGGTTCTGTTAGAAGTATGATGATAGCCTGATGGGCTTTCCTTTATGTGATCTTATTTCTCTCTCTGACTGCTTTTAATAGTCTGTCCTTATCCTTGGTCTTTGCCATTTTAATTACTGTATGTCTTGGTGTTGTCTTCCTTGGGTCCCTTGTGTTGGGAGATCTGTGCACCTCCATGGCCTGAGAGACTATATCCTTCCCCAGACTGGGGAAGTTTTCAGCAGTTATCTTCTCAAAGACGCTTTCTATCCCTTTTACTCTCTCTTCTTTCTCTGGTACCCCTATAATGCGAATATTGTTCCGTTTGGATTGGTCACACAGTTGTCTCAATATTCTTTCATTCCTTGAGATCCTTTTTTGTCTCTGTGCCTCAGCTTCTTTGTTTTCCTCTTCTCTAATTTCTATTTCATTTATCGTGTCCTCCACTGTATCTGATCTGCTTTTAATACCCTCCATTGTGCTCTTCAACGACTGGATCTCTGACCAGAATTCATTCCTGAGTTCTTGAATATTTTTCTGTACCTCCATTAGCGTGTTAGTGATTTTTATTTTGAAATCCCTTTCAGGAAGATTCATGAGGTCAGTTTCATTTGAAACTTTCTCAGGAGTTGTATTTATAATTTTACTTTGATCCAGGTTTCTTTGGCATTTCATATTTGTATATCACACACTCTAGTGCCCAGAAAAGCTCTAATCTCTGGAGCTTCCCAGCCCCTGAAGCAATGTCGGGGGTCGCAGGGGTGTGGTATTGGTGCCTGGGGGGAGGAAAGACCTGTTTCCTGCTTCCCAGCTGCTATGCCTACCTCCACTGCCAGAACCAGTGGGCTGAGCATGCAGGTATAAGCCTCTATGCTTTGTGTTTGTAGTTGCTGTCGATGGGGCTTCCCTCTGTCTGGCCTAACGCCAGTATGGGGTTTGCCGGTTTGCGAGCCAGGTGGGGCTGGCTGGGAGAAAGGCGCAGTAGGCTGCGTATCACAGAGGGGGTCCTTTGAGCTGTGTAGCCAGCCAGGGAGCTAGAGTGCCTGAAGATCGAGAAAGTTCCCAACCTGCTGGGAAGAGTGTACCCAGACAATTTTGCCTACCTGTCCTTTCTCCTGAGCAGTAAGCTCTGTGCAATCCTTGCCCCTTTAGAAACCCTCTTGCTGTTAGGAAGTCTCTCAGACTGCCCGCCTTTCTTTTGTCCTAGAGCAGCCAGATATGGATCCCTGCTTTCCACAAGTGGCTGGAATCTCAGTCTCTCCAGGTATTCTGCCTGTCTTAGCTTTCTAACCCCCTAATCAGAATAGTACCATGAAACACCATGAAATGTAGGTTTTTGCTCCCAGATCAGATCTCTGGAGATAGGTATTCAGCAGTCCCAGGCCTCCACTCCCTCCCCACTCCGTCTCTCTTCCTTCTGCGGGTGAGCTCGGTTGGGGGAAGGGCTTGGGTCCAGCCGGGTCATGGCTTTGGTACGTTACGTGTTCCGTGAGGTTTATCGGTTTCTCCAGGTGTATGCAGTTTGGCGCAGCCCTCTTTCCTGTTGCTCTTTCAGGATTAGTCGTATTAATTATATTTTCGTATTAAATGCGGTTTTAGGAGAAAGTCTCTGAGTCACCTCTCACACCACCATTTTTAATCAAGAATAGACAAATCTTTCTCGATTAGTAGATTTGTCTCACAGTAGATTAGTGCTTGTCTCAAGCTTGGGTGTCGGGGTGACTTCTGATCAATAGGATGGGTTTTTGAGGGGGTGACAGAATGTTCTCAAATTAGCTTGTGGTAATGGCTGCACTACATACAATATGCTAAAAACCATTGACTTGCATACTTTATGCAGGTGAAGTCTTTAGTATGTGAATTATAGTAAAGCTGTACAATAAGTGTTAGCTGAGAATGAGAAATGATTGGCCGTCAGATTTTCCAGCATTCTTTCAGAATACAATAACCCTATATATTTGGGTTATTGTCTCCATTATCTTCACTCTTCTAGGAAAAGTCTTCCTCACTGTGATTAGGTGATCTGGGGCTTTGGTTTGTTTTTATTTGCATGAGGCCTTTTCTGTTTTAGTGTATTTGTCAGATGAAACAAGCAGTGTCCCCTGGCTCTGAGCCGCCTTCCTCCATCTGGGCAGTGGCAATGATGAACACACTCACACTGTCTTTGCTGAGTTACTGGCTGAGCCACACAGTGACAAGAGGGACGTCTGGAAGCCAGTGGCCCCCAGGAGAGGGTCACAGACGTTCACAGGTCAAAGGCTTTGCTCTGATGCAGGGAGAGAGTGCTGCCGGGTTTCCCAGAGCAAGTGGTTAATATACAAGGATGAATCCAAGAACCAAATGGTCCGCCCTTCACATCTTCAGTTGATTACATTTGTTTTGTTTTAATTCCTTCAAACTATGCATGGCCGGGTTGGGCAGCAGACCTTCATCTCCCAGCCAGCGATTGCTAAAGCACCTTGTTCAGACTTTTTCACCATAAGCCAGAGTCATGCATTTGCATTAAGACCCCTTGTGGATAATGGTCATAAAGGCACGTGCTCTGAGGGTATCCCAGACTGCAGACATTGGATTTGTTCAGGGTTCCCCATTACCCAGCAATAGGGTTAAGTGACAGAAACCTTGTAGAACAATCTACATTTCTGAATGAAAAAGCTGCCTTAGCAACCCCTGGCTGGCAAATACAGGAAACATACTCTACTCAACTGTTTTCTCTTCCTTAGAGATTGAGGATGGGAATTCTTTTTGGTGGTCAGTGATGCAATGGGTAAAAATCTTTCATTTATTAAAGAGAAATTATGTTGTGGTTATACAGATTGCCCAGCTGTGGTTAGCATCTATGAAAACCATTTCCTGCGTGCAGCCTAAAGAAAGTTTTCTGCTTTTTTTACCAAACTATGTGGGAACAGATATTTCTCTTTGGTGAAGTCCATTGCATTGCCTTAGCAGCGTGACGTCTTGGGCTCAGACTGAAACAGTCCCCTCCTTTTGCACTCCTTCATGCAGATAATTGCTTCCCAAGGGCTCTAAATCCTGGATTGCGAGGGACACTGCTGCTGCGGCAGTGGCATGTTCTGGCTTTCTGGTGAGAGGTGGGAGCCACCCCTGGGAGGGGAGCAGTTGGGGTCTGAGCCCTGTTGAGTTGCCCATTGAGGTTAGTAGGACTGTGGCTTCTAGAAGGCCAGAGAAGATACCTTGGCAACTGAGTGAGTGAGCAGTACTGCAGATTTCACTACTCTGAGGTGCCAGGAATCACAGCTATGGCCAGGGTCTGTATTCTTCTCATTTGGAATTTAGCATGCTTATTTAGTAGCAGTGAGAAGTTTGGGAGGGAGAGTAATTTAGCAAAATGTACACTAGCCAACTCATATGAGTTTCATTTAAAGCCATGTGGTTAATGTACCTGTCCATTTCTAGAAAGGACCACAGGCCTGACTCGTTTTCAGTGAGGTCTCTGTGATGTAAGACTGAAGGAATATTTCTGGTCTGACTGAGGACACACCCACATCCTGAAACTTTAACCTGATCTCAACCTGGGAGGTGCCCAAGAATTTAAAGTTTATTTTATGTTGACATCCTCAGACATTTTCATCAGGAGATAGAGACCTGCCTGGGAGAAAAGGAAAACCGCAAGTCAAAGAAAAAGCAGAATGCTGGTTGAGAAAGCATGCCAACCCTAAACAGTAATTAACCCACAAGCATAAGCCAGGCACATTCATCCTGTGCACCCTGTGCTTTGCCTCTCACGCTGGCTAGTTTGAGAGATGTGCTGTTTGCCCAACCGTGTTTTCCAGGTAGGAGTGAGCAGGGCGAGTGGCTCCTGCCCTAGGAACAGGCATGTGGGCTACAGACCCGCCCTGGCTCAGCTCTATCCCAGGAGAGAGCCAGTGCAGCTCCCCGTCAGAGGGGCTGCTGCCCTGCTAGAGTCCCATCCTGAACCTGCTACATCTCTTCTTTGCCTCTGTGGCTGTGAGTGTGGTGGGAGCCCATGCGGAGCCAGTATCTGGAAAACAAGCTGTGCCCTCCTCAGTTGAGCTCCCAGGGTGCTGCATAAAGAAAAATGTTGTTGTGGGCTTTGTTAGAAGCTGTATTTAATAATTCTTTTAAAATTCAGTCTCAGAAATGTAAATGGTCTGTCTGTGTTGGTCAGGAAATTATTCTCCCCAGCTGTGCATGATCATACACATTGAAGGGAACAGCAGTTGGCACCTCAGGGGGAAGCATCCCTCCTTCCTCAGGCGTAATCCTCATTCCCAGTAAACTAACCACTTCCTCCCTGGGGAACCCCCAGGCCGCCTTTACTCCCCAGCTGCTGTAAAATGGTGGGAAGGCCTTCCCTGCTCTGCCGTGATCCCCCACCATGGGAATGGTATAAGGAAGGAAATTGCTGGAGCAGAGGCAGGAAGGGATGTGGCATTATCTCTTTCCCAGGGAATGAGGTGAAACCACATGGGAGTGGGACAAAGGAGAAGGGAAATTCAGAAGTGTCATTTCCTAGAGGTCAGGTGGGTGGGCCAGAAGGGTTTCTCTTTGCCACTGACTTTTTGTCACTTAACCGTTATGCATGCCAGGCTCCCAGGCCCATAAGAAGAGTGTCCAGGTATTGAGCTATGCTTCTGTGTTGGCCAGAGACTCTGAACTCATCATTACATGTCCAGTCTAGGACCCTGCTGGTGATCCCATAACCCTTGGCCTCTTCTCTAGTTACTGCACTCTTGCTCTTTAGAGACTTCCTTATAGCCAGAGCTTTACGATCCCTTTGGGATTTTCTGGATATTTGTCCTTCAAATAGCGTCCTTTACTGTTCATTCACCTCAACCTGTCCTTAGACATGGACAGAGCATTAGAGAGTCAGGCATCAGAAATAAGCAGTCAAAACTTCCTGAGAGTATTATCCTAGGTGTTACACATTAATTACAGAGGAGAGAATGTACCTTTACAAATGGGAGCTCTGGCAGTCACCACCTCACATGGGATGACACTCAGCAGCATGAGTGCTGGCCTGACCTGATGTTATGTGCCCATCACTCCGTGATGGTGCAGGACGAAGCACCCAGCCTTGTCTGTGTGGCATAGCTGGCACGGGAAACCAACAGATCTTAAACGATCAGTATTCTGTAAGACAGCCAACCTGGACTCAAAACACTGGCAGTGACATCAAAGACCAAAAATCAGTAAACAAACAAAAGAAAAGGCTGGAGATGGTCCTAGGTTAAAAAACTAAAGAAGACTAAGGAATCATCAACTGTGGTACCTGATGGTAGGGAATGGGGGACCACTCTCAAGGCCATTTGGAGAGGCATTGAGGGAAGTTTGAATTTGGACTTTCAAATTAGATTACCTCATCATATGAATATAACTTTCTTGTGGGTGATATAAGGCATTGTGCCTGCAGGCGAATGTCCTTAGGAGATGCATGCCAGGGCTTTTAGAGGAAGTGGCATGGTATGCGCAGCTTAGTAAAAATGGTTTCACCTCCACCCCTGAGAAAGAACATTTAGAGAGAAAGGGAGAGAAAGCACATGTAGCAAAACGTTCATAATTGGTGAGTCTCGATGAAGGGTATTCAGATCATATCTGTTCTCTGCTTTCAACTTTTTTGTCAGTTGGACATTTTTCAAACCAGAAAGTTGGGGGAAATTTCTCATCAGACCACACAGCCACTCTTATGTGGAGCACCGTCGCACCGTCCCACGGGAGTGGAGTGAGCATCACACATCCTCAAGCTCCGTCCAGCCCACCAGCAAGGCCTTTGGCAAACCTCACGCAGCGTTTCCTTCTGCACGAGGTGTGAACCGCACTTTACCCGTGCCCCTTGTGCTCCAAGGAGGGAGGGCGCAGAAAGGACCTGCTCTTGCCTGACACTTGTCTAACATGGCCCTTCTGAAAGGTGTGAGGGAGGCAGATGAGCAAAAACAAACAGTGAAAAACAATTACCCTTGGTGGCAAGGGATCCAAGCCCACTGAACAGACCAGCAGAGGACTCCTCTTCACAGAGAGGAGGGACATCATCGTCCTCTTGGAGTATGATGCTAATGAACATACTGCCCAGCAGATCGATTAGCCAGTCCCAGAGAAAAGGTCCATTTTAGTGTCACTTGACAATTGTCTCAAAATGAATGCCCTTGATCACAACAGAGACCAGGAGACTGTGTAGTTAGAGGGCCTCTGTGCTGCTGAGAACAGTTCATGCCTTACTGTGAATGGATAATGTGTCTTCTATAGGCAGAGCCACAAGTTTGAGTGGCATCAAGTCAGCGAGAGTGCTTAGTCGTCCTGGCGTCTGCGAGAGGCCAGAGCAGGGCACCACAGACCTCTGTACTTACCACATATGGAATAAAGAGTTGAAAGACTTTCTGTAATACATTGTTTCAGAAGAGATTAGAATTCAGGACTTGTACCACCAAAATCATCAGGTATGTTTCATAGACATGTTATAAAGATGTAAAGCAGCTGAAATAAACACGCGCCCTTCATTCTTGGATTGGCATAAGAGCAACAAAACTGAGTGGCTGATCACTTTCTATTTGTGTAAAAACTGTGAGGCTGCTGCTGTTTGCCAGCTTTTATCTCACCTTTTGCTGATAGATGCCACTGTTTTTTTCCTGGCACTGATCAACATCATTAATAGATACAAGAGTTCTGGCAATTTTTTGAGCTATAACACGTTTAAGGTCATTTGGAACTTCTTGTCTTACTTCTGATTTTCCCCTTTCATGAGCCTAATGTCCTGTAGAATACTGTCAGTACAGTGTTGGGAAGTGAGTCGGATTTATACTGTCTCCCTAATGTACCAGTCCACTTTGTTGAGTGGTCTCATCTTGAGCTTTGAGGAGATTAAGAGATTTACACAGGTGGGGAGTGAAATTGGCCCAGAGACTGGGGCTTTACTTTTCATTCTTAGGGATTTCAACTGAGTCCAAAGAAGATCTGAAAGAGAACAGTAGTTCCAAGCATCCAGCTCTCACTGAAGAATTATCATCGTAGATTTTCTTCCCTTTTCTCAGGGAGTACCATGCCAATTCCAGGCCTTTGTATGGCTCTGGAAAATAGTTCGTGTGTGAGCTCCAAAAAGTCCACTCCTGCCTTGTAAACAGATGACAAATACTAAGGAAACTGCATATCTCTGCCAAAGAATCTATGTTCCAAATAATTTGCATTTTAGTGGTTATGCAAGTTATGAGACAGGAGGCATAGACTTGAGCCAGGTTCTGCATGTGAAGTTCTGAGGACAGGTCAACAGGGCTTGTATGCACATGGGTTCATCCTGCCTTTGCTGATCTGGTTTTGGAGCTACTTTTTTCAGTTCAAGTCTTGTGTCTTTTTGTTATGAGAAAAAATTCATTTGGGTAAGTCCATTGTCACATCGTAGGGATTTAGTTTGTTAAACGTGTAGTGATCACGTCCCATGGCAAGGCTTTGCTACACTGTGAGTGAGTCAGGAATGAGTAAGACATGGGCCCTGCGAACAGTGCGTTCCAGGACAACAGGGGAAATAAGACACCCCCAAAATTAGCAGTGATAGAAATTGGGGTGTGGAGCAGATTCCTAAAGGTTATCTATCCCAGCTCTAGCATCAGCCAGGTGGAGACAGACTGGGTGTCAAAAGCCCTGAGTACTATTCCCAAGCCTCCCACTGTGAGCTTAGGCAGGTTCTTAACTGTCTTGGGTTTTAGTTAACTCATCTCTCAAATAAAGAGGTTGGGTTAAATAGCCTCTCTCTGCTCCCTCTTTTGTGCCCTCATGGCATGTGGTTATAGTTCACTTGTATGATGCCCTCTACTAGATCTTCTCCTTGAAGCCAAAGATTATGCCTTAGGTATTTCTATGTCACCCGTTCCCAGCACAATGCCTGGTATACAGCAATTTCTCAGTCATCCCCAAACCTAAGATTCTATTCTGTGAGACGGCTGGGTACCTGTTGCTGATTTTAAACATCATGGGGGAAGTTGTTCCCACTCTTCCTTCACAGCTAGCTCGTGCTGTTCTGTCATCCTTTCTGTGTGCACTTAAGGCATTTGCCAGCTCTTTCCTAGTACCTCTTGTACAAAGATACAGCAGGGTGCAGAGCATCGCTGATGGGGGCCAGTGCTTTCGCTACAGAGTGAACCAGATGGGTGAATCTGAGCCCGCGCTCATGGGGCTGGAGCAAAGAAAACAAGTTACTATAATATCTTTATGACAGACTCAACAGGATGGAGTTTATCATTTAGTCGCAATGAATTTTGTTAAACTTATATTTCTAGAGCTAAAGAGTAGCAGAGTAAGTTCTAGCAAATTATCGTTGTAAACTTTGAATTCAGAAAGGAAAAAGGTGACTGTCATTTTGCCTTTTTTGTCCCGTTTACTTTTCTGAGTTTCTGAATCCTTTTTGTGTGAGAGGTCTTAGTGGGCATCTGGTGTTGGATAGGTCATTGGGCTAGGTGCAGTGGGATGGGAATTGGAGATAATTGCTGATTGATGAATAACTGGACAGAATAGTCACGAAAGGAAAGCCTGGCAAGATTCTCTTTGACCAGGATGCCTACTGCACTCAGCACGCTCTTTTGGCATGGAAGCTGGCTGGTTAGCACAGGGTTAGTCTTTACATCGAACTTGCGGTAGTAAGAGTAGTGTGACATTCAGGAGGTGGTGTTTGAAATGCCATTGTTACATTGAAAACATCTCGGCAACAATAGTCTGAACATGACTGCATATAACATTCAGAGATATCTGTGTGTGACCAAGTAAATGGGCATTTCTTTGAACTTTAGCTTGCAACAGACAAATGAGAATACTCCTTAATGAAGTTCTGTGGTCTTCTGGGAAGCAGCTCACCACACTTCAGAACCAAGACCAGAAAATCCATGGCTGGAAGGAGGTGGAGCCTGTCAGAGCAGACTTTCTATTAATACCTTTGCCTTTTATGGCTCAGGATCTGGGAAAAAGAGAAATGTGGTTCTGTTGATCTGGTAAACTGCACTGGTTCCTGCTGACAACAGAGAGGTCTCCAAGGGATTTCTGACCCATCCTCACCACCCACCCCCCCACACACACACAGTTTTGCAGTCAAGTGCCCATGGGAAGCCAGTGCCGCTGTGCCCCCTCCTAGCTAGCCACAGCGCTTAGAGGGCAGCCGTCTGCCGCAGTGCTCTTTCTTTCATGGCATAGAGAGCCAGTGGCCCCCGCCCAAAAGCTGATGCTTTCTTGCCTGCCTTGGCTTTCCTGAAAGCCTGATTGATGAACCTCAGCGGCAGGATAGGGCCAAGGGCTAGTAAATCTGCCTTCCTGAAAGCTGCAATGGGACGTCACCAGGATTATGCCAGTAAAGCCCCATGTCAGGGTGGGAATCACAAAAGCCCGCAGTGACCCCACATGCCAGGTTCCAGGAAGGAAGTGCCCGTCTCTCGGCTCTCATGAGCCTCCACATGTTTCGGCTGCTACTACAAATGTGTCATTCACTTTGATTTAGCCTCAAATAAAAGAGCTAATTTTCCTTTTGAGACTATCAAATTAGGAAATCATAAACCATGTTAATGAGCCAATGAAGGCAGACCTGGAAGCTTTCCCCTAAAGCATAATAGCACAGGTGACATTTTGCTGATATTTAATGGTGAACAAGGCAGAGGAGATTATGGCATTTTTCATTTTCTGGAACTTTCTTCACTGCTATGCAGCACTAAATAATTTTCTCATACACTTGTCAAAGTGATTTGTTGAAAAGATGATATAATCTGAGAATACCATCAGAGCTGAGGAGGAGGGTTGGTATACAAAGCCTGTGGTGCTCTCCAGATAAAATAGAAAGCCTGCGTTGTTGAGAGCTAGTTGATGAATACAAGCAGAAATTTCTCCCCTTAGAGTTCCCCAACTTAAAGCATTCTGAACACTTTTTATTCTATAATGGTCTGATTCTCTCCCACTAATTGAATCTGTGGTCCAGATGAAATTGTTGGCTTTTTCGAATGTTCTCTGTTTGCAGAACTGTATCCACGTGCTGGAAAGAGATTTGCAGAGCCAGAAGCAAAGGGTCCACAGAGAGAGAGAGCATGCACAAGGAAAATCATGTTTCTTCTAAATAGCTTATTTAGATTCTCTCACAGAAAAACCCTGGATATGGCTTTGAGTGCAGGCAGTTTCTCTGGGAAGCCATCCCTGGAAGCAGGAGCAAAGGCGTGGGAAGAGTGAGACCAGGAAGGAGGAGAAGCCACACGAAAAGGTGTGGCCGAGGCCTCGAGGGCTCCCTGCCAGCAGAACTCGTGGGAAGCAGTCAGCACCTCCCAGAACTGCCTGTGTGAGGACAGGAGGGCCAGCCGTTTCACCCCTAGCTCCTGTCCCTCAGTGAGGGTGGCCCCAGGAGCTCAAACTCCACCACATGTGTAGGCAGTGCCTGTGACATACAGTCAAAGGAGACACAGCAGCCAGAAGTGGAAAGCCAGGTGTGTGCTTTTGGTCGGATGTTGTCAGCAGTGACTTTCAGCTTGCTCAGAATGACCTGTGTGGCAATAGCTGGAATTAGAGTCCTCGGGCATCTGCTGCCGGAAGGGGCAGTGCTGTAATAGGAAACAAACTGCGTACAATAGAAACACCACCGGGAGGCATCTCATCTCGAGATTGAGGGAAGGGTCCAGAAGGCTTCTCGAGGAAGTGGCTTCTAAGTTGCACAGATGAATGGGAGGGCTTCTAAGACAAGACAGATGAATGGGAGGGAGGCAGGTAGAGGTGAACTGCAGGCACAGGACTGTATGCTTGGAGCCAGCTTGCAAGTGTAGATGTGACACAAGAAGACCAGGAAGAACTGTGCAAGGTAAGGAGTTTAGACTATTGTAAGAGTAATAAGGCATCAGGGGAGAGACATTTAAGCAGAAAGTCATGATAAGCTTGGGGTTTAGCAAATTCACTCAAATGACAGTATATGGAATACATGCCAGGATGGAGCAAGTGAATGGGGGTAGGACAAAACAGAAGTCAAGGAGACCAGTGAAGGGGTGCCGAATTACAGGGGGAGAGAACATAATGATGAGAGCTGGGGCAGTGGCAGGGAGGTGGGTGAGCTGGGAAACGACCAGAGACATAGTAAGTTTCTGTATTCCCACCCATGCTCTACTCCTGGAAAAATATCGTCTGTGTGTGTGTGTCTGTGCTGATGGAGAGATTGTAGAGATTGAGTTATCTGGAAACGGATATTTAGAAGATTTGAATTGAAAGCTCATAAAGAGCTGTTTGGAAAATTCTTAACCAAATTGGGAAGTAAAACAGCTGTCAGAAAATACCTCAAGTAAATCCTCACCTTAGAGATGAGACAGCAGTGCAGTGGCTGGGAAAGACCTTGCTTTGTCCTGGATCTGTATTTTCTATTGGTTTGACCTTTGTTGTATCGTTTAACCTCTCTGAACCTTGTTTATTTGTCCAACTCAAAATGAAGAGGATGGCTGCCCAGTCTATTCTGAGCTGATCTTCGCCCCACAGTGTGTAGTGGGCTGTGACCGCAACACGGAAGCTAACATCCTCTGACCCTCTTGCATGGAGGGAGGGGGTGGAGGGTAATTGTTCAGGCCCAAGAGTCTGTTGGTCACCCCAGGGTGGGGTTCCTGAGTGGTTAGTGAGGAGGCATAGATCCTCAAGGCTCCTCCAGCTCTGAGGCACTGGTCCTCTTGCAGGAGCCATAGTGAGAATGAGATGAGAAAACAGCTCAGTAAGGCTTGCGGAACTCGAATTCTAGGCAAGGGAAAGGAGTCATTGTCAATGTTATCAGTAGGTCATTCAGTGTTAGAGTGGAATTTCTTAATGTTTTAACTCTTGCATATCCCAGTAATAACCTCTAGTACCACCTTCTTACTAACTAGGGCATTCTGTTCTTATTTTATCTCGTGCTTTTACATTGACTGGAAACATTTGGCCTGACAAGACTTGAACTTGGGCATATGGGGTTTCTCCCACAGTCCATGATAGAACACCAGCAAGTAATAGGCTGTACATTCCCTGCTTTCAGCATGAGGAATGTTCTCCACCTCCTGGGAAAAACCGGGGTCCTGACTCACAGAAGTTGAAAGGAAACTGATCTTACAGCCCTTTTAAGATACTGTGACTTCTTGCTCAGCAGTGGTAGGATCTGGTTCTCTTTCTTTTAAAAGAATTCCCTGGGGCTTTAGTGCACAAATGATGACAGTGATTCAGTGGGGTTAACATTTACTGCAAATTTACTGTATGCCAGGTGCATTTTAAGCACCTTACAAAGAAGATACACTGCAGCCCCATAAGTAAATACTCACTTGTATGGTAGGGAACCAAGGCAGATGTAGCTAAGTAACTAGCCTAAAGTCACATATGTAGAGCTGGAATATGAAGCTGGGCATGGGATTCTACAGCTGTGTCTGAATCATGCTGCACTTCTCCCTCCTTCAAGCAGAGACCTGTCACACAGAGCGTATGGAAGCCTTCAGGATTTCCTATCCTTCAATCCTTAGAGCAGTCAGAGATCTTAAGCAGGAAAAGTGTGTTCAAATTTGGTCTATGTACGGTGTCCTCCACACCAGACGGGAAGGACCCTAGGTACCAATGGGGCTCCCATTGAGATAAATAGCTCCAATCTAGGGAGCCCTGAGCCAATCAGAAAAATCATTAGCCAAGAGCTGAGAGTTTTTACACACTCCATGTTTCACGTTTTCGCTTTCCCTAGGTTAAAAAGATCCAGTGGCATGAGCAGCCTTCTGGGGAAGATTGGAGCCAAGAAGCAGAAGATGAGCACCCTAGAGAAGTCCAAGTTGGACTGGGAGAGCTTCAAGGAGGAAGAGGGCATTGGTGAAGAACTAGCCATCCATAATCGAGGGAAGGAGGGGTAAGAGCGGTCGAGTCAATTCCTCTGACAGTCCCTCTGAAATAGGTTATTGCAGGCAGAGCACCCAGTGAAGCAAGCAGAAGCTTCTCGTGGTGAACCAAATAACATGAGTGCCTCAGTTCATCAGTGAAGCTCTGGTCTAATGTGGGGCAGATCCTTTCAGTGAGAAAAACACAGGTGGATGGGAAGGGGGGCCTGTGAGCAGTGCTTCTCTCAAGGACATGTCTACCAAGCTGAATTTGCTGAGTTACAGCTCCCATGAACTCTTTAAGTCACCTCATTCATCACGTGGTTGGCTCTGGCTCACTGTATCAGCCTTGGCCTGAGCTGAATTATTTGGCTTTCTGAGAAGCCAGGCTAGCTTAGTACTTCAAAAGCAGAGCCGACAGAGTGCCTAGATGTTGCTTTATTCTGGGATTTTATTTGTCCGTGACATTATGGCCCAGGGTGGGGTTCACCCTGTAGGACATGCCAGCCCTCAGACAGCATCCAGGCCTTCATTTACACCCCCTTCCTCTTCACTTTGGTCCATGAAGTATCAAAGAAAAAAACGGTGTTCAGTGAATACTTAGGAACCTCAGAAGGGGCTAAGGAGCAAAGTTACTACACAAGTAGGTCCACGGCTCAAGGTCATCAGACAGCCCTGGGTGCTCACCACCCCCACCCCTCAGCAGGAAGGGCTCTCCCTGCTGCACATGGGGTGTCTCAGGCTCAGCACATTTGCCTCTGAAGTTGGGGTCATGATGCAACCCTCAGAGTGGGCATGAGGATCTCATGAGATGATATATGCATAATACATATATGTAATGTACATAAAGCCTTTTGCAGAGCATCTGTTGTGTAAAGGCATGCAGTAAGTGATAGTTATTCAGGTTATTTATAAGCTAAATAATAAAGACAGGCTATAGATTTATTTTGGGGGTCATTTTTCTAAATTAGGCTTCATGATTATTTGAGTGAACCTGGAAGCTGATCAGTATGTTTTTAAAAATCTATTTTTTTAATGACTTGATGAGCTTGTTTAACTACCAGACTTCTAAGTCATCCTGTCAAAGGCAGAATGCCTCAGGACAGAGGTGGAAGTGCCAGAGGCATCTGGGGAAGGCCCAGGGTAAAGTGCAGGCAGGAGTCAGGGTTACCTGGAGAAGCTTCTGTGTGCCCTGATATCCCACTCCGACTCCACTCTCGGAACGCACAGCTTCTCTTCTCCACATTTGCCTGGTGACCAAAGGCAGCAAGTGAACTGCCAGCACTCTGCACCTGATTGTTCCTCTCAGCACTGATTATCTGGGTTGGACAATGTTCATTCTGCTCAAGTTAGTAGAGGGCTTATAACAGTAAGGCGTGGCACTGCTGAGGATAAGGGAGAATTGATCAAATGTGGGCTGGAAGAGAAATAAGATTAAAAAGAACGTCTGCCCAGTGAGGCTTTGCAAGCAGTGGAAAATCACACAGCTGGATTAGGGACAACCAGTAGCAGGCAGCTTTTAAGCCATCTGCTTTTCCCTCTTTCTCTGAGACTTTTCCCTCTCACCAGATGATTCCAGGGATCCGGTGGTGTTTTTCCAATGCAGATCTGATGGCTGCCGTTCTCTACCTTTGCTGTTCTCACCTGGCCTCTCTAATGCCCACGCCTTACCTCCATTCACTAGTCTTTCCTAGCTGCCGCAGGCAGGTTAAAGGGCCCAACCCCTAGTCCAGGGAAGGGACTGTATGTAGCTCTGGTTCTTACCTTAGCTAATCATGAGAATCCTGGGGTTGTGGGAGGGGGTTCCAAAGTTCAGGTAACAAGGCCACCCCTGTACAAAGCTGCTGAATCAAGAGCCACAGGTCTTTGTATTTTTAAATTGCTCCCCAGATGTTTCTGATACCCAGCAAGGGTTGGGCATCACTTGTCTCTGGCATCAGAATTCTAGAGATGAAAGCAAGACAACCAGCTGCCAGCACTTAAGTAACTAGAGAGCCACTTTCAAAATGGGGATGCCGAGAAGGACAGGAAGACTGCTATTGGGAATTGTGCTGGGCGCACCGTGTTGAAGGGCAGGAAAAACAGGAACAAAACCTGTGAGGTCTGTTTGGCCACAGACAGGTCAGTCCCCCAAATTCTCTTACACAGATGCCCACAAGAAGAGAGGCATCACCTGGGGACAGGTGCTTCCTGGGAATATATTGGAGAGTCTGAAGTTTACCTCTGGAACACAAGTAAACTTTGCTGAAACTTAGAGGGTGGAAAGGTCACATTTGATAACATCTCAAAAAAGCTACCTATGGGTAATGATGGCCTCTGCCATATTTATTGTGAGATTGTGTATTTTTTACAAGCACCATATTTAAATTGATCTCTTATACAGGAATTCAAATCATGAATGATGCTGAAAATATTCCTGTTATGCGGTCCTGATTAAAATAAGATAGGATTGAGGTTAAAAGATTATGTGCTTTTTGTGTTTTGAGAATAAATCCAGTTCAGTAAGAGCTATCATGCCTTTCCCCTTGTAAAGATCTGGTAGAATTTTAAGCTAGATTGGTCAGTATTGGGTTATTATTGTCTAATTTTTTAAGGGCAATTTTACTATCTTAAAATATTCACATAAGGGAACAAAGCACCTTGAGAAACAGCAAGCAGAGGATCCAATTCTGCAAAGAATGTAGAAAATGAAAATATCAGATACAGATTTTAAAAGTTATGCCTACTGTGTTTAAAGAAATAGACAACAAACTTGAAAATATTTGCAGGAAGAGGAAAGTATAAGAAGCAGCCTAAGCAGATTTGAAAAAGACCCAAACAGAATTTCTAGAAATGAAAAATACAATAACCATAATTAAAAACTAAATGGATGGATTTAATGATAGGCCAGCTGAAAAGAGAATCCAAACTGGAAAACAGGACAGATTATCCAGAATATATAGTTCAGAGACACAAAAGGACTTTTCCTCTAAGCCCTGGACTCCCAGTGCAGGTCAGCATTTCAGGAATGGTGTCCCAGTGTGCATTCCAGGCACTGAGCATTGCCTCCATCTGGCCCTCTGAGCACTCACACAAGTTCACCATCCACAAGCAGCACGTCCCTCCAGCGCTGCCCGCTAGAGGCAGGCGGGCCTAGGGTAAGGGAACTGAGTTGGGAAGATGAGAACTACAGGCTTGACGGCCACGGAGCTCGATGATTGGAAACCAGGTGTGTTTGTGATATTGGAGAGGCATGAAGGAGAGACCAGAGAAAATTGCATTTCTCAGGGCAAAGAATTGCCTCTTAAGTCCATCACAGCGTTTATGTGGGCCTCCGGGTGCCTCCACTGCCCGTTACTGTCTGGTGTTGGGAATTGAGTTGACCCACTTTCCTTCTGTTTTTGCTGCCCTGAATGCTTGCTTGCAGACCTGAGCGCTGGCTGCTTGGCGTAGAGTAAGAACGGGCCTCAGTGAGGGGCCTGCCTCAGTTTCCCCTGTATCTCCCTGTGTCCTTTATTTCCTGAGCAAGCAGCCTCGCACAGGCGGACACCACGTGACAGCACGCCACTGGGCCCTCAAAGACCCCTGGCTTCTTGGGAGGAAGATGGCCACCCTTTCATTTGCCATGTGGGTTCTCAGAAGGAGATACTCACATACTCCCTGGAAGCATTTTCTACCCTTCTCTTGTCCTCTTCCTCCATTTTTTTCCCTCCCTCTGCATTGGCCTGAATCTCAAGAAAATTGGGACAGAAAAAGTAATTTGGGTTGAAAGATCAAAAAGGTGTCAGAGACTGTTTTGTCTAACCTGGTTCTGAAAGGAAAATCCCTTAGGCTTTGATGCTATCATATATTTTATTAGTGAAAGTGAAGAGTTGCTGCATCTTAAACGGGCCGTGTAAGGCAGTAGTGGCGGGGAGGGCTGATGCCACCCCCGGCCTCCCCGTGGACTGGGCCGAATCAGGCGGGGTCATCCAGAGGTCTGGGCACAGGCCAGAAAAGCAGCATTGCACTTAGCTGGTGGTTCTGTCCTGGGACTGTAACCCGCTTAAGGTGCCTAAGAACTTCCTGGGGCCCTGTTTAAGTAGGCCATCCACTCTGGCCACCTTGGAGGAGGTGGCCTCACCACAGGTCCCTCCTCTTCCTGAGGCATTTGGTCTCTTGATCCCTGTCCTGGGTTCTGAGGCTTTTAGTGATACAGGCAAGTCAGAAATGGGAAGCAAGAACACCACTCATAGCTTCTTTTGGTTTTATTGTTCACAAAGCACTTCTACAGTTCTATTGTATTGCCAGAGGGGTGTTCTAATGGGTATTCCTGTTTTACAGCGAAGTAAAAGAAGGCACAGAATATTAGGTATCTTGCCCAAAGTCACACAGATAATAAACGCTGGAGTCACTCTTATACTCTTGCCTTCTATATCGCTCAGGGGTGGGGGTGTCTGTGTAGTAAACCAAAGTCACAAGGATCCTGTTGGCAGCTGCAGATGGCTGAGAATGGGGCATGAAGTGCCAAACCTGCCTTGATGGCCTTTGTCTGAGTCGCCCCTGAGACTCAGTTGCATTCTGCACGTGTGCCCCCTCTTTCTTTGTTGCCTGAGGCCTTCCCTGAACCAGAATCCTGCCTGCACTTCCCTGTTCAGCACCCAGCCTGGCTCTGCTCTTGGAAGTCTCAAGGTCAGCCGGACCCAGGACAGCTTCCAGGAACCTGCAAGGCCATTATTCATGCTCAGTGAGCATCCTAATTTAAGTATCACTTCTTCTTCTTTAAAGGAAAGTCAAAAAGAAAGGCCATAAATGCTCAAAGCCACATACTTCCTCTTCCTTCCCCCTGCTGGCCCTCTCTGACAGGTAGTACTGGGCGATGGCTCTTTTGAAACATGCCCTAAATTCCTCCCGAGCCACAGTTCACCCCTTTCTTTCTGCAGGACCTTTGCCAGGCAGTTAAAGCACATTGCTGTCAACACACAGATGCTTGTTGGAATCCTCACCCGGGGGCTGAGTGGGGAGGGATGGTGGTGTAGTGTGCTGAACCCCTTCAGTCGAGTTTGATTAACAGCCCAACAATCAAGGGTTGCTGGGTGGTAGATGGAAGGGGAGTTTGTTCTGTCATGCATCTACTTCCCCATCACAATTTCCCCTGTTTCTCTCTTTATCAAAAGGGGTCTACGGTGTCTATGGCTCCCCATGAGCCACAGGGAATCCAAAATTGAAACGTGACCAGGCATCCTGTATTTCACTTGCTAAATCTGACAACTTGGCCTTCAGGCATATGTCAGACCTAGAGCAGGTCCAGCTGTTTTGACCCCCTATTGGTTTTGATACAGCAGAATTAATTCCTGACCGGGGGACCAGATGGTGGCTACTAGTCACTGCTAACATGCATCAAGAGAACCAATTGCTCCCCTTGAATCCATTGTCCTCAGGATCCTGGTGGAAGCCAGCATCCCAAAATGATGGTGACAGCATTAGCTGCCATTTTATGAAGCGTCTGCTCTGTGCTAGTCATTACATATATGCTATTTCACTGAACAGCCCTTCAGAGTAGGGAAGTTGGGGTTTTTTTTGGCTGAGTAGGAAACAGAACTGGCAGGTTTACATGGCTTACCCAGAGTCACACAGCCAGCCAGTGGCACAGCAGTGTTCAAACTCAGTTGCCACCCAGTCTGTAGTAAGGCACAGGGCTGGTGGCCTCAGGCTTGGGTGGCTGGAAAGCAGATGAGATGGACTGCATTTCCCAGAGTGCTGTGGGAGGGAAATCGAGAGACCCTGAGCTCAGAAAAGGAACATAAGCTCCTGATCCTGGTAACATTCTCACCGTAAATGTAATGACCTTGTAATGACAGATGCCCATTTTCCACAATGGAACAAAAGAAAAATTAGTGCAGAGATTCAATTATGTCTCCCAGTTTCAATGGCAATTTTCCTCTCTCAATAGATTAATTAGCAGCAGAGATCCCCTCCCCCCAGGCGAATCGCAGCACACTTTATGGCGAGAAGGTGCATTAAAATGCAGCTGTGTCTCATTAAGCAGCCAGCCTGGCTCCTCTCTTTACTCCTCGCCCGCCTGCCCCTTCAGCCCTGGGCTTCTTCCCTGTCCTAGGCAGGCTCATTTGTGAACCTAGCCCCAGATTAGGGAGCACTGACCTTTTACGGGTCTCTGTGGACTGTGGGAGGCAGAGATGCTTGCTTGCATTCCCTTAGATAAATTTAGGGCAAGGCCTCTCTGTCATCCTAGGAGAAGCAGCCTGCCCGATTAAGGGGAGGACAAAGAGAGGAGAGCAGGTCTCGTGGCAAGGAAGAGCCAAGGGCAGGGAAATGCCTTCGAAAGAGCTTCTCGTACCTCAGCTCATTCCCCTTCACTGCAGCCCTATTTCTTCCATTTTCGGTTGCATCTCTGCACGGTGCATAGCTTCCTATCCCCCACCAACTCAGCACACCACTAAGGCTAAGAATATGGCACTGCTGTTTTGATGTTGAGAAAAATGAGGCTCAAAGATGTTCAGTCCTTGACCAGGGAGGCCCAGCTAATGTACAGTGGAGGAGGCTCTTAACCTGTGCTTGACTAATGAGCCCATGTTCTTCTTTCCTTAAAACCCTGTTACAAAATTGCAACATTTTCCAACCATCAAGCTTCAATGTGCTTTCCCTTTGATAAGTTGTTGCTTTCTCCTTTTCACTTTATTTCATTAACATCTGAACCAGAAACATCTTGGTTAGACCAGATGTGAGTGGTTTGGATGTTACTGGAAGTCCTGGGTGGTCGGTCACTTGGCACCAACTGTGGTCCTCTGCATTTGCTGTGACACAGTGATCCCGCTGGCCCAGTGGACCGGCTCACCTGGGGGGATAGGACAGTGCAGGGAGGCATATTCTTTCACTGGATTCTGCTGACGAATGTCTTTTTCATTTCCTTCCAGGTATATTGAACGAAAGGCTTTTCTGGACCGAGTGGATCACAGGCAGTTTGAAATCGAGCGAGATCTCAGGCTGAGCAAAATGAAACCCTGATGTTATGGGGGAAATCAATAGCAGCTTAATCCCTGTTTACAATGTGAGTTTATGGTGCGTCTGTGAAATGTTTCTACTGTTCGCATCAACCGTTTCCCCGCAAGGTCTTCTTTTCTACATTGAATTTCTGTCTTTGTATCTTGATCTCACATGGTCTCATTTATTTTACCTTTAAAACTTTGTCCTTAAAATTTGTTTTGAATAAAAGCTGGTCCTATGACAAGCTGGTGAAGGTGATACTACTCGTCTTCCCTTTATTCTGTTGCAAAGTCCCCCAGGCCAAGCCAGAACATTCCAGGCCTGTCTGGGCTGGTCACAGTGAAGAGGGCTGACTGGCCGGATGTGAATTTCTGGGCCGCAGGCTCATTCTGAAGTCATCCTTGCCTGAGACCAGGGAAGGAGGCACGCTGGTGGTGGTGGGACGCCAAGTCCCCAGGCAGCTCAGGTCTTGGTTCCGCTCATGCGTCTCTGCTGATCTTTTTCTCTCTCCTGAGTGGGATTTTATGCCTATTTACTGGTATAAGGTAAGGCTGAAAATAAGACTAAGGCTATATTATTGCTGAATTAGGGATTTTTTCCCTTTAGCCTTTTTCTTCTTCCCAAAGGTAAAGTCAAAATAATTCCCACCTCACGCAAAATAATTTCCACCTTAATAATTCTTTTTTTTTGGTTTGTCAAAGAAGACTGTGAAGGACTCTTTTTTTTATAGTCCTTAGGAAAATATAAATTCCCAACTTCATGTTATTAAAGCAGTAAACCCCACAGCCTGCTCTTGTGTTGTGTGTCCTGAGTAACATGGACAGGTTCGGGGAGTGGAGGGACCCAAAGACTGGGATCCATTTCCTACCTGGACATCTACCAGCCACGTGACCTTCACCTCAGCACAGCTTTCTGAGTCTGCGTGGCATGAGTTAACACCGGGACCTTGTTGGGTTGAGATGAGCTGATGACACACCTGAAGTGTATACGGGTGGGTTCTGTCCTCAAATATGGTCAGAGGCTCCCAGCAACCAAGACCTGATCAACCACACATAGTTATGGGCTGTGGACCTTATTTCTCAGAAAAGACATTTGGACATATCTGTTCATAGGCACTCTGTTCAAGGATTCTAGAAGTGGTAATACAGACTTAGGGCCAGCATCAGTACAGGTGGCCTGTGAAGCCTGTTTCAGTCCTTCATGAGGACATGGGGGTACCATGAAAGTCCTCTGATCTAATGCTAGCCAGTGCTGTACGAACCAGCAGCCACGACCGAGAGGCAGGCCCCACCGTGTCACATCTTCTAGTGCACTGTCCACCGTTCATTGCAGTGCGTTCTCCTAACTTTCCCTGAGGCCTGAGCATCGCCAGCACTCACTTCCCTCCACACAGTCCATCTCAGCTGCTGTCCCAGCAACAGCACATGAGCTGGCTCCTCTCCAATCTGTACTCTACAGAATAAAGGGTGCTGAGCTCATTGCAAGTTAGGGCTTTTCTTTTTAGCAACTCTTCACACCTTTGAAGCCTATGAGATTAAGACAGAAGCTGCAAGCGCATTCTGGGTTCTTCTTTGCTTGAAGGCGTGGTGGGAGAATCAGACACGGCAGCGAGGGCCCTGCTGGTGGCTTGGCCCTGTCAGTTTGGCTCGTGATGGAGCCCTTACAGTGGTGTTCCCCGGCTACTCCCTGTGCGATGTAGGTTGGAGCTCTGCAGAAGGGCTGGTTCCTTTCTGCTGCTCTTGATTTGGCGAGTCCTTTCCCAGATGGGCTGCACACATCTGACCTCCACTCAGACTTTTTGCACACCTGTGAGCCTTTGGAAAAACTGCTGGCCCCTTTTGGCAGAATCTGGTGCCTTGTCAGGGGATTCGTAGCTATTTGCACCATTCTTTTAAAGATGCCCTTTCTACCAACTTTGTAGATCCTCTCTCTGATGTTCCCAGACTTCCACACAACTGTTTCGTTTGCTTTGATTTCAGCTGCCTCCCTCTAATCTACATGTAACCCCTTGAAGAGCCATCTGTATTGAACTAAGTTCATCTTATTCACGAGTGCCTTCCTCTGGCTAGTGCACGAGCACGTGTGTGGTACACATGCACAGGCATCATCTACAAGGAGACTTTCAAAGCAGGCTCTTTGTCCCATTGGCCAAAGCTGGGTCACCTGACTGTCCCCAGCTGTTGGCAAGGCTGGAAAAGCCTCTATCAAGGAAGACAGGCAAAAGGGGGCAGTGGAATTAGGGATAGATGGTAGGTCAGCCAACTAGTGGTACCCTGGTACCCAGCACACTTAGTTCTTTGTAATAAACCAACAAGCTTTTCTCCGTTTTGTCTTTAAAATTGTCCCAGAGGTCTTGGAGATGAAACACAGTGGGCCATGTGTTGGTAATTGTTGAAGCTGGGTAAGGAATACATCAAGTTCTTACACTGTTGTCTCTGCCTTTATGTAGATTTGAATATTCATAGTAAATTGTTTAAGCTGTCATACTGTTGGAATGAAGAATGGAGCTGCATATGAGGAAGCACTTGAAGTGCTCCATCCCTTCCAGGACAGAGTCGGGGGCCTCCCAGAGCCAGTACAATGGCCAGGAATGTAGTGGGGGACCTCTGATCTAGAAGGTATGCTCCTGCCTCTCAAGGTCCTGTACTTGTTTGACAGCTTGGAAACCACTCTGCAGATTCGGCGTCGTCTCATCTCACAGACTGAAGCACCTCTTCTGAGTCCTATGTGTGCCCTTTTCTGTTGTGGGTCAATTCCAAGGGGCAGTGAAAGTGGCCAGCAAGACGGATGCTTGGGCACCGGCAGCTCCCTCCAGATGAGCGGCTGTTTCTTGTAGGTGTCAACCAGGCCCCAGGAAACGCGTCCCCTCAGCCCCGCCTGCCCATCTGCCTGCCCCCAAGCAGAGGACTAAGGCGGAAGAGAGAGGAGAGGAAAATGGCACAGCCGCAGGAAGCAGGCCTGCATGATTCAATGAGTGGGGCAATCTGCAGGCTGATAGGTAGGTTTCTATGGGGCACGTGAGGTAGACATGGACCACCACTGGGCTTCTCCTCTTGGTGTCTGTGCTCCACCTCTGTGCTTGCCAGAACCTGCCTTCTCAGCCAGCATGGCCACCTGTCCCGACCTCACCCTGCCTCGAAGGACTGAGCCGCCTTGGTGAACGCCGGGCCTTTCTCAGTGGGCCCACTGAGGCCAGGCTTGGGAGTGGAGCTGATTGAGGTGGCTCCAGCTTCAGTCAGGAATCACCTTTTTTCATCAGTCTTGTCTGAGCTACAACAGATGCGATCTAGCCCACGTTTTTAAGAATGAGTGGGTAATATTTTACCTAGCTCTTCATATCCACATTTAGTGAAAATGAACTGCCAAACTCTCAAAGGAAAATATACCCTTTTATGCAGGAGGCAGGAATTGTCAAGGAAAAATGTTTGCAGGAAGTGGGAAGTGGAAAGACTGAGTCGGTGCTGAGAGCAGGTGGGCAGGCCCTTGCCCGTACCGGGCGCCTCCCTCTCCACAGCAGAAAGGCAGAGAAGGGCCCACAGCCACTTCCTCGCTGGTCTGCAGAGCCCAGAGAAGCCCTGAGAGTGGTTTCCCGCCTCGCTCTTGCCGTCAGTCTTTGTCCTCTCCTTGTCCCAGAAGGATGTGTCGAATTTCCAGGGCATCTGGTACCTTGCCTAAAAACCGCCCTAAAACTGCATAAGGTCAAAGAATAAAACAAGCTGCTTTAATGTTCTGCTCACCTGTTTCCTGAGGAACATGGTGCTCCAATTAGGAGCTCTGCGTAGGGTCTCTGGAGAGAAGGAGTGTGCTAAGAACAAAGTCTTAAGTGAACTGAACCCAGGAGCGGATGAGGAGGTGCTGAGCTGAGCCCTGACAGCGCTGAGCCCCTAGCCCAAGCCCACTGGCCAGGCTGCCCCGGAAAGTGCAGCCATGCTGCTCTAGGCCCAGGCTCTGCAGGTGCAGTGCCTTGTGGCAGCCATGGAACAGGTGGCGTGTGGTGTGTGACAGGGTGTGGTTAGTGTGGCCTGGGGTGGAGGGGTGGGGTGGTATGGCAGGTGGAAAAGACTAGAACGGACTCCCGAGGGTGCCATCTTCAGCCCCTGTTATTTAGGTGGCATGTGGCTAAGAGGCCATGACTCTTCTAATGACCAAAATACAGAATTGAACAAAATAGGAATTGGAATGAGAAGGTGGGCTCCTAGGAAAGGTGCAGAAGCTCTTAGCTTTGTCACCGAGTGACGTGGCCCCAGGCTAGCTGCTTCCTCACTTGTCTTCTCCTCAGATTCTCTCCTCACTTTTCAGAAGAGGAAATGTGCCTGAGGGCAAGCTGCCAGGCCTCTGGTGATTGCACCCACATCTTAAGCCCAGAGCAGAACTGGGCCGGCATGCAGGCAAGATTAGACAGCCACCTCACTTCTGGATCCCAACTCTGTATTGGCAGATTCATGTTGGAAAGGCAAGACTTGAGTGCAAGGGGACAGAAGAACCGAAGGTGAGCAGAGGTGTGCAGCAGAGAAAAGCACCTGGCACACCCCCTGCCCAAAGTTCATGTCAGAAGTACACCAAAGGTGTGGGCAGATGCTTCAGCCTCCAAGCCTGTGTTGGCCTTGAGGCAGCATCTGACACTGCGGGGAGGAGTATGCCACCTCCCCTAGACACCCTCAGGCCTTGTTCAGACAGGTGAGGTGCCACTCCTGTGGAAGTTCTGCTCCAGAACCAGGAGTCTGTGCTAAGCAGGGTAGGCAGCACTGCCCTCTCCCCTGGGGTGCTGCCTGCCCAGATGACAGCACCTCGGAGCACCCGGCTTCTCAAATGCCGCTTGCCCTGCACCCTCTTTCCCTGGACTTACAGGTGTGCCCAGGGCTCCTGCCTCTGACTCCCGTGCAAAACCTTTCTTTTTTTCTGTAGCCTCTTTTTCGTCCCCTCCTGGGGCAACTTAGATCCAAAAATACTATCAGATTCAGTCTTTGTACACAGGCAAGTTGATCACAACAAGGAAAGTGGGATGTGAGAATCCAGAAGATTCCGCCCTGGTTCCCTGCAGCCTGGAATAGCCCTACCACAGAGACCGCCCCTTCAGGGTCTCCTCTGCATGGTCTGCAAGCTTGCATTAGAATCTCAGAAAGCTGATGGGGTGTCAGAAAGCTGATGGGGTAGACTGCTCAGTGCAAAATAGGTCCTAGGTGGCTAGGTTGGGGAGGGTGCAGGGAGAAATTAACGTAAGAAGAGCACTGATGAGTCAGACACGTCAGGGGTGGCAGCCTGCCTCTGATCTTAAATCCCAGCGCTGTGCTCCAGGTTGAGTCCCTCTATGTTGGAGATACCTTGTTTGCAAAAGTTTGCTGAGAATGGTTAATAATCCTGCTCTGCCTACCTCACAACATTTCATTAAATGAAATAACACTACCAAGTGTTAAGTTACTGTAATTAAATTGTACACCTGGCTCCCAGCTCCCCAAGATAGCCAGGCTTATGTGAATATAAATTGGCACCATTCTGAAGAACATTTTGTTGCTGTCATAAATCTGGAGCTGCACCTGGCCCGTGACACAGCAGCTGTACTCTTGGGTTAACATCCTGGAGGAGCACCAGCGTGTGCACCAGGAGATAGGCGTATCAGTGATCAGAAAAACCTGGAAACCACCCAGTGCCCGTCAGGAGAAAGGATCAGTCGTGAAATAGTCATGCAGTGGAATGTGGTAGTGGTGAAACAAATGAGCCAGGGCTCCATGCATCACCACAGATGAACCTCATAAGCAGCACATGCAAAAAGCAAGTTGCAAAAAACCTAACCTATGGCCCCAGTTCCACAAATTGAAAAACATGAACATAGAGGTGATAGTTGCCCCCAACATTGTGAGTGCATTAAATGCCACTGAATTGTACCTCTCAAAGTGGTTAATTTTTTTTTCCAAAAAATAATTTCTTTAATTTTTTTTTTGGTATCATTTATCTACAATTACATGAGGAACATTATGGCTACTAGACTCCCATCATTAAGTCCCCACCACATACCCCATTACAGTCATTGTCTATCAGCGTAGTAAGATGCTATAGAATCACTACTTGTCTTCTCTGAGTTGTACAGCCCTCCCCATGCCCCCCCCCCACATTATGTCTGCTAATCGTAACGGCCCTTTTTCCCCCTTGTCCCTCCCTTCCCACCCATCCTCCCCAGTCCCTTTCCCTTTGGTAACTGTTAGTCCATTCTTGGGTTCTGTGAGTCTGCTGCTGTTTCATTCCTTCAGTTTTTTCTTTGTTCTTATACTCCACAGATGAGTGAAATCATTTGATACTTGTCTTTTTCCGCCTGGCTTATTTCACTGAGCGTAATACCCTCTAGCTCTATCCATGCTGTTGCAAATGGTAGGGTTTGTTTTCGTCTTATGGCTGAATAATATTCCATTGTGTATATGTACCACATCTTCTTTATCCATTCATCTACTTGATGGGCACTTAGGTTGCTTCCATTTCTTGGCTATTGTAAATAGTGCTACAATAAACATAGGGGTGCATCTGTCTTTTTCAAACTGGGCTGCTGCATTCTTAGGGTAAATTCCTAGGAGTGGGATTCCTGGGTCAAATGGTATTTCTATTTTGAGTTTTTTGAGGAACCTCCATACTGCTTTCCACAATGGTTGAACTAATTTACATTCCCACCACCAGTGTAGGAGGGTTCCCCTTTCTCCACATCCTTGCCATCATTTGTTGTTGTTTGTCTTTTGGATGGTGGCCATCCTAACTGGTGTGAGGTGATACCTCATTGTGGTTTTAATCTGCATTTCTCTGATGATTAGCGATGTGGAGCATCTTTTCATGTTTCTTTTTTAGAGAAGTGTCTGTTCAGATCCTCTGCCCATTTTTTAATTGGATTATTTGCTTTTTGTTGAGGTGCGTGAGCTCTTTATATATTTTGGAAAAATGGTTAATTTTGTTATGTGGATCTCTAGTGGTTACCTCATAGAATAGGGAAGGTTGTATGAGCAGAGAACTAAAAAGAGCTTTGTTTACAGATGTGATTTTTGTATATTGAAGGTGGGGACACAGGTATTTCTTATATTGTTCATTATGCCTTTTTTTTTAGCAAAAATATTTCAAAATAATTTTTTTTAAAGACAAGCATTCATTTCAGTTGCATCCCCTCTGGCAGTTTTCCTCCAGAGAGAGGTCCTAGGGAGGACAGTGCGGGGATGGGGTTGCCATGGAGATGAGCTTCCTGGGTGTCAAGGAGCTCTCCACATCCCATTCTGGGCTAGCAGGCATTCCACAATGGTCCCCACTAGTGGTTCCTGGAACATTCTCCAGGAGATGAGTGATTCACAGGTGAACTACCAAGTGCCCCCCACACCCCTTTCTCTGAAAAGCAGGCTGGGTGGCGGGAAGAGCTGAAGTCTTCCAGGCCATGTGCCCCCTCCCAGCAGAGCCGATGGCATGAAGCCTGCCGAATCAGCCTTACGTTTGCCCACACAGTCTTGACAGATGCACAGAGACAGGACATGCACAGGCCATATGGTAGAAAGATGCTGGAGCAGGCCTTGACTTGTTAGATCCAAATAAATGGTTCCTGACCTGGATAAATGAGCTTGAAATTTGAAGACACCACAATGAATTAGTCAATGCCTGGATTTTCTAGTGGGTTTTTGGTGGAGCTGCCCATCTTCAAACTCTGTCCAGTGTCCTGAGCTGTCCGCAGGGCCCTCAAGCCGCAGCTGTGACATGAGACTTCTCTGGGTGCCCTGTTGGGGGAAGTGTGTGGCCAACTCCTCGGTGTGGAGGCATGTCACTGGACCCAGCAGCTCTGCTCCTTGCAGTGGGGGGCAGGAGGCCATCCTCTTTGACTAGCCCCACTAATCTCTTAATGATTTAATGCCTGACTTCTTCCATCTACACCTTGGCTTTATAACCTGAGCCTGCCTGCGTTTGAGGCACCCTGACTGACAAATGGAACATTTTTTTAAGTCTGGAAGCTCTTTGGGTGCCTGAGGGTGTGGTCTGGGGCAGGGTGGACCCTCTCTGTCCCAGATGCTCCATCAGATCACCTCACCTTTACTGTCTCCTAGCTGGGCCTCCGCATTCTGTTACAGCCTTGCCTTCGAACTCCGTTATGGGGCCTTTGAACTTGAGGCCAGCGGTCTGGAGACACATGGGAGGGGCACCTGCCCATCCCCCGATCATCCTCCCCAGCCCTCCTGCACCAGCGTCTGGGTGTGACCTGTGTGTGCCTCGAGACTGCTGTAGACAGCTGGGGCCAGAAACGATGAGAATGAGCATCCCGGCCAGGGCCTCTTTTGTCTTTGTGATCCAAGTGGTGTTTTCCAGAAAACTGCAAATACCCCATGTGGTATATATAATAAAAAATAAAGATTGGATTTTTGCATAGTTCCTGGCACAGAGACCCTAGGCCCTTGGAATTTATTGGCTTTGTACGCTAATGAGATGACTCCCGTGAGAGCCCTAGGTAGCTTTAGGAAGTGGGGTGGTCACCTGAAACCACCCCTGTGACAAGAGGCTTAGAACTTTCAGCCCCACCCGCTGACCTCCAGGGAGGGGCAAGAGGCCACAGGTGGAGTTCAGTCACCAATGACTCATGATTTAATCAAGTGTGCTTATGTGATGAAACCTTGATAAAAAACCTCTAAACACAAAGTTTGGGGAGCTTCCAAGTTGGTGACCACAACCATGTGCCAAGAAGCACAGAATCTCCTGAACGCAGGACTCTTCCGGGCCACCTTTGACCGACTGTTCATTTTCATCCTTTTATAGCAATCTGTAGTAGTAAGTACAGCATTTCCCTGAGTTTGCAAGTTGTTCTAGCAAATTATCAAACCTGATGGGGGGTTGGTCACGGGCTGGGCAGAAGCACAGGTAACCTGGGCACCCCATTTGTGGCTGGCATCTGAAAGGGCAGTCAGTGACCGAGCCCTTAATCGGTGGGGTCAGCACCAGCTCTGGGTAGTGACAGAACTGAATTGTCAGACATCCAGTTGGTGTTAGATAGAGAGTTTGTTGGACCCCACTTTTGGCTAACAATTCCCTTTGCACCAAGCATCTGTTGTAGGCAACTGAGAGGCAGCGTGATGCAGTGAAAGACACTCATGGTAGAGAATCAGGCCACCCCAGCTCTGCTGCCCAGCCGCTGCCCTCAGGCATATGGTTTGGCCCTCTGCCTCCCCTGCCCCTATCTCTGCATCTGTAAATGAGGGGGCAGTTAAAAATCCTTGGGCCTTAATACTAGGAATCTGTATTTCTAACAGCCAGATGATTCTTACACATTCTCAAGTTTGAGAACCACTGCTTATGCTTCCCTACCTATAAAAATGAAAAAGCTTCCACCTATGTCTTTAGGAAAATTCCATCTTCCTTTATTCTCACCATTTCAAATAATTCACTCCTAAATTCCTGACACACCAGCAAACCGTAGTGAGTAAGCCCAAGTTTCCTGCCTGTCGTCTGCTGAGACCCACCTGCAGGAACTTTCTCCTACTTTCAAAAGTCTTTGGAGGCCCAGCAAAGAATTTAGCTGGAAGCTTTAAAGTTTACCAGTAATTTGGAAGCAGCTGAAGTAAGGCCTGGGAAACAAGCGAAAAATTCAAACCACAAAATCCTCCCAAGTCCCAACAAACACAGCTGAAGAGGCAACACTTCGCTGCCAGGGTGGCAACAGATGGCAAGACCCACGTGCACGTGCACACACATGTTCACACCAGCTACCCGAAGATTCCAGTGTGTCAGCTAGGCTGCCCTGCGGGCCGGAGTCGACCCAAGCCACCAGGGGCACAACCTTCCTGTCCGAACAGGCCCCGAGCAAGGAATTAAAATGTAAATCTCCCATAATCTTGCTAACAAGGAAAGCTGCTATATACATTTCAGGATATTTCCGTCTTTTTTTCCTATGTTTTGACATAACTTTTCTTAACACAATTGGAATTATACTGTACCTATGCAGCTCACTACAGAAGCTACCAATTGTGTGTGGCTATTTAAATTTTAAATTCATTAGGATGCAAAACTCACTTCCTCACTCAGTCACAAGAACCAAAGAATTCCAGAGCTAGGTAGTCACACATCTAGTGGCTACAGTATTGGGCAGTGCAGATAATTACCATCATCACAGGATTCTGCTGGGCTGCGCTGATACATGCGGTTTTATTTTTATTTTTTAACCTGTGGTTTATACTGTGAGCATTTCCCCATTTATTCAAACATTCTTGAAGAAAACAATTTCTCACATCTGCATGATACACAATTATGTGGTCATACCGTAATTTATTTTACCCATCTTCTACCATCAGCCATTGAGGTCACCCACTCTTTGCTATTATAAATAGTGCTGTGAGGAACTGCCTTGTCCTTAGATCTGATTTGCATCCTTGATTATTTCTAGATTACTCCTACAAGTGGAATTGTTGTGTTAGGGAAGGCACGCATTTTCAAGGCCTTGAAATACAGTGCCCAGTGATCTCCCAGAAAGGTCTCCCTCTTGCCAGCAGGCCGCTGAAGAATCCTTCCTTGGAGATGAGTAAAGGAATAATCTGGAAACCTTCTGAGAAGACGAGAGTCAGCGAGGAAGCCCTGTCTGCCTGTCTCTGAGCACAGAGCCCAGTGCTTTGGGCATGCAGTATCTGGAGCAGGGAGAACCATAGAGAAGACTGGACTAGTCATTCCTGAGGACCAGAACCTTCTGCACCAGCAGCCCAAGGCTCTGTCTTTGGAAGGGACATTTGGAGAGGGCAAAGGTGATGGTTAATTTTATGTGTCAGCTTGACTGGGCTAAGGGATGCCCAGATGGCTGGTAAAGCACATCTATAAGGACTTTTCTGGAAGAGATTAGTGTTTTGGTGTGGAGAGTAAAGAGGATCGTGTCATCAATGTGGGTGGGCATCACCAGCCCACTGAGGACCTGAGGAGGACGAAGTGGTGGAGGAAGGGCGAGCTCGCTCTCCCCTTGAGCCCCGACGTCCACCTCCTCCTGTCTGCTGGCACTCCTGGTTCTTGGGCTTCCGGACGTGGACTGGGACGGAGGCCGTCAACTCCCCGGTCTCCAGCTTGCAGACAGCAGGTCCCAGGACTCCTCAGCCCGTGGACGTCCCGTTGGCTCAGCTTCTCCGGAGAACCCTGACTAACGCAGCAGGAGCATGCCGAAGACTCTCGATTCATCGCAAACCTCGTTCCGTGGCATGGTCATCTACGAGTTGCTCTAAACATTTTCTGAGTCCATTTATCCCCTCACCTCCCAGGGCAAGTGAGTTTTGTCCAGGGAAGAGGTAGGCCTCCACTCCGCTTCCCTCATGCTTCCCAGGTGGTTCTGAGGTTGGGACAGCAGAGCCGTGTTTGCTTTAAACTGTCAGCATGGCCGCGCCTCCCGTCTCATCCCCTCTCTGTCTTTATTCTCCCCAGCCAAGGCCCCTCTTCTTTCCCATGAGCTGCCTGCCCCTTTTGCCTTTCAGTGACCTTTGTGTGTCCTCCAGGCCTACCACCTCAGTCCTGACCTGGGCAGTCAGACCCACACGGGAGTCCAGGTTTGTGGCTCAGGGCCCAAGCTTCAATTCTGGCACCACTGTTCCTTTTGTCATTTTGGCTACTGCCTCACTTCTGCTCCCTGTAAAATGGCAGTGCCTCTTGACAATTGTGAAGCAGCACAGAATGGCCCTGTGGCAGTTGCACCATTCAGGGCACCCCTGATAAGAGGGAGCCAGTGAGCACAGAGCAGCATGCGAGCTGGAGCTGGCCTGGGTTTCTGTGCCTGCAGAAGGCAAACTGGTCTGCTGTCAGCCTCTGCAAGGCCCTGGCCCTCACAGGATGAGCTGAGCTAGGCCACCATAGGCCTCAGGGCTGCTGAAGTCTCCTTCCTTGGAGACAGGTGAAGGGATCCCCTGGGAGGAACCATTTAAAACCAAAAGTCACATCTTTCTTACGAGCCTGAAATGCTGGCAGCGAGAACAACACCCCGAAGCCTTCAGAGCCCTCGGGCAGCTGCCCCAGCTTCTTTCCAAGCTGAGTCTTGGCATTTAGTCTCCCTCCAGGCTGCTGGCTGGCCCAGGGGTTGCTGCGTCCTTGTTCTCTACTCTCATTGTGGCCTGGGATATTCAACCGCCTAAACCACTGCTCCCGGGGAGCTTTCCCCACTCCCACCCGCAAAACGGAGACTCTGCTCCTCCCTACAGGAGAGTCTGTTACGGGCTGTCTCCCTGGCAGGGAAAGAACTAGAAGTCAGAACACCTGGGTCCTTCCCCACTCTGCGGTGCTCTGGTGAAGCGCCCTCATCCTCCTCCTCTGGGGCTCCTTTGAGCAGGGAAGGGTTTGGGCTCCGACTTTCCCCCCCGGAGTGTCCAGGGGCCCTGAATGGGATGCTGCAGGAAAGCTAGGGTGCTGGGGGAGGAGGCAGCAAAGTTTGTCAAGAAATCCCATCCTGCCTGTTTACACTTGGAGCCTTCCTGCAAGCAGCAAGGGCCTGGGCCTGTGAGGGCAAGGGAGTCAGCAACTAGCGGCTCCTTTAAGGCAAAACACCTGCAGACCTGTAGACTCACTGACTCACTCACCTGCGTGGAGGATGCTGGGGCAGCCGGCCCACACCCCCCATCCTGGATGTGGCCATCCCCCAGCTACTGGGACAGTTGGGTGCTAACTGCCCACAGCTGCCCCTTCTCTGGAACATCACCCTTGGCAGAGGAAACCTGCCTGGCCAGAGATTAGCCATGCTGCACACCAGGCAGTGGTCAGTGTGTGACTGACCAGGTGCGTCCCAGGCCAGCCCCTACCCCCAGATGGGACAATTCTGTGGTGCGGGTCACACCCAAGGAAGGGCTCCAGGACCAGTGCCCTGCTTCCTCCTGCCCACTCACTTTCCTTCTCTCCAGGAGCTGCTTTCAAAGAATCCCTGTCTCCGGCTCTGCTTCTAGGAAATCACAACCCCTACAATTTTGCACGTATCAGGTACAAAATCAATACTTTTGTACAGGTGTCTGTCACCGGGTCTCCCTGCCACCCACTGTCCAGGTTTCCACTGGGACACAGATGCCCAGCAGGACTCTGGTCCTGATACCTTAAAATATCCCAAGAGATTCAAGCAGGGGCAAAAAAGACATCCTTCTAAGCAAACAGGTGGGTCCCCAAATGGCTGGACCCAGGTCTCCACAGCAACCTGAACACCCCACAGAATTACTCCGTGGCACAGAAGAGAGCACCAAGGTCTGGAGAGAAGAGACTGGCCAGGGCAGGATTGCAGGCATGGCACTGAGCTCTGTTTTCTGGATCCTTGATTTGTCTCTCCCCAGAGCATGCATGGCTCAGGCTGCTGGACTGTGGGGGAGCCCCTCTCCACACTGACTTTGCTGCCCGCACAGGCCTCCTGAACTCTCCCTCATCCTTTGGGCTTCCAGCATCACCTCATCCAGGAAGCCTCTGCCCCCCAGGTTGGCCAGGAGGGCACAGCCCATGTCCTGCCTCTCCGTCTGAGTCTCAGCCTGGCATTTGAGGGATATCCCATCGTATCACTCCATCCCACTCTGGTCTGTCATCTGGACGATGTGAAGCTTTGTCTTTCTAGAACCTTCTGCCAGACATTTTCTTCTGTCAGACATTGAGCCTAAGGGCTTTGTGTAAAGAAACTTGCCTGAGGTTATCCTTGATGCCAGGACTTCGGCCAGACTCCAGCATCTTTATTAGCTTTTGTCTTGCCAATGGGTTTCAGCCCCGGGCAAGTTCACTATGGATTCAATGTGACCAAAGAAATTGACAGCAAAATGTTCTTGGGGTGAAAGGGTTATACCCAACTTTATTTCCAGGTGGCAGGTCAGTCACTAAAATACTATTCACTCAGAGCAAGTCTGTAGGCAGCAAGATGGTTGGTCTCTGCCTCTGGACCCCTCTGTCTGCACAGTTGTCCTCTGGGCCCCTCTGCACAGTCGTCCCACACAGCCGTCCTCTGGGCCTCTCTGCACAGTCGTCCCACACAGCCGTCCTCTGGGCCCCTCTGCACAGTCGTCCCACACAGCCGTCCTCTGGGCCTCTCAGCACAGTCGTCCCGCACATCTGTCCTCTGGGCCTCTGTCCTCCGCGCTGCCACCACTCCAGCCTCTGCTCTGCCCTCTGCAGCCTTGCAGCCATACCACCGTGTCTTGCCCAGAACACTGGGCGGAGCTCTTTTATATAGAGTCAACAGCCATGTATTGCCCACAGGTGTGCAGTGAGCTAATTAACCAGAGCCAGGTGAGAATCCTGGCCACAGGAACTCTCATTTTATCCACACTCCACCCTCCAGGATTCTCTCCTCTCAATCTATGTGCCCTTAGTCCTCTGCAACGGTCCCTGTGCAAGGAAGCTCGAACATTGTTCTCCAGTCTCTCCAGCAAAAAGTCTTGCAGACACACAGGCTGGACTTGTAGCTCTGTCTCTGACCTCTGCCTCTTTGGTCTTAATGGCTGGAACTGCTGCTCTGGTTTCAACTGTTGCCATAGCTCTAGTAAGATCCTATTTGACTTCCCATCTAATTTCCTTCCATCTGCTCCTGCCTGTATTAAATCAACCCACATCTGGGTCCTCGTAACCTTCATGGGGCCCTGTAAATTCTTCTTATGAGTAACAGGTCTTATTCCTTTCCAAATTCTCGTTGCTTCAGCCTCTCCTAAGTCTGCTGCTGTACGTGTCACCTCGCTTATGGGATGCCCTAAGTGAGGGGAAAGAATGGCCACTAGAGACCCAAAGAGGGATGTAGGAGCTGTTTGAAGTACAATATCTCTCATCCCAGTAGTGAAAATCTCTTCATCTGGGCCATAATTCTCTGGACTATAGATGGCATTTCTCGTGCCTAGCTCTCATAGCACCTGTTGGAGTTCAGCATATGTCTGCCATCTAACAGGAGAGGATGGTAGATCACCCGGATTGGGCCACACAGCACGAAGTGCAGCCATAAGCCAATCGAGGAGGGAGTGACTCCCTGGGGTCTGATGTGCATTTTGTAATCCTGCCTCAAGGCAGGCTGCACTGTCAGGGAAGACAGCCTTCCCATCTCTGATCCCAACAGAACAATTCCATCCACCCCCAAGTCCCACAGACACAGGAGCCAAGCTGATACTGACTCCGAGGGCTTCTGCCTAAAGCGGTAGCCCAAATCCACCAGCTCAGCCTGAGTATAGGGGCGGACCATACAGTGCTCCATGACCTGGGGAGGGGGCTGCTCCTCTCCTTGGGGGGAACTTTCAGCTGCTGGGTCTTTATTTTCCTTACAAGCACTGGGCGTGCTTTCAATAGAGGAGGCGCTAGTGCCTCCGGCATCACCCCTTCGTCTTTCTCCAGCCCCTCCATTTCTGGGGCTGATGGCCCCTTTCCCTCCCTGCCCCCCTAGTGCCTCCTCTGCTACAACCTTTACCTTTTCTACTGTAACTCGCAGCAATGCCACCCCAGTCTTCAGAAGGTCTCTTACCTTCAGCTCAATGCTTCGCAGCTGACATTCTCATACCACCTCCACCTGTGCTTCCCTCAGAAGTACGTCTTTTTCCTTGATGGCCTCTTCCTCCTTCAGAACACCTGGCAGCACTGCCATCTTGTCTCCAATGGCACCTTGCTGCCGGTGCTCTTTTGCTGCCTCCTCTCACATCAATGCCATCTCCTTCCTCAGGGAATCCACAGAAGTTTGCAGCTCGTGTTCTCTGCCACCGTTTCTTGGGTCTCCTCGGTAGACTTTTTTAATACTCGGAGAAGGAGCCAATCCACAGGCCCCGTTGCCTCCCGGGCACTCTGCTTCTCAGAGGATCTGTTTACCATAGAAAGGCCACCCCTACTGCCTCAGGTGTCACCTCCACTTGCCTCCAGTCCTGGGGAGGGCAGCCACCTCAGACCACATACCCATTGGGGAACGATCCACTGTTTCCCCATTCACAGGGGCAGCCCGCTGAAGCACCCCTCCCACAAGGGCAGCCTGTCTTTTTCCCTGATCAACAATGAATCCTGCTGACTATGCCAATTGTCTTGCCAATGGGTTTCAGCCCCGGGCAAGTTTGCTATGAATTCGGTGTGACCAAAGAAATTGACAGCAAAACGTTCTTGGGGTGAAAGGGTTATACCCAACTTTATTTCCAGGTGGCAGGTCAGTCACTAAAATCCCATTCACTCAGAGCAAGTCTGTAGGCAGCAAACTGGTCTCTGCCTCTGGGCCCCTCTGTCTGCACAGCAGTCCTCTGGGCCCCTCTGCACAGTTGTCCCACACAGCCGTCCTCTGGGCCTCTCTGCACAGTCATCCCACACAGCCGTCCTCTGGGCCTCTCAGCACAGTCATCCCACACAGCCGTCCTCTGGACCTCTCAGCACAGTCATCCCACACAGCCGTTCTCTGGACCTCTCAGCACAGTCATCCCACACAGCCGTCCTCTGGGCCTCTCAGCACAGTCGTCCCACACAGCAGTCCTCTGGGCCCCTCTGCACAGTCGTCCCACACAGCCGTCCTCTGGGACTCTCTGCACAGTCATCCCACACAGCCGTCCTCTGGGCCTCTCAGCACAGTCTCCCGCACAGCCGTCCTCTGGACCTCTCAGCACAGTCGTCCCGCACAGCCGTCCTCTGGACCTCTCAGCACAGTCGTCCCGCACAGCCGTCCTCTGGACCTCTCAGCACAGTCGTCCCGCACAGCCGTCCTCTGGACCTCTCAGCACAGTCGTCCCGCACAGCCGTCCTCTGGACCTCTCAGCACAGTCGTCCCGCACAGCCGTCCTCTGGACCTCTCAGCACAGTTGTCCCGCACAGCCGTCCTCTGGGCCTCTGTCCTCAGTGTTGCCACCACTCCAGCCTCTGCTCTGCTCTCCTGCAGCCTTGCAGCCATACCACCGTGTCTCACCCAGAACACTGGGCGGAGCTCTTTATATAGAGTCAACAGCCATATATTGCCCACAGGTGTGCAGTGAGCTGATCAACCAGGGCTGGGTGAGAATCCTGGCCACAGGAACTCTCATTTTATCCATAGCCTCCCCTCCACTCCTGCCTTAGGGGAGTGTGAGTCTGGAACTCTCCCAGCAGAAAAGGCAGGTTGTGGGTGGAGGGCGGAGGGCTTGAGTCAGTGATTCTGATAGCAGTAGCATTTAACTGATGCTTCTCGGGTGTGGAGCCACCAGTCCTTACATGCCTATACCCAGTCTTTCCAGGACATTTGAACCAGGGCCACCACACTGCACAACTCTGGGTGTGGGGAGGAGGAGACTCACAGGATGAAATAGGGCTGGATTTGTGGGGTGTTTGATGCCTTATTAAGCCCCATTTGCAGAAGGGATGAAAACATGCTTAGAGAATATAAATCCTGTGCTGAAGTTCTATTCTCATGGCAGAACTCAGGCCACCCGACCCTGCCACTGGAGGTCAAAGGTGACATGAACCTGGATTCTTGTCAAAGTGCAGACCTGTTCCCTGCAGTGAGTTCCTTCCTGTTTTCCTAAGGATCAGTCCCACTCCCGGGAGCAGGGAGACTTTCCCAGAACCCAGGGGCAGATCCTTGGCCTCCAGGCAGCAGAGCAGCTGATGGACAGCAGAGGCCTGGCGTTCCTGCCTCACTGAGCACTGAAGTACTGCTCTGGGGCCTCACACTGGTGACCCCAATGTGGCAGCCGCTTTTTCGGGCTCTTTAATAATTTAGAGAATGTATGCTATTCTGCAGGGAAGTTTCATCCCTGGATTCAGAAGCACAATGCCCTGGGGATCGTTTCCAGTGGGAGGTGAAATTCCACTTGTCCCAGCCACCCAGAACACGGGCCTGTTCCCGGAAGTGGCTCTGGTCTCTGGGTGTGTACAAACATCCTAGAAGACCGGGGGGCTGGCAGCCAGGACCCCAGGAACTAAGGTAGGAGCCTGTGGCTTGGCTCGGTTCAGCTGTCGGATGCTGGGGGCCCCTGGCAGGTGCCTTCCCCTCTGTCTCCTGTCTGCTCAGGTCATAGGCTGCATGTCCAGCATGTGGAACTCCAGGACCTTCTCTGGAAGGCTACACAGCACTGAATATACTTCATGCCACTAAATTGTACACTTAAAAATAGTTACAATGGTAAATTTCATGTTATGTGTGGTTTACCACAGTTTTTAAAAGTGTAAAAAAAAAAGTGCCCAAGTAATGAATGTTCATTCAGGAAACATGAGCAAATAGAAAAAATAATTTTACTTACACCAAAACCCCTCCACTCTGCCAAAAAACAAACTAGTCTCCTGTGAACTTCTAATCCACAAAGCCAAAAATGGCCTGCTTATTATCAGGCACTCAGTAGGCCCGCCCTAAATATCATAAAATGGTGAGAAAAATCCCACCCCAAGATAACCACAGCTGTTATTTTGGTATCTATTGTTCCACACTTTTCTCATGCAAATATATGACATAAATATAAATATGTGTGTGAATGTTTATGAAAATAGAATCTAACTGTACCTACACTCTGGAAGCTTTTTCTGCTCACTTACCAGTGTATTATAAATATATTTCCATGTTCTGCATTTTTTGTGGTGGCACCCAGGACTGAATTCTGTCGTGTGAATGTTCCTTTACCTGTTCAAATGGTGCCTATTACTGAACGTGTAAGTTGTTCCCATGTTTTCCCAATCATAAGGAAAGCTAAAGTTACGTCCTTGCATGTATATCTTTGGCTATTTGTGAGTGCATTTTTTAAGAGTAAATTCCTGGAGTTTCTGTGTCAAAGGGTCCGTGCGTGTTAGAGGTTTTTGCCTCATCTGGCCAGACTACATACTGGACTGACTACATCATAGCTATTTCCATGAACAGCAAGGGCGACTGTTGGAACGGAGGAAGGGGACCCCTCCACTGGCCAGACTCAGCCACGGCAGAAGTTCAGGCTGTGGGGCCCAGGAGGGGAGGTGTTTAGGGGGCCTAGGACTCCCCCATACACTCTGAATCCCTGGAATCTATGACTAGGTTTCCTTTGAAGACAAAAGGTGCCCTGAAAGTGTGATTAACTTAAGTATCGTGAAATGGGGAGGTTTTCCTGGATTCAAGTGAGCTCAGCATAATCACAAGGTTCTTATAAGAGGGAGTCAGGGGGGCCAGAGTCAGAGAGAGATGTGATGATGGAAGCAGAGGTCAGAGTGCTGCAGGGCCATGAATGAGACAAGGACTTCAGGCAGCCTCTAGGAGCTGAAAAAGGCAATAAAAGGGGATTCTTCTTAGTAAGAACTGTGGATTGCAGACCTCCAGACTGTAGGATAATAAGATCATGTTGCTGTAAGTCACTAAGTGTGCAGTGATCTATTACAGTAGCAATAAGAATCAAATATATCTCTCTCCACTGACCAGGTCCTGAAGCTCCATTGTCTAAGGGACAGTGGTCTCCCTCTGTACCCAGCAGCCTGATGACCTGAGCATTGCCCCCTCCCCTAACCACATGTTCCCCAGGCAGAGCATTCCCAAGGCTCTGTGCATGGGGACAGACAAGGAGGTGTCTGTCCCTCATGGCCCACCCAGGGCCCACCCTCGACCAGATGGTGAAATTACCTTCAAGGATGTTGGAAACTGGGTTTGCTTAAGGTCGCAGGGTAAGTGTGAGGTGGTGCGAGGACTGAACCCCAAGGTCTAGCCAGTGGGCTCCCCATCCACTCCACTAAGCTGAGCCTCTTTTTGTGCCAGTCTGACTTGCCTTCCTGGGGAGAGGCAGCCATTCACACTTTAGAATGACTAAGGCTGGACATCTGGCTCTGGGTACTCCCCCACCTATCAATGTGGTGTTACTACAGAGTAGTAGAGCTGGATTCTCATGTTGAAACCCAGTCTTGGGCTGGGTTGGTCCAGTTCTCATCCACTCTAGAGCTCACAGGGTCCTGTTGGCCACCCCACCCCTGAAGTCTCACCCTTTGCCTCCCCAAAACAAATCAGTTCTTGCCCTCTATAAAGAGTTGTTTAACCATGGCTCGTGCATGTGGCAGTGATGGTCCCTGCCATTTAATAAGCAAGGACTCTGTACCAAGTTCAGTGCCCTGAACTTAACCTGAGTCATTCAACTGAATCCTCTCAGCTCCCCTGGAAGTGTTATCCTCCTGTCGCACAGAGGAGGAAACTGAGCCCCTGAAAGGTTAACTCACATGCACAAGATCATTCAGCTACAGGCAGCAGAGCATGATTCAAGCCAGGTAATCTGACTCCAAAGCCCAGATCTGTCTGGGATTGGTTAGTAGAAGCTTTTCATTTGGCTTATTCTGTCAGCACTTCAAAACCCAGAGATTTTATAAAACAAGTTGGATTTCTAGAATCTCTTAAAAAATCCGATTCGCCAACTGAAAGAACTCCTGGTAGACAAAGCAAGAACAATTTGAGGAAGAAAATAAAATAGTATCGGATCAAAATCCAAGGTATAAAATAAATATCCATGCATTCATACTGCTATAAATAAAAGATCAAATAAATAAATGAAGAAGAGACGAATTTCCCACACAGAAGAATTCCAAATAATTGATGTAGCTACTCTGTCCTAAGGAAGTGGAATGTAAGTCCTTACTCCTTCCACAGAGTCCGGTGTAGAAAGCGGGAGAAAAGAGTGACATCACATTGGGGAAGCCTGACAAGCACTATCTCAGCCATGTGATCAAGGTCAACCTCAGTAAGTCACACAACACAAGGTCAACACGGCAATAATTCTCATTGATAGAATGGATCTTGATATGATGTGATGAGAATGGCATTTTCCCTGTTGAGACTTCCTCCTAAAGACTCATAACCCTAGTCTAACCATGAGAAAACCATCAGACGAATCCCAACTGAGACACATTCTATAAAGTCTCTGACCAGTCCTGCTCAACACTGCCAAGGTCATCAAAAACAAGGACAGTCTGAGAAATCGTCACAATGCAGAAGAGCCTAAGGAGACATGAGGGCGGCGTGTAATGTAGAATCCTGGATGGGATCCTGGAACAAGAAATGGACAGAAGGGAACAACTAAGGGGGTCTGAATGGAGTGCAGACATTAGTTAATAAATCCTTATTTATCATCAGTGTTGATTCATCAAAGGTGAGAAACACCATGCTAACGTAGGATTATCACACAGTGCCTGCAGGGACCTCTGGGCTCACTGTACCCTCCTGGGCCGGTGGTTTCTCTGCCAGGGAGGTCTTAGGTTATTCCAGGGGTGTGGAAGAAGGAGCCACCTCCCAGCCTTGGCCCCTCTAGCACAGCAAGGCCCAGGGGACAGAGGCCGGGCTTGTGTGTCCAGACAGCTGGGTGTGAAGCTTGTCTCTGCCCAGATTTTAGTCTATGGCCATGTCCGAACCCCCTCCCAGCACCAGGAACAATAACTGCTGTCTCCCTGGGGCCCTGGTCAGCCTCAAGGATCCTCTCAGAGTGCTGGCACCTGCTCAGGCAGGCCAGCTGCTGCTTCTGGTGTGAACTGCTAGTGGAGAGGCTCTCAGAGCCCAGTCTCTGCAGGACTGAGGGAGTCATCCTGGGATCATTTGCCTGCTGGGGAGTAGGGGGCGCATGGAGGTGGTGAGGGAGGGGTACCCGGTGCTTTCATAGAGACCTGGTAGTGCCTGCAGAGGGGCTCGGTACCCTGATGGGGCTTCTCTGGCTATCCCAACCCCACACCCAAGGCCCTAGTCCCTGCCTTGGATTAGGTGAGGGTCTGGCCCGGGATCCCTCTTTCTGTGCTAAGGCGTGAATTAGTGATGCACTCCCCAAGTAGTAGGCAGCCATGTGTAAGCAGTTGCTGAGGGTCAGTTGGAGGCAAGGACTAGATGGGGGCAAGGACCCCGTTGCACCCCTCCCCTGGGTCTCCATTTCCCGGTATCCAGGGCATGGAATGGGTGTGTACCTACCGCTCACCCACTTCTGGCCTAGTCACTTAGAGGTTGGCCAGTGGGACAGAGACAGCATCAGCGGGTGATAAGAATCCAGCCCCAGTAGGAGAAAAGGAAGGAGGAGGAGCCTGGGCTCCAGGAAGAACGTTCAGTGAGGGAGGGGCCAGGGTAGCAGCTGGGGGCCTCTGAGCCCGCCAGCGTGTGTGGCTGGGAGCCGGGGCACCAGGCTCAGCCGCTGCTCTCAGCTCGGGAGCCCCCGTGCCAGCTGGGCACAGGCGGGTGGGCACGGGCAGGGCTGCCTGCCAGACACACACACAGTGCCCTTTGAGGAGGTGGCAGCTGTCGGCCCAGACCCCCCTCTGCTCGCCATGGCCCTGCCTGCCCCCTCCAACATTTTACTGAGCACTGGGCCAGGGAAACGGCAGTGTACAACTGGGAACCCAGGATGTACAGTGGGGCAACCCTGCTTGGTTGAGTAGGATCCCCTGGCTGATCAGTCCTAAAACTGGGACCTGGGCCTCATGGTCGGCCTCAATCTCCCCCTTTCTTGTACATCCAAAACCCCCCTCATTGCTGGGGTGGGCTCTCCTCAAAACCCTCCAAGAGAAAAGCCAAGGCAGCCCCACCTCTTGGGGAAGAAGGCTGGAAAGCCTCCTAAGCCCCATGGGTGACTTGCTAATCGGAGATCTTGAGGTTTGGGGAGCTGGGGGCCAGGTCTAGGGAAGCTCACCTGCCACACGGCACTTTCTTCATCTGTTCTATCATTGTAGGCCTCCTGGCATTGCACACCTGGCAGGCAAAAGAGCCTGTCTCCCTGGGAAGCTGCCCCCACAGATTTCCTAGGGGCTGCAGCTCTCTGTCCCCCAGGGTCCCTGCTGCCAGCCAGCCTCATGGAACTGGCTCTGTTTCCTTCCCTGCCTGGCCCTTTCCTTCTCACTCATCCTCCCCAGGCATTAGGGGCCCTTCCTGGGCTTCCTCAGGGCCCAGGGCCAGGCTGTACATGGTGGGCAGCAGAACAGAGCCGGCAGACCCCTGATTCTGCCTTCTGGTGGCTGAGGGATCTCAGAGTCTCAGTCCGTTGAATGAAACACGGGAACAGCAAAGCCTGCATGGCAGGGCGTGGGGAATTAGGGCACACGTGTGTACCCGCTGTCTGTAAGTTACTGTGCTTGGACACCAAGTCGAATGTGGAGCAGCTGAAGAAATCGGGGATGTTTATCCCGGGGAAAGAAGGTTCCCGGGCCGGGCGCAGGGATGGTTTGCCTGTGGGTGGCCCCTGAGTGGGGGTTACCGGGAGACAGGATCCTCCCTAAAAGCCAGTCCAGCTCTGTCAGGGTGACCCGGCAATGAGTCAGGCTGATCCTGGCGAGTTGAGAGCTCCCCATCCCTTGGGCAGGGGCGGCGGGGGGAGCGCAGAGCAGACTGGGGAGCCCTGGGCAGCGTGGCCTGGGGGTACCGGGGTCTCTGGGCTTTCGGATGGAGGAGTGGAGAGGGTTTCCAGGAGCCCTGCTCGGCTGGCCTGCAATTGCCTTCAGACCTAGGGATTGGGAGCCCCGCCAGACCACAGGACAGGCGCCCAGCATCCCGGGTAATGTGCGTGGGGGGTGTGTTCTGGTCTCCAGAACCAGGTGGGCGAACACACTGTGCGACTTGAGGTGGCCCTTGAAGGATGTGTAAGGGGTGGAGACCAGCCTTCTCGCTGCGTTGGGCCGACAGAAAAATGCCGGGGTCCGGGGTCCTCTCCTTTAACGCGGCCCCCGGCGGAGGAGACGGGAGGGGGAGGGGCGGCGCGGACGGCGCATGCGCGGCGGGGGCTGGGGCTGCCGGACCGTCCGGCCGCCGGGAGCGCGCAGGAGCCACCGGCAGACCTGAAGAGCCGGGTCCCCGCGCGGGGGACTGCGAGCGGCGCGGCGCAGAGGAGCCCCCAGCCTGCCCGCGCCGCTGTCCGCCGGGCCCCGGGAGCGGCGACCAAGATGTCCGTGCCAGTGAGTACTGCCCGCCGGCAGGGACCCCCGGGTTGGCTGCCTCCGGCTGGGCCTGTGACCTCGCGCAGCCCGCCGCAGGCCTAAAGCTTTGGGGGCTCCCTGGCTAGGTTCGCCCCTGGGTCTTCTCGGGCTTGGGGATGGGAGCAGTCTGGGGGCGTCTACCCCAGGCTAGCCTCTCTGCCCCTGCCTTTCTTTCCATCCTTCTCCCTGGACAGTCGGGTCGGGCGGGGTCCGTGCTGTCCCCTCGGGGAGCCCCTAGGACGGCTGGGTTAGCTGGGGTCTTTGTTGGCCCCCGGGAAACCCCTGGGACAGCGGGGCCAGGCGGGAGTCTGTGCTGTCTCCCAGGACTGCCCCTTCCAGGATGGCCGGGCCTGCTGGGGAGAGGTCTGTGCTGCTCCCCGGGAAGTCCTCCAGGAAGGCTGGGCTGGGTGAGGCGGGGAGGTCTGTGCTGCCCCCCAGGGAGCCCAGTGCAGTAGCGGCCCTGTTGTGCTATAGGCACCTTAGTGGGATAGGCAGGCCCTGGGCTGCATCTGGGTCTGAGACACCCTTTCCCGTGGGTGGCTTGGCCAAGTGGGGATCTGTGCCTACCCCCCAGAATGGCTGATGCACTCACTTTCCTGCGAGGTTTTTTTCCTCTGCTGCTGAGCCCCTAAGGGTGCAAGTCAGCCCCTTCCTCCCTTCTAGCCATGAGGGCTTCTCTTCTCCCAGGACACCCCCTCGTACTGGCCCAGCAGGCCGGCTTGGGCAGCCCCCAGACCATGGCTCCACACTTAGGCTGGCACCTGAAGGTACCTGGGCCCCTCCTCCTGAGGGTGGCAAGTGATGCTGGCTACCCACAGTCACCAGGCCTCTGCTGCAGGCCCCAGCCCACTCTACAGATGGACTGACTGAGGTGGGGGCCAATGGATACCCTGTGTCCTGCTCAGAAGGGACACTGTCTGCAGCCGGGAAAGCTGTGGCCTCCAGCCATTGTTTCTCTGCTGGGTTAGGGGCTTTTCCCTCTGACAGGAAGGGGCAGTGGGCCAGAGGGCCTGTCCACCTGGCCTTGTTTCTGGGACTTCTCCCTCACTTAGGGGACCCTATCCTTACAGGGAAGCAGATAGTTAGGGCTTCTTGGCAGGGCAAGTGGCCTCTTAATTAACCACTATAGAGTGTGTGGAGATTACTGAAAGCATTGTTATTATGGAATTAAAGACCCCAGCTCCTGCCCGCCTCCAGAAGCAGTAATGCAGAGTTGCAGATGAAAAAATTAGGGCTTCCAGACTGTGATGATGTGAACCCCCGCTCCCCCCATCTGTTCTGGTTCAGAGCATAATTGCCTCATCTTTAGAAAGACAGAGAAAGAAGACAGAAAATGCCTGCCAAGCCCTTCTCTTCTGCTTTGCCTTCCTGCAAAGGTCTGGATCTTCCCTGGCCCAGGCATCGGGGGATTTCTCTGACTTTGTGGGCACTGGCTAGAGGGATGCATGGACCACCTGAGCCTGCTTGCAGGCCTGGGTCTTTAGGGCAGTAGTGACCAGGGAATGGGACTCAGACCACATCAGAGCCTGGACAGGCATCAGTTTGGGAGGTCTGTGCTTCATTTGATTTGGTTGTCCACAGTCACAGCAGAGGTCTGGACATCGAGTCTGTGATGGCACCCAGACCCCTCGCCTTCAGGACTTTGGGCAGCCTTTCTGGACTCTGTGCATCAGTGGCCCCACCTATAACAAGAGAGGGATGGTGGGAGGGCCAAGGTCGGTGTGGTTTGGACAGACAGGCACTGCTGTGGACACCTGCTGCGGAGACCTGCTGCCGAGGTCAGCTATGTCTCTACACACCATTGCCAGATCCAAGTCACTTCCCACCCTCCCGCCTGCAGCCACAGCCCTTGGGGATTGGGCAGAGGGTAGGCGCATGTCTCACCATCCACCTGCTACATGGCTGGTTTCTCAAATCACCCTGGCCCTCTCCTGGGACCTTGGGCAGTGTGTGAGTTGGTGGTGCTAGGAGTTCATTTTTGGAGCAGCTGTGAAATGTTTATAAAATTACTTTCATGTGCTGGGGCATGGTGAGGCCGCTTGGAGGCTTCCAGGCAGAGCTCTCTGCTCAAGCCCTGCTCTTGGAACCCAGAATGGTGACTGCCCATGTGGTGCTCACAATATGTTTGAGTTTTAAGCACACCCGTTCATTTGGGCAGTCTTTTCTTGGATGGGGCTGATGCAGGCACTTTGGCCCACGGAAATTACAAGATGCTTCAAATGGAATGGGAGGTGACGGTGGGGAGAGAAGAGCTTGGGACTGTCCAAGTTGAGCCAGGAGTGACTTTGTACGTGTTAGCCTCCAGGGATCAGCACGTCTCCCTGTTATTTGACCCACATGGGCTCTGGCGCCCAGAGAGGGGAAGGCACACAGGCTTCTCCTGACTCCCTGCTAAGTGCTCCTCCCCATGCCTGCAGCACCTGGAGACCCCCGACACCTGCCTTCCTCCTGGGCATAGCCATTTGGTGCCCCAGGCCTGTCTCTTCCCTCTGGGCAGGCAGGAAGCTTTTGAAAGAAAAATGGCTGTGCCACCCACCTCCCAGACCCCTGGCATGCATTGGCATGATTCGTGTTTACATCTGCAAGTGACAAGATGCTGGCTGCCCCCTGGCACTGTCAGACAAGAGACCAGCTTCCAGCCTGTGGCCAGGTTCCCTGCTGTCTGTTCCTACCTCTTGTTTCCTGTCTGTGAAATAGGCACAGCCATTCCAGCCCCTCCTCTGCTCCTTTACTGAGTGAAGGACAGGTCCTTTCAAGGGGTGAAGGTGGTGACGTGTGGAGTGTGTCCTGTGTGCCAGGCACTGGGCTCAGGGCTTCATGGCTTGGGGAGGACCTCTGTCTTGCCAGCGCCGCATCGCCCCTGAGAGAGCCAGGGTGGGAACTGAGTCTAGCAGGATCCAAGCCAGAAAGCGAGCGTCATCCTGCATGGTCTCTCTAATTGTGGGGGCTGCGGCCTGTTGAGCTATCCACAGAGAGGCTGCTGAGAGGTCTCCCTCCTGCTTGTGGCTTTCTAAGCATGAGTTTGGGTAACCCCTTCGGCACCCCTGGGAAATGAGGCATTTGGGGCTCAGATGCCAGGCAGCTTGCCCAGGGCTGCACAGCAGGGTGGGTCTAGCCTTGTGAGGCCCCAGCAGTGGGCGATGGAGATCAGTAGACCAGGTATGGCACCCAGCTGAACTTCCAGGGATCCTGTGGCCGCTTTCCTGCCTGGTTTTGTGTCAGCCAGTGCTGTGATGGGAGAGCCAGCCAGGGGCCAGGAGGCTCTGCCATGGGCTCACCGCTGGCCTGAGCAGCCAGGCCATGGTCAGCTGCGGCCTGGTAGAACGGGCTCAGAAGAGGATAGTGGGAAGAGGCAATGTCCACGACCAAAGTCCTCTAGTCTCCCAAGCACCTGGCATGCCCCTCTGCCACATCCCCTCCCCCTCTGGGCCTTGGATCTGCAGGACGTGATCTCAAGCCACTGCCTCGCTCACTAGCTCACTCTTGCTCGCCCTTGAGCGCCCAAGCAGAGGGCACTGTCCTGGGAAGCCCTTGGGGACCCCCCTCTGGGATGTGCATTTATCGTGGGGGTGGTTTGGTTGCTGTCAGTCTCCCTGGCAGACTGCAGGCTTCCCCGGGGTAGGGCCCAGGCCTGCTTGCCTGCTCTCTGCCTCCTCAGCCCAGCTCGCCCTGCCTGCCTGCAGAGCCCCCGCAGACAGGTGGCTGTGTCCTGTGCCAAGAGCCGAGCCCCTCGGCCGCTGTCTTGGGAGTGTTGCTGGGGGCTGAGTGGGTTCCCAGAGAGACTGTCTGGGGGTGGACAGGGTGTTTGGTGGGTGGAGGGCAAGGACTCTAGAATGAATGGTGCTTGTCTATACCTTGAGCGAATCACCGAATCTCTGTCAGCCTGCTTCTTCGCTTGAATTATGGGGCTGTTAATAGAACTGTGCGTTTGTGGGAATGTGGCAGGGGTTGCGGAAAGTTCTTAGTAAGAGCTTATGAGTCATAGCAGCTACTACTGTTGAGCTTATTGTCTTTATCCTGCCACGGCTGGCTGGTGTAATGGCCAAGACCCCCTCGCAGCTCCTGCATGACCCACTTGGGGAGGAATGGCCTGCTCCCCATGGCCCGCCCAGTCTGCCGGCAGTGGCCTTATGGTGGGGTGGTTCCTGCCAAGGCCTTAGTGGTGGGAGGGCCCTGGTCCCTCCTTTGGCCTGCCCTGCCCTCATGACCCTTACCTCCTGAGCCTCAGATGGGCAGGTACTTGTCCTCACCCGACTGACAGAGTGGCTTCTGCTGGGGCCATCAGGTGGGTCCCTGCCCTGAGTGTCCCCTGGAATGGGTGCAGGGTTGCAGGCAGTGGAAGCTTTTGGCCTGTCCTCAGGCGTGCTCTGCAGCAGCTGGTCAGCAAGGGACAGGCAGGGCCCTTGACAGGAAGGAGAGCACCTGTGAGGAGGGGGGTCAAGCCTGTGGGTGAGGCAGGTGGGCTGCAAGGCTGTGAGGGGGTACCCCTGACCCCCCACTTCCCACCGCCAGGCACGAGGCTGTGCTCCCTGTGGCCAGCTGCGCCTGCCTGCCTGTCTCCTTTCCAGCCTGTGCTCAGCTTCGCCTCCCAGCCTTTGACTTGGTTCATCACAGCCACTTGCCGTGACGGCATCCTAGTCAGACCTCATTGTTTCCTCGGCTTGCTCTTAGTCACTGATGGCTGGGCCGTTGTCCCCTCTCTTCAGGAAATAGATACAGAGCGGGGGACAGGTCAGAGACGCCAGTAGAGGAGGCAGTGGATGCCGTGGTGGCAGAAGAGATGGTCACAAGTTACAGCTCTAAGTTAATCCCTTCTTTAAGGGGGATTAGAGGCTGAGGGAGCTTTTATTATTTAAATCCCTCCAAGTTCCAAGCAGGATTTGAAGTAGATTATTATAGTGAAAGAAAAAAGTCTGGGATCATTAAAAGACCCAGAACTGTGTAAAGTATGGGGAAGGTAGGCATACAAATAAATCAAGCTTCTTGACAGCCAGGGTGAAAAGGGTAACACAGTGGGTTTAGGATTGCAATTCCTATTTTTGGTACTCCTAATGCTGTGTACTTTTTCCTGTGTGCGTTGTTTTATTTTCACCAGTGAGACTGTTTCTTTGAGGTAAACCTTACATGTAGTGAAATGGACAGATGTTAGGTGTATAGTTGGATGGGTCATGGCATATGCAGAACCCACAGGTCCATCAATCAAACCAACATAATGGATGTCTCCATCACGGCAGAAAGTTTCTAAGTGCTCCTCCTGCAGCCAGGTGTCCCTCACCCCCTGTAAGGTGGCCACCGTTCTGATGTCTCTCATCGTGGCCTGGCTTCACCTGTTCCTGAACTTCATGCGAGTGGAAGCGGACAGTGTGTGCTCTTTGGGGTCTGGCTTCTTGCGTTCAGCATGCTGGTTTTGAGATTTCCATCCACGCAGTATGTGTCCGTTGTTCTTTTTTCATTGCTGTGTTGAGTGGTGTTCCATTTATGAGCATGAATTCATGTACTTCCCATCTGCTTGTTCATCAATCTCTAGCTCCAGTTTTTGTATGCTGTGTATTTTTAAGTATTAGAACACTGTCATTCTTGGTTCAAAACCTTATTTCAGTGTTTTATAAAAGCTGATATCCAATCACAAGTGCCTTAAGGCACACCCAGGGAGCTGTCTTTATCCCCACCTACTGGATTTTCCAAAGTTACACGCTTGTTCAGAAAGTGGGGTGACCACACGCCTCCCTGTTCACAGCTCAGCTCGCGTACCTAGGGTCTGAATTCTCCTTCCCAGGTTGCCTCTTAGGAGGGGTAAAACGTCTTAGGTTTTTGAGTCCCTTGTGTGTCTCCTGGGCCCCTGTCCACCCCGGAGGTCCTGGTGGGGGAGGTTTCTGGCATAGCAGGAGGAAGGAGAAGACCAAACCTGTGAGCACATCCCTCCACCCCCACTGGTCTGGATGGTTCCTGGCCTCCCTCCTCTTTGGCCCCTCCCCACCCAGCAGACACTCTTGGCTGATCCCACTTCAAATCTGGGCACCCCAGCCTGGCAAACACCCCACCACTCAAGAAGCCAAGACCAGGAGGGTGGAGGGTGAGGAGGGGATTTGCTTCACAACTACTGCCTGAGTCCAGGCACTGAACACCTCCTGCTCCACTCTTCACACTGAGGGAGTTGGTGCGCCTATGCTATTTTTACAGATCTTTACCATTTTTTATTCTGCATAATGAGCCTTAGCAAAAGATTCACACACTTACTCAAATGCCACCTCCTCAGAGAGGACTCCCCCCAGGCACCCTGTCTAAAATAGCCCCCCTCTGCCTCTCTGCTGGCTGTTTTCTTCTTCTCCAGAGCACCATCACCTAGATGCTCATGTGTTGTTCGCTGTGTGCCCACCCCATGCGCAGGCCCTGCGCTAGGTTCCCCCGGGACAGGGACACGTTTTACGACAGCACTGTCCTAGGAGTGCGCAGGTGCCAGAGGCATGACCGTCCACTGTAATATGTGCAGTGGTAGATCCCCACTATACCTCCATCTCCCCACACAGCCAGCCCAGGGGGGACGCTGCCCACCCCCCCGCGTGCTGGTGGCTCTGGGGGCAACAGGACTCGGCAGAAGGGTTTTCCTCAGAGTCTCAGGCGAAGTGTTGCTCCTCTTGGGGTTCAGAGGCCCAGGGCATCTGAGCAGGGGCTGAAAAAGCAGGGAGGGCTGCCTGGAGTGTACTTGTGCTCCAAGCACAGGCCCAAGGGAGCGCCCCCCTGGTGCCCGGAGGCATGGGGCTGCCAACACCAGGGTACCTCTGTGCATGCACAGCCGGCATGTGCCTGTCGTCGCCGGGCCCCTTGATGGCAGGGCTGCTGGCCGTGGTTCCACTAACAAAGGCACAAGCCAAGGCTCCAGAAGATGCAGCGATGGCTGAGGGTCCCACACCAGCTGGAATCTAATGGTCTCTGCTCCTGTTCCTGTCTGTTAAAGCTGGGTGAGGACTGGCACCCGGTCTCTTGGGGCCAATGGAGCCGTTCTCTGTAGGCCCGCACAGTGCTGACCAGGAGGGCTTTGCTTTCTCTGTATTCACTCCCTCTGCTACCCCCGCAGTGCCGCCTCCTGTGACCCCACTGGGCCGCTGAGCCCAGCTGAGTGGCTGGCCGACACTGTTCTGCCCTTCCATGGGCCTCTGTGGCTGTGAGCCCCTGCGCTGCTGCTGGAGTAGCAAGTGGGCCAGCAGATGGCACGTGAAGTCCCCCACCCCGGCCCCGCCTACCCTTCTATGCTGGGGCTGGTCTCCAGGAGAAGAGGCAGAGAGCAGATGGCCGGCTAGGGGGCCTCTTGACCACCCTTGTCCCTGTCCACCCAGGATGTCAGCTCAACTGAGCAGCCACCAGCAGCCCGGGGACTTGTCTCCCTCTCCACCTCCTCCACCAGGACCAAGCCCCTTTCTTCCCCAACCCATTTCTTGTGCAGTCCAAGTCTCCCCCCAGGCAGTGTTGAGGGGCTGCTGCTGGCTGAGAAGGCAGGGAGGGGTGCCCAGTGCAAGCAGGGAGGGCAGAATGCACCCAGGCCCCAACCTTCTCATCACACACATGGGGGCCTGCCTCTCCCCACCTGCCGGCACCTGGGGAGCCCCTGTCTGGAGAGGGGTGGTTCTCAGAGGGAGATGGGGAGGTGGAACAGTGGGGTGCAGAAGAGAAAGGGCCCTGGAGACCCGTGAAGCCCCGGTGGGACGTGCTGCCCCGCGCATGCTCCATCCCAGCTCCAGCCTTGAGCCGGTTGTGGGCGGAGCTCCTCTCTGAAGCTGGAACCTCCTTGCAGGTTCCTCCTCTGCACTTTACTTTTCCAATTAGAAAAGCAATTAAAAGAATTAGGAGAGTGGGAGAGTGTCCTGCTCCTTCCCCTCAGGTTTTGAAAGAGCCAGAGGGGAAGGGAGGGAGATATGGGAAGGTGGAAGTGCATCAGATTTGCTGGGATCCAAGCCTGGATCTGGGGGCCACCCGCACCCAGCAGTCCCCTTCTCCCACCCACAGCTGTGTCCCTGCACCTGGTGGCTCCACCCCACACCGTAGGTTCTGGTCCTGGTCCTGCACCCAGGTCTCGGGGGACTGGCCTGGGGGATGCTGAAGGGGATGGAGGCTGAGATTCGGCTCCCCGCTGTGGGGCCCACCCACCTCCTCACAGTTGGTAACCACAGTCATGACGAATGAACTGCCTGTGTGTTAGTCACCCCACCCTCAGAGAGCAGAGGATAGGAAAGCTCTTCACAGCTGCAGCTCCAGCATCTGCCCTACTAGTGCACCTGTGCTCCATCTGGGGTAACGTGGGGCACTTTGCCATGGGGACACATTTGGGTGCGTGGGTGGGTGCGTTCTGGCTGTGACTCTGCCACTTCCTGATGGTGTGACCTGGGCAAGGCATTGCCCCTCTCTGAGCCTCTGTGTAGTGGTAGTTCTATCCCGGCCCCTAGGGCGGGAGGTCAGGTGTGTGGGGTGTCCTGCCTGTGACAGCCATTCTCAATGCAGCTGGGCTCACCGCTTTTCTGGGCCATCCATAGGGTCGTTGCACCCTGGCCCAGGCAGGCTGGCTTCAACTACAGGCTGGTTTTGAGCTTGCCCATGTGAGTGGTTGCCCAAACAGAAGGCGTCAACACCCTGTGGCCCTCCAGATCCATCCTCTCTTCCTGTCCTGGGGCTGGCAGCACTCACCTCCGGCCTCAGGAAATCCTTTCCCACTGCCACTCCCAGAGCTGGCCGTCCACTGACCCATGCAGTCACTGTGCAGGCCGCGTTAGCCTGCTCTTTTAACTTCACATTATCGTGGCATTTTCTTGCATGACTTCAGTCTTTGAAAGTGGCTGTCTTAAGGGCTGTAGATATTCCATTTAGAGGCTGTGGTTGTCTAAACATCCCCTCTTGTTGGGCATTAGGTTATACTCCACCTTTGTTTGCTGTTATAAATGCTACAACAAACATTGTTGGGCTACAGCAAGAATAATTCTTTGTGCAGTGGGTCTGAACTGAAGAATAAGACCCAGAAAGCCCAGAGCTAGAGTCTTCTCCCTGTTCTGGGCCTGGGATCAGCTGCAGCTCTCACCCCACTTTAATGAATAGATGAGAACCAGTGTTCCTGTGTGCTGGGCCTACCACGTTCCCTGAACAAACAGCTACTCTGGGTCCTAAGGGGAGGGGTTTGTGGCATCTTCCCTAGCTTGTGAGCTCTTCCTCAGCCTGGCGGGAGGTGCCAGGTCACTGCTGGAGAGACTGACAACCCTCTCCACCCAGCTACACCTCCAGGCTGGTCCTCATCAGCGGCCTCCACTCCCTGCCCACCCATTCCCCTGCACTCTACCTGGGGTAGAACCTGTGTGTATGGGGGGGAGGGGTCCTGGGCCCCAGCTCCGAACTCAGTTGTGTTTGGAGGCAGTGCTTGGGTCACAGCTGCCTGCCCTTTGGGGTCTCTGGGTGCCCCTGCCCTTCATTCCCTTTCCATCCTGTCCTGAAGGAGCCGCAGGGCAGTTGGGTGGACTTTCATCCAGCAGCCCCACCATCCCTTCCTTGGCCATTAGCTCTGTTCCTGCGGCTGGGAGTCTGCAGGAGGAGGCAAGGGGCAGTAAACTGGGTCTCAACCTCTTCATCGGGAAAATGGGGCTAATCATGAAGGTTGTTTTGCGGATCGCAGTGGGCATGAAATGAGCACATGGTCACAGAGCCCTTGGCCCCAGGCTGGCACCAAGGCTGTCCTGGGGGCTGCGTCACTATCAGAGCTTCTGGCGACTAGCCCAGGAGGTTCTGCTCCCCCACACACCCCAGCCAGAGCCTGCCCAGTGGGTGCCCCTCCCCCAAGGCCTGGGAGGGGGCATTCCTCTCCCTCTCCAGCTACCCTCCTTCTAGCACAGTGGGGCACAGATCCTGGGGCCTTGATTACAAAGCGGAAATGCCATTCTGGAAGGCATAGGCTTTGGGGGGAGGGAGTTTAAGTGGAAAAGGAGCAAATTTTTGAAATGCCTGCGCCTGAGCTGGGTTCGCCTCCCCCGCCTGCCTGCCCACACCAGCAGCCCTGCCCCCAGTGCCGCTTCAATCCAGCCTTGAAGATGGGAGGGCCTCCAGTTCCCTTGGTCCCAGCCAGGCGCTTCTCTCTCCCAAGCCCAGCTCTGACTGAGTAGGGCCAGACTGTTGAGGGCCAGGCCTTTTGTATCCCCGCCCACCTCTGCAGAGACCTCCTTCCTGGAGCATTGCCAGCAGGGCACTGCCCAGCTGTGAGGCCTGGTCCCCGCCCCTTTCCCCACAGGCGTGCAGACCCCAGGAAAGCCTTAGGGCCCCCTCCGGTCCGCATCACAGTGCTGCCTGTGCACGGCCCAGCTGGTTCCGATCTGATCGTTTGGAACCTGCAATGCCAGCCAGGTGGAGGGCAGGGTCAGGGTTTAGGAGGGGCCAGGCCCACAGCTTCCCGCCTGACTTTGGGGCATAGCTGTTGGGAACAGCAGGACGGATGCCCAAGGTGGTATTTCCCTGACAGCTGGCTCCTCTTCTGTGGGGAAGTGGGCTGTTCTGAGGGTGACAGGGGGACCAGTCTTGGGGAGAGCATAGGGTGGTGGCTAGCTGTCTTGTTCCTTCTTGAAGACCCTGGGTCACACTGTGTCCAAGTCCCATTGCTCCTGACACACCCCAGCCCTATGCTGGGAGTTCTGTCCAGCGGTTCCCCAGAAAGCTTTGAGGAAATGCAGATTCTGTTTTTTTTTTTTAACAAGCTCTCCAGGGGCCCTATGACAAGCCAGGCTTGGGTTGCCCTAGCCAGCCTCTGGTTTGCAGATGGGAGAGGGCTTCCTGAGGTGGCACACCTGGGCAGGAGCTGAGGCAGCTGATCCTGGGATTCAAGTGTGTGTGTCATGTGGAGGGGCAGCTGTGGGTCCACCATGGGCTTGTGTGTATTTTATAGGCCAGGCCTGAGAATTCTCTGCAGGGCAACGTTGGGTCTGCCCCATTGCTTCCCTCACATTCCAACTGCCCAATGGTGTCCACATGCTCAGCAAGTGGCCCAGGGTGTTGGCTGGCCCAGGATCCCAGAGATAAAGGCACTGAACTGTCCGGTTCTGGAGCAGGTTCCATTCTCAGCCTCCTGCAGACCATTGTGCAACCCTGGATGCACTCAGGGGCTCTGACACACTCTGGTTCTGCTGCCTGGGGTGACAGTCACTGACAGTGACAGCCCTAGCTTAGGGAGGAGGACTCAGGCCAAGGAGGAGCTGTCCACTCAGTTTCCCTGTGGTTGCTGTTCTTCCCCTTCATTCCTGGCAAGCCCCTCTCCCTCCATGTTGCTGAAAGGGCACAGGTGGACGGGGCTAAGGGACTGGGTAGGGGCAGACTGTGGGGGCGCTTCAAGGAGGCTGAATTCGTTTCAGTGGTGAAGGTGAAGATGGCGAGCCCATTGTCCCTGGGTGGCCTGGAACCTCGAGCTTATGTCTGGTAGAACGGGAAGAGCCCCGGCTCTGCACCCCCCTGGGTTCAGTCCAGGCGGAATCCCCAGCCTACCTGCCTTGAGTATTAATTTCCTGAGGCTCTTACACTGGAGGCCTGTCTAGAGTCGGTGCGGTGGTCTTTATTAGTAGTTTTCTGCCAGCTGGGGTATGCCCCTTACCCTTTACCTCTAGCTTCATATCTGAGTCAGACGACCCAGCGGACACGGGCGGAATGCACCGGGGTTGGTGGGCGGGGAAGGCAGAAGTCCACCGGAGGCTAGCGCTTGGGGGCCAGCAGCGGCGCCCTCAGAAGTGGGGCAATCCCAGCGGTCCTCCCAGAAGAGGTGGCCTTTGCTTAGGCCTTTGAGGCGGGGCGCGTACTCCCCCGGGTTAAAGAACTAGAACGTGCTTTTGGAAAAAGGAGGTATCGTGCGTCCTGCGCTTTAAGCCTGGCAGCCGGGAGGCGCCTGGATCCCGGTGCGCGGGGTGGGGGCGGTCCTGCTGAGCGCTGCGCGCCCGCGCCCCCTGGACCGGCGGCTCATTTGCATGGGGAGTCACAGCGGCCAATGGGCGCGCGCGACCGGGCATGCCGGGAGCCGGGCTGGGCCGGCGGGGCCGCGGCGGCGGCGGCGGTGGGTGGAGCGAGGGGGACGGGGGGCACCCGCTCTGCGCGGCGGTGGCAGCGGCAGGCGTCTGGGCTGAGGCAGCCCGACGGGGACCGGAACGGCTGCGGCGCTCGGAACTTGGAGAGTGCGCGGCGCGGCGCGGGCAGCTCAGTGTGCGCCCCTGAGGGGAGCCGGGGCCCCAGGCCGGCGGGACGCGATGAACTACCTGGTGAGTGCGGCCCAGGGTCCGCTCGCTGCGGCCGGGGCGGGGTCCGCGCGCCCGGGGGAGCCAGCCGGAGGTCGCGTACTGGCTTTGAGGCCACCGTCCGGCCCGCGTCCGGAGCGGGCCCAGGCGGGAAGGACTTAAACGAATGGCATTTCCTGCCGGACCCGCGGGTCCTGGGAACCGCCGGCCGCTGGAGCCTCCAAGGGGCGCAGACCGGGCCGGGTTCCGAAATTCTGGAACGCCTCTCACGCTCTCTCCGGGGCACCCGGAGCCGAGGACTGCGGAGGATCCCACAGCCGGCACGCCCCGGGGACCATTGGAAGGGCCGGATTCAGGGGCTGCTGTCCGTCAGGAAAGTTCCTGGATCCGGGAAAGTTGCTGGCTGGTGGCCCGCTTTCTCCCCGCGGGCCGTCGCCTGCCGGGTGACCTTGGGCCTGCGCGCCCTGCCTCGGAGCCTTAGTTTCCTCGGACCGAGTTCCCTTGGACCGTGAACTGCCTGGAGGCGTGGACTTCCAGGAAGCGGGGTGGTGGGCCGTGCGTGGGTCCATCTGTGTGTTTTGGAGTGGGGGCTGCCGCCGCCCCAGGCTTGAAGTTGAGGGCTGGGTGAGCCTGTACGAGGCTTCCGCGAAGATGTGTGCGCTACCGGAGCGCCCGCCCGGGGCGGGTTAATGATTCATCCCGGCCTGCCGGCGCTGGATTCTAGGGCCAGAGCGAGGCGTTTCACAGCCTTCACTTTCCCAGGTTAGGCGCTAGGAACCAGATCCTGGCGGTGGAAGTCCAGGACCGCACCGGTCGAGTGCGCGGAGCTGGGGTAAGGGCGGGGCCGCCGCTGGGTTGTCGGCCGTCCCGGATCCCCAGCGTCTCTTTCCCGTGCTCGAGACAGGGCCCAAGGCCGTGTTGAATGGAAGAAGCTGAGATTTGCTGGGGGATGGGGGTGGTCGGGGAGAGTGGACAGGTTAGAGCCTGGGGAGATGCTGGCTGGGGCCTCGGATCCCAGATTGCGAGCAGCTGCCGCCGTGTCGGTCTTGAGAACAGAGTTCTTCCTGTATCCCTACTGAGAGGAAGGGTCTAGGTTGGAAGGCACCAACTGTGTTTGCTGTGGCTTACCTGAAGATTTCAGCCAGGCCAGGAGGTGTTTCTCCTCCCCCTAGGCTGGGGGACAGGCCCTCCTGTGCCCAGTGCCTTTGTGGGTTGGAGAGCTGATACTGGGGTCGAGGGACGGCCCTTCAGTCTCCAGCGGGTTGACAGGCCTGGAAGAGTAAGTGTGCGCTGGGTGCTGGGAGGAACAGGAGCCGGCGCTGGCTGAGGTGGAGCCTGCCAGGAAGGGAGGTCTAGGAGGAGCTGCTGGCCTGCCGTCCTGGCACTAGCACTCCTACCCGCTTGCCCTGGGCAAGGAAGGAGCCCAGTGGGAGCTGGGCAGAGGCAGGGTAGGGCAGCCCTGCGTTCTGCCGGGACAGTCACCCAGCTCCAGGAGAATGTTACTGTTTGTGCTGAACAGGGTGTGAGCTCTGTGGGCTGGCACCATGTCCCCAGGCCTGGGCAAGGGGTTGAAATAAGGGCAGTGCCACTAGGGCATCCTGTCTGGGCAGAAAGGCTCCTCTGACACCTGGTCTTTCTGCCAGTCATGCAAATGGTACAGATGGAGAGACCGAGGCACAGGAGGGACTTAGGTACTTGTTCTCCCAAAACTGGATCCAGAATTTATACATGTTCATCCAGAACTCCTGGTATGGCCCCGTGCTCTGCCCCACATGTGGTCACCCCAGTCCCTGGGGTTGGGGATGCTCTGGTTGTAATGCTGCTGTGCTCTACTGGGGCTGCCAACTTGGTGGAGTTCCCTTGGCTCCAGGGCTTTGCTTTTATGGTCCCCTCCTGGCATCCATTGTTCTTTTAGTGACTCCACCACTCTTTTCTCTTGGGCCTGGAGACCTCCCTCCCTGGCCTCCAAAGAGCAGGAGCCCATGGCCAGTTGGAGCAGCCAGAACCAGCCAGCAGTGGGGTGTGCTCCCCTGGAGGCTTCTCAGAGGGGCTGGGGCAGTGCTGGAGTAAGACTTGGTGGGTGAGACATAGGGGTGGAGTGATAGGGATCCTTTTTTAGGAAAGATACTGCACAAGCTTGTCCTCTGGGTCCCTAGGGCCCCCAAACAAGGGACTGCAGGGTGGTCTCCCTCCAAGGGGGTAGGGCTAGGCCTCTGTCATCCCCTCCCTGGCTCCACCGCTGCTTGCTACTCTGACTCCCTCCCACCTCTGAGGAGAGGGGAAGCACTGGCCTGGAGTGCGTGGAAGGAGCTCAGGGTGAAGGGCAGGCCCTCATCTCCACTGTGCACCCCAGAAATCAGGCATTAGGACTTTTCTGAGCTGGAGAACCCCGCTTTTAGCGCCACCGTGTCTCCCTCCATTCCTGCTCAGGCAGGTGGTGCTGCCCTCGGGGCTGCTGAGAGTTTGCATTTGGGACTGGAGAGTGGCAGAGCTGCGGGAGCTTCAGATGTCAAAGGGGAGAAACCAAGGCCTTGTAAAGAGAGAAGTCCCTGCTGCTGGCCCTGCAGTCTCCCATCTCTTCATGCTGGCAGATCGGGGGCTGGGGAGCAGGATTACCCCTATTCTTGGCTTGGTGCTGTCCCTAAAGTAGAGGTCAGCCTGATGCTGAGTCCTTTCCTGAGAGACCAAATCCCAGTAGTGAATGAGCCGGTCCACTGGAGAATCCTGGGTGTCCTCCAAGCAGAGCTGTAAGGACAGGGAAGGAGAGTAGTGCGTGGTCAAGTTGGCCCGTCTGGGGTCTGCTGGGCTGGGTGGCAGTGGTGAGCATTCTATGGCGGTTGGGGACCATTTGCAAGCTGTCAGCAATTGGAATGGGCTGGAAGGCGGAGGGCTCTGCCCTCACAGCATCTACAGGGGCTCCTTGATGCTCTGGCCCCAGGCCTACCTGGTCCCACCATTCACGGTGTATTGGGGGCTGCAATGCTGTCCTGCAGCAGGAGGGCCTTCCCCACGCCAGCTTTCCTCCTCTGCCAAGCCTCCCAGGGACAGCACCTGGCAGAGGCATGGGGCAGGGGCCTGCTTCTGGCCAAGAGCTGGTCCCAGACACGAAGGCATCTTATATTGCTGCTGTAGCCAAGGCCAGGCTGCGGCTCATGCTTGTTTGAGGGAGCCTCTGACAACGGCCACCCATGGATAGGTTTTTAGTCTTTCAGCTGACTTGTCTGGCCCCTGAGTGTCAGGCATAGGGCTGCGGACCTACATGCAGCCCCTTGCTTTGTCCTCTGAGCCTCAGACATTCCTTTGGGATGGGAGCAGGGCCTTGCCCATGCTTTTGCTCCTTGCCAGCTGAGCACCAAGGACTTGAGCCCAGACCCCGGCCCCCTCAGTTGTCCCTGGGAAGATTAAGGGAGGGTGATGCTAAGTCACTGCCCAGGATAAGGGTGCGGGGGCATCTGGGAAGGAAGAGGCACTGCCCGGCCTGGGAGCCTGGGAGGTAGGCAAGGGGATGGTCAGTACCCTGGCCAGTGGGCCTGTGGCTGCTGCCCATCCAGGGCCATTGTGGGACGTGAGTGAGTGGGGGTTGTGGGCACAGACTGCCAGTCAAGGTGTTGGGCCTGTATCCATTAGCCAGTGGGGCCTCTGTGGGACAAGCAAACAGAGTACCCTAGAAACAAACTTGGCCCATGTTTGAGATAGTTCTGAGTATGAAGGGAGCTAGTGTTCCCCTAGTGACTACTGTGTGAGGCTCTGTGCTTGGAGCTGGGGGACAGGGGGAGGAGAGGGAGGAAAAGGCCTGTGAAGTTTCCACTGGCTCCCATAAACCCAAGTGTCACTCTAGAAGCCACCCAGCTCCAATTTATAATGGAGCCCAGGTTTGTCCCTGCTGTTTCCTGACTGTGACCCTGCGCCTCAGTTTCCCCATCTGTAAGACAGAGGTAATCATGGTAGTATCTCATTGGGTTAAAAGGTGGTTCAGGTATGCAAAGAGCCTGCCTCTTACAGTCCACGCTGTCATTATTGCCACTGTGAGCCTGTCAGTCCTCTCTCTCCTCACATTCGGCACCAGGCAGCCCCCAGAGCCCATCCAGCACTCCTGGAAGCAGCCAGTAAGAAGCTGAGAGGGAGACCCAAATACCTGTCAGATGGCTGTGGTCCTCCCAGACACATGGCCCCCTCCACCCTGCGACCAAGGCCCAGCTGCTCTGTTCTTGAGGGCCTGCCTGCTCCACGAGCCTGGCGTGCAGAGGGCACCAGGACCCAATGAAGGCCATTCTCAGAGTCAGGCAGGGCCTGTGGGGCAGTCCTGTCAGCTCCCATACCCAACAGCCAGGGCGTTGTTCTGAGTGGCCTCAGCTGGCAGGCTGCTACCAAGGGAGTGTTGGCTTTGGGCTGGGGATTCTTCTCTGCCACCTCCCCCAGGGGTGAGTGAGCCGCAGAGGGCCTTCCTGGCTCCCTCAGGTGTGGCCACAGCACTCCTAGGTAGGGCTGGACACCACCTTCTACAAGGAGGGCATTTGCCTGAGCCTGCCTATTTGGAGACAGGCCTGGTATGCAGGGCCCAGGGGCTCCATGCTGAAGGAGGCGGGCCGCTCCCACCCTGGACGCCTGGGTGGGGGGCATGAAGTGGGCAGTCACAAGGTGTGTCGTTCAGCACTTCGTGGTGGAGCCGCAGAGAGCGGGTGCCCACGGGGGGACAGGGAAGCCGTCCTGGAGGGGTGATGCCTAGGTCGTGTCGTGAAGGAGGAGTGGGACACTGTGGAAGCTTCCTAAAGGCAGGAGTGAGGTGGCCAGAGACAGGCAGCAGTCTCCATGGCACTTTGGACACAGATGGCCCGCAGCATGTGTGTGGACTGTATGGCACCCTGGTGGTGCCTCCCTCTGAGAGGCCCCAGCTCTGCTCCCCCCACCCCCACCCCATGAGCTGTGGGGTACCTGAATGGCCAGCAGCAGGCTCTGGGGGACTGGCTCCTCTTCCAAGCTGGGGCAAACACTGGGTCCTGGGGAGCATGTCCAGGGCAGGAATGCAGGGGTAGTGTGCCCAGCTAGGCTTATCCTGTCATGGCATGCTGCCGCTTAATGACATTTCCTGAGCTCTCCACGCACGGTCCCAAGGCAGTCTGCAGGTTCCTGGCTCTGGCCTGTCTGAATCTCCAGGGCCACAACCCCGTCTCCCTCCAGCCTCTCTTCCTGCTCCAGTGCGTTGGCTCACATCTGTCCTCTGCCCACATGCTCTTCCCTGGCTGGTTTCAGGGTTACCTGTTTTTCATTCTTCATGAGTCACCTGAAATGTCACCTGCTTGGAAAGGCCATCTCTGACCACCCTATAGGCCATGGCCTTGCCCCACATTATTTTTGGCACCTCATTTTTCCCCCCACCCTAGCCAGATAATGTGGTGTCTTTCTGCCCTGCTGGAATGTAAGCCCATGTGGACAGGGGCCTGGTCAAGTTAGGCCTGTATTTATCTTGCAGAGCTGGGCCCAACACCTGGCAGGGAGCAGGAACCAGGCAAATTTTTTGTTAAACAAAAGAACAGTCCTGTGAAGCCAGGGCTGTCACCTTAGCCCAGGGTTTCTGGATACGCAGACAGGCTCAGGGACTGGCCTCAGGTCAGCGAGCGGTGGGAAGGGGCACCAGGCCTGGGTCTTAGCTGCTGCTGGGTGACTCCAGAGAGAAGGGAGGAGGAGCGTTTCTCTTAGCAGCTGGGGAGGCTTAGAGGCCCAAAGGGGCGGGTGCTCAGCCAGCTGGAGCGCTTGCTCCGGCGCCAGCAGTGCCCAGGACTCAGGCTGGGCTGCCGAGAGGCTGCCTCAGGGGCTCTGGGTGGGGGCACCAGCTGACGCAGGCAGAAGAACTCCTGGTGCCAGGCGCCCTGTGCCACGTGCCCAGCCAAAGAGGTGCTTCCCAGCCTGGCTTTGGCCACCCCAGACTATACAGTTGCAGCCAAAGTTGGCCTGGATGGCTCAGTGAGCTCACACTGAGAGGGTGGGGGCAGGGAGTGGGGCTGACCACCCTGGGAGTAGGAGGCCCCAGTAGCTCTCCTAGGCCGAGGCAGACCCTTCTCCCTGTCCTGTCCCCCTCCCCTGCTGGTCCTGGCCCTCTGCAGAGCTCTCCAGCCTCCTGGAGTGCCCAGCTCTGCCTGGTGGGGCCCTCCTCCCAAGAGGTGAGGGGCCTCTGAGGGCAGTCCCCTCTGTCTGCACCCGCCCCCTCTGGCTAGGCAGGAGGGGAATTTTCCTGTGACTCACTCTGCTGGCACTTCCTGTGGTCACTAGGGCAAGGGCTGGGGAGACCCAGCAGGGTAGCTCAGTGTTCTGGGGTCAGTGGGAGGGGGCAGCGTCCCACCCCCTGACGGGATGTGATTCCCTGAGACAGGCTGCAGGCCATATTTGGGAAACTTGCTTTTCTTGCAGGCAGCCAGGGGATGGGGCCCGTGAGCCCCGGTGGGCTGCCTGCCGCTCGGGCTCTGGCCTCTAGACCTGCTTAGCCGTCTTTCTCTGTTCCATCCTTTCTTGGAGCCTAGGAGGTAGTCCACTCTTTACTTTTTCAGGAGGTGTATGTAGTTTTTCAACCCAAGCCAAGAAACGCTCATGAAATACAAATTGAAAAATTCTGAAAAACAGGAAGAGAACGCATCCCCCACTGTCTCAAATGTTAACACTGTAATTCTTACCCCTTTCCCCATTTTTAAAGTTTGAGTGATGTTTTATTGAGGCATAATTTTCGCTTCAGTGCATTTATGACTGGTAACCATGGTGCGGACAGCGTTGCAGCAACCAGCAGTTCCGAGGGCCTTTGCCCTGTGCTCACCTGAGCACTGGGTGAGTCTGCCTGCTCTGCCCGCTGTGAGCCCCTTGCCTGGGCTGACTCCTCCCCTGGCCCTGCTGTTATTGGCTCCCAACTTTCTGGCCTCTGGCCCTTTCTGGGGCTAGAGGCTCTGAGCTGCTGTGCAGAAGTGGGCCCCCAAGTGATGCTCCCTGGGATCTCAGTGTGCAGTCCTGGGACATGGGCCTCCCCTGTGGGCTGCCTGGTCCTCCTTAATATTCAGTGTGCTGGGAGAAGACATGGGGCTCAGAGGGGCACTCTGCTGCCCCTGATGCTGGAGGGAGGACGGGGCCTCCTGAACCTGGATGAGGCCTCACGCTTCTCCTCTCTATCCCCAGGAGCTTCTGAGGAGGGCAGCCAGAGCTGAGGCCTGGCCCTGTCTTCTCCACTGGCTTCCCCATGTGTAAGGCCTGGGCCGCTGCTGAGCGCCACCAAGCTCTCTGCTGCCCTAGGATGCCAAGGCAACCCCGGCCCTCTTTGATCCTGCCCTCTGCTGGAACCCACCTTGGCCCTCCAGCTGGGGACCCTCTGTGCTACCTCTGGGTCTAGCCTGAACCTGATAGCTGCACAAAGTGCAGTGGCAGCAGGAGCTGAGGACTGAAAATGCAGGGGCCGCCCCACCCTGGGTTCTCTATCCCTAGTGAGGTTCTGGGCCTGCTGGCTCAGGGTCTGCCAGCGTGTGGTCCTCCTGCCTCTGACACCATAGCCCCCAGGGCCTGCACAGGCTACCTGGCTGCAGAGCCTCGTGGTGCCGGGGCCACGTGGAGTGCACACCCTGCTCCAGGAGGGCTGCTGACAGATGGAGCTCCTTAGCAGCACCCGCTTCTAGAGGGCTGTGAGAATTGCCAGGAGTAAAGAGCCCGGCTGGGAGGCTGCTCTTCTTTGGCCATCCTCAGTCTGTATGAGACCCTTATCCCATTTTGCTTTATTTTACCCGTTTATTCCTGATGCCTGTCTCATTCCCATCCCTCCTCCAAAAGCACCTGTGCTACTATGTGTCTAGAATCTGACCTTGGATGAGTGTCTGTGAAAAACAGAGTTGTCTTGTAGATGTTTCTAACACTTAGGTAAAAGGTCCCGTCTGTAGGCCTCCTGTTTGTCACTCTAACTCAGGAGGGTGTGGCTGACATTTCTCACCAGGTGCTTGGCCCAGGGGGAGCACAGAGCAGAGTCGCGGGTGGTCCCGATATGCTGGCTGGAAAACTGTGCGTGTCCTCCATGGCAGTGTGCCATTCTGTCTCCCCCTCCGGAGAACGCAGTTCTCACGTTCTGTTGCTTTTCTGTTGGTGTTCTTGTCTTTTCCTTGCTGATTGGTAGGAGTGCCTCCAGATTCTAGATTGATCACTCTCTTGCCATCATGTGGTGACCTGCCACCCTGTCAGCTTTGTGGTGTTGCCCATCCAACAAAAAACCATTCACTTTGATGATGTTGAATCGCTATTTGTTCTGTTGTTGTTACCTTAAGCTTGTGCTTTGGGGGTTTTGTTGTGTATTTTTTTCCTCCCACAGTTTTTTTTTTCATTAGCTCTGGACTCACACCTTTCACATTTAGGTCTTCAGTTGTCTTTTGTTTATAATGTGAGGTGCGTGCCCAGATTGCTTTTTCTTCCTGCAGTGAGTGCATTTCCCTCACATCATCCCGGATGCAGGCCCCTCCTTCCCCATCGCTGAGGCTCCGCCTCCGGCACTCTCGAGTCCCCACAGAGCAGGGCCCTTTACGAGCCTGGCCCAGCCGCCGGTCCCTGTGCCCCCTCACTGCTGGGAGAGAGGATGCCCCTCTGCATTTCATTTTCAGAATTAACCTACTTATTCTTGGACCTCTACTCCCCCATGTAAGTCTAGAAGGATTCTTTTTCTTTGGTCACATTCTTTAAAAAAAAAAAAGTTCTGCTGGCATCTTTATTATAATTTTAACTTTTTAGGTAAGCTTGGGTGGTTGGCTCTGCACTGCATAGTCTTGCCACCATGAATCTGGTACCTATTCCCCTTCATTCAGGTTTTTCCTTGAGCCCTTGACAGAACGTAACTATTCTGTCCTCTGAGGTCTCCTGCAGTCTTCACTTGATTAACTCCCGAGTAACTTGTAGCTTTGGTTGTTACTGTGCAGCCTCTTTTCCATGGCATGTCTTTCTCACCGGTTACGGAGTCTCCTTGTTGGGGCTTTTACTTGGATTATCATATGGTCTGCAGATGACCATGTGTCCCCTCCCCACTCCCTTTCTCTCTTTCCTCTTGGCTGACCGCACCAGCAGGGCAGCAGGACCACTGAGTTGGAGCAGGCCAAGTGTGCGTCCTGTTTTCTGCCTAGAACCTGGTGCTCTTTATTATTATTACCCCCGTGCTGGTCCTGTCATGGTGTGACTTTGGAGTGGTTTTAAGAGTACTCAGAGGGCTGCCCCTGGAGGGTAGGTGGTGGCTCCAGTCAAGAGGATTTTGCCCCACCGTCCAGGCTCATTTCCAAAAACTGTGCTGGCTGGGCCTTTCTGCCAGAGCTTTGGCAAAGCCTCCTTCGTTCCTTTCCCAGGGTGAAGGCCAGATGCCCATCTTACCCAGGGGTGGGGGGACTGGGTGGCTTGTCAGTGTCCCCTGACCCACGTCCCCTGCCCTCATGCCCACCTCTGTCCTCTCTCCCCAGAACGTGCTGGCCAAAGCCCTCTACGACAATGTGGCTGAGTCCCCAGATGAGCTTTCCTTCCGCAAAGGTGACATCATGACAGTGCTGGAGCGGGACACACAGGGCCTGGATGGCTGGTGGCTGTGCTCTCTGCACGGGCGCCAAGGCATCGTGCCTGGGAACCGCCTCAAGATCCTGATGGGCATGCACGACAAGAAGCCAGCAGGGCCCGGCCCCGGCCCGCCAGCCACCTCAGCCCAACCCCAGCCTGGCCTCCATGCCCCAGCTGCCCAGTACACGCCCATGCTGCCTGCTGCATACCAGCCCCAGCCCGACAGTGTCTACCTGGTGCCCAACCCCAGCAAGACTCAGCAAGGCCTTTACCAAGCCCCTGGGCCCAGTCCACAGTTCCAGTCTCCCCCAGCTAAGCAGACGACCACATTCTCCAATAAGATGCCCCATCACCCATTTCCCAGCCCAGCCCCAGACCTATACCAGGTGCCCCCAGGGCCAGGCAGCCCTGCCCAGGACATTTACCAGGTGCCACCTTCTGCTGGGATAGGGCACGACATCTACCAGGTCCCACCATCCATGGACGCACGCAGCTGGGAGGGGACGAAGCCACCTGCAAAGGTAAGGCCCCCCTGGCGTGGCTGGGCAGCCTCTCTGCAGATTTTGCCCATGCCCTGATTTCTGAGCCCAATAGGGCCCAGCCAAGCACCCTTGGAGTCCGTGGTCCAGCAGTGGCTGCAAATTTGGTTTAGGACTAAGGTGGGAGATGAGTATCTGAGGAATGTGTTCATGTGACTGCTGAAAATGGGTGTGAACGGGTTGGGCAGCCCAGAGAGGAGACACCTAAGCTCGCTTTGGACCATTAGGTGGCCTTCAGCAGACAAACCCCAGTGGGAGGGTGTCACCAGCAGAGAACGCAGCCTGTTAAAGGAAAGTGTCTGTGGAAAGCATCTGCATTCTGGGCAGGCAGGCAGGACCTGGCAGATGAGGCCTGAGCGGCCGCCAGGGGCCTAGTGCATGATGAAGCACTGATGCCTCCTGGGAAGCCTGAGGGCTCCGAGTGGGAGTGACCTGCCTGATCGCCGTCCCGGTAAAGTCATTCTGCCCACAGCATGGAGGGCAGCATCGAGGGGCAGGCTGCGGCAGGGAGCCCAGGAAAGAGAAGGCTGGGAACAGGGCAGCGTTTGAAGGCCAGAGAGCAATCATGGAGTGCAGGGCAGCGGTTCAGGGAGAGTGGCTGAAACCCCAGAGAATGGGTTGAATGGCAGAGACTTTTCTTTTGTCATGTACCATGGCTTGGAGGTGAGCTGTCCTCAGACATCAGGGGCTGCGCTTCTATTTTGTTCCTCTGCCATCCTTGACCCAGGGCTTGTGTTTCCTGGACCAGGATGGTTGCCAGGGAAGCTCCAGCCAGCATGCCTGCATCCCGGCCAGCAGGACAAGCAGGAGAAGCCAGTCACCTCATGCCTGGGGCTCCCACGAGTCCTCTGGTGTGTGCGTCAGCCCCTTGGGTGATGGGCGGGCATCCTCTGTTCATCCCTGGCTCACATGTGCTTAACCTTCTCTTCTGGGGTGTGTTAGAGGGCCGGTCCTGCAGAGTGGCTGTGAGGAGGACACTGCCTGTGGGGTTGCCAGAGTGGGGTTCCCCTGAGAGAGACTCTGATTTAAGCCCCTGTGGACTGTTGCTGGCAGGATGCTGGGCTGGGGGACAGGCTCTGAGCCCAGCACACACAGGCCTGCCTGTGCACCTTCACCCCCAAGGCTGTCTGCCAATAGGAAGGAGGCTGTCCAGAGGGGAGGCCAGGCCCTATGGCACTGAGCTTCTGTCCTCAGAGCCAGCTCATGGTGGAGGTGTGAGCCTTGCCCATGCCACCTGGGCAGTGGTTGGCTGGTAGTGTTGTCCTGCCCACAGTGGAGCTTGGTGGTCAGGAGACCTGGCCAGAGGTCATTGACTTGCTGGGGCTCCGTGCACACTGGCCACCTCGGGACCCTGCGTCACTGGCTCCCACTACCTGCCCTTCCTATTCTTTGGCTGCCTGCCCAGAGATGGGATGGGGTCAGAAGCGTGCCGTGCCAGACTGGGTTAGCCCGGATGGGGCTGCACCCAAGATGGCTCGAGGGGCAAGCCTTGGGACAGATCATAGTCCACGCTCCGACACACACTCTCACATACTTATTCACAGTCACACACGGTCCACGTTCTGCACACACCTCAGAAAGTGATGCTTGTTTGTCATAGAAAATGCACCATGTATGAAAAAGCCTAGAAATGAGATTCCCAATCAAGAGAATCAGTGGGAAATTTTGGCATATTTTGTCTAACAAATTCTCTGTTCATCTTTCACAGATTTATACACATATTCTTGCATTCTGAGGTTGTAAATCCAACATTAGATATAAAAAGCATTTTCTTGGGTCTCTAAGCATGGTTGTGATGGCCGCCCCTGATTTTGCAGTGTTGCCCCCTCCCTCGGGGTTGGGTGCTCAGCTGTTCCTGGCTGCCCGTGTCTGTTTCAAAGAACTAGGCATCGGGGGCCACATTTCAAGGTTGTGCTTTCATAAGCCTTGTCTCTCCCTTCAGAAGTGTGGGATGGTTCCACGGGTAGAGGTCAGCTGGGCAGAAGAGGGACCCTGCCAGGACTATGGGTGGGTGGGGCTGTGGCACTCAGGAAGTCCTAGGACCAGTGGTGAGGCCAGTGGCCAGGAGAGGTCAGATACCTGGAGCAGAGTGGCTTGCATGGCTATAAGAGAGATCAGGGCTACGCTGTGCCATTAGGACCCTTTGGGCTGGGACGTGGCTTTAGGAAGCTGAGGGCAGAAGCAGGTGGGGCCCTCAGAGGGGGAGGTGTTTTTGTGAGGTCACTCTTGGGGGAGGTGCCTCTGGGTCAAGGGACAGATGTGCCCAAGGGCACAGCTGTGGTGCTGGGTCAGGCGCCAGGGGAGACACAGTGAGTTCAGTCCTGTTCCTTCTGGGGAGCCCAGGGGCTTGGGAGGGGCGCATGTCAAGTGTGTCCCTCACTCGATGAGAGGTCAGATGGCCACCCACTGTCCCACAGCATGCCACTGTGCCCTGTTACCTTGTGGAGGGAACCAAGGTTCTGAGATATGGGTGGGCCTGAGGTGCCAGAGTGAGCGGGTCACGTGGGCTATTGGCCACTTTGTGGAAGGGGAGACCAGCAGCCGGGCTGCTTGGAGGTGGCCAGCGGCTAGTCCACCCCAGTGGATCTTGGGAGCCTGTAGCCTTACTTCCCACTCTTGCTCTGCAGACGTGCTAACGCACCCTGCCCTGAAGGGCCTCCCTGTCCATCTGTCCATCTTCTCCGCCTCTGTGTGTCTGCTGCACCGCTGAGATATGTGCCCCGGTCCTACCCATGGAGCTGCAGGTGCCAAGCAGGGTGGCCTGTGATGAGCAGCTTGGCAGCTCTCTAGAGTTGGTTTCCCTAATGACCTTGTCCCCCCTGGTAGCTGCCTGACTTTTTTTCTGATAGAAAAACATTTGTTGACCAGTACAACTGCTTGCTATCCCCAGCTCAGCCGCAGGAGAGCTCCCTGCCCTGTCATCTGCACAGCGGAGAGGGCCTGTCGGGGCACAGGGCCTGCAGGTGCACACCCCTCTCCATGGGGCCGGGTCCTCACCTGCCTCCTGGAGGCCAGCAGAGCCTGGAGAATCCTCCAGCTTTGCCTCAAGGCCCTGCCGACCTGCCACGTCCCACCAGCCCCCGCCTGCCCTGCTGTTGGCAGGTTCCAGCCTCTAAAAATAGCTCTGGAGGAGACTCAAGTCTGGGGCTTGGAGGGAGATGAGTCTGGGGAGGGCCGCCAACTCTACTCCCAGACACGCCGGGGCGGGCGTGGGGGGTGGGGAATACCCCACAGAGAAGCTCCTGGCTGCCAGCTCGCCCAGCAGCCAGCAACAGAGAGCCGGCCTGAGAGGCCCCCTGCCTGCCGCGGCTCGCTGCACTGCACTGCACGGGAGGAAGGCAGGATGCATAAGCAGAGGCTCTGCCCGCCCCTGGGCTGACCAGGAAAATGCTGATGCTCAGGCTTCTAGGAGGCACTCTGCTGCTCCTGGGGTGCCCGACGTGTGCACAGAGAGCGCCCTCTGGCACACACAGGCTGCGGCTGTCCTGGGGGCCTGGTGCAAGCATGTACAAAGTTGTAACCAAAGTAAACACAGCGAAAGTAACTTTAGTCAGCTGATATAGGAGGGATGAGTTACAGGGTCCTGTGGATGTTGAGCCCAAGGGCAGGCCCTGCCTGGGCCCTGCTGCCCCTGGGGATGTATGTGAAGAGGTTCTGAGTCAGTGGTGTTCCAGACATCCCCTTTGACTAGGGAACAAAAGGCCTTCTGTCAGAAGAGCTGAGCAGGGAGCCTTTGGGGAGGCGTGCCCTGAGCTGGGTTAGAAGATCCTGCTGGCCCTGCCTCCAGGGCTGACCTCTCCCCCAGGCCCCCGTTCCACCAGGCCAGGCTGCCTGCGGAGAAGGAGGCTGGCTGCCCACAAGCACTGCCTGCCAGACCGGGTGCTGGTGTGAAGGGCTGAGCTTGCTGCCCTTGACCTGGGCCAAGGGAAGGGCACTGGGGAGGGGAAGGGACTGGCCTCCTCCCTGTGGGCGCGGTGCAGTGGGGAGTTGGGGTCTTGGTTCTAGATCTGGCTGTTCCTTCATACCCACACAGCTTTCCAAAACAGCTTGGTCCCTTCATCTGCCTGAGAACTGGCTCTGAGGTGTGGGAGCCCTTGTGGCTCTGTCCTCAGGAGTCCTTCCAAGATGTGCAGGGGTACAAAGAAGGCAGGATGCTGGACCCAGCCTGAGGAGGCACAGCCTGGCACCAACCTCCGTTTGACCTGGAGCCAGCAGGTAGCTGCTGGGTCCTGCAGTCAGAGCAGCCCTTTGCTTTGCAGGCCTTTCTGAGGAGGGTGCTGCTGGGAGGTGTCACTGGGGTCATTCCAGTCAAGGGTGGCCCTTCCTGCCTGCCCACAGGCACCCTCCTCTGGAACCTTCTAGGTTATCCTGCTGTAGAGACTACTTATGTTTCCTGGCCGGAACCATATGGCTCTAAACACAACCTGGGGTCCCAGTATTCCCCGAGCACTGCACTTAATTGAAGAAGGGATGGGAACCCCTTGCCTCTGAGTGCCTCTGAGCCCACCCTTGGGGAACTCCCCCCTGGTATGCCTTGGTCCCCTGTGGGAGTGGCATCTCCCAGAAGATGCGAGGGTGGACCCTAAAGGCTGGCTTCCAGTGGGCTGTCTGTCTCCAGGTGGTGGTGCCCACCCGCGTGGGGCAGGGCTATGTGTTCGAGGTCTCCCAGCCAGAGCAGGACGAATACGATATCCCACGCCACCTGCTGGCCCCGGGGTCCCAGGACATCTACGACGTGCCCCCTGTTCGGGGGCTGCTTCCCAGCCAGTATGGCCAGGAGGTAAGTGTCAGCGCTAGGGCTGGGGGGCCTGGGGCCTGGGTTTAGCCCTGCTCAAGGAACTGGGCTTCCTGGCCCCGGCCAGGGTGCTCCTGGGGTAGGTACTGTGGAGTTTCTGTTCTTTCCTTCCCCTCAGTTTGTCCTAGCAGCTATATCACTTGACCTTTTCTGCCTCCAGGTATACGACACACCCCCTATGGCAGTTAAGGGTCCCAATGGCCGGGACCCATCGCTGGACGTGTATGATGTGCCCCCCAGTGTGGAGAAGGGCCTGCCGCCATCCAGCCACCATGCCGTGAGCAGCTGGGGGGTGCTGGGGCCTTATGGGCTGAGGCCTCATCTGGTGCGGGGTTCTGAGTGTGACTGAGCGTGTGCGCCGGGGTGGACATCAACAGACCTGAGTCTAGACCTTGGCTCTGCCCCTCACTTAACCAGTGACAGATGTGGGAACAGCACTCCTGAGCCTCCACGTCCTCGTCTGTAGAAGGGCTTCCTTATGGCCTCCTCCAGGGGTTCCTGAGAGGGTCAGTAGGTACCAGCAAGGCCACCACAGACTTTATCATCCAAACCAGACACCTCTGAGAGAAAAAGAGGGGCACCTCATAATCACAGGTGCATCCAGCACAAACCACTGTTGTCCCGGGTGAGCCGGGGTGTTGTCACCCTGAATATAACACTCAAGTAGCTCAGCCAAGTACCTGCCACAGAGCAGGGAATACGCCAATGCTGGTGGCCATGATGGTGACGATGTGACCGCTGAGCTCTCACTGAGTGTGACTGTGCAATGAATTAACTCCTGTAACCCTTACAACAAACATGTGAGGAAGTTTTCCCATCTTATAGATGAGTGGACAAGCACAGAGAGGTTGTGCACACCTGTCTTAGGTCACACAGCTGGTAAGTGGTGGAGCCAGGATTTTGAACTCGGTCTGGCTCCAGAGTTGGGTTCTTAATCATAACCTGGGTGGGTAAGAATCATGATCAATGTGTGCACCCAGCCTGGGTCTGTATGTGTGACTGGGACCTGCCCCTGAGCTCGCAAGTGGGACAGATGGGTGGGGAGCCATGAGCATCCCTCGGCCCTCCAGGTATATGACATTCCTCCGTCGGTGAGCAAGGACGTGCCTGACGGTCCCCTGCTGCGAGAGGAGACCTATGATGTGCCGCCTGCCTTTGCCAAGGCCAAGCCCTTTGACCCAACCCGCCACCCACTGGTCCTTGCCACACCTGCTCCGGACTCGCTGCCAGCTGAGGACGTGTATGACGTGCCACCCCCTGCCCCCGACCTCTACGATGTGCCCCCTGGCTTGCGGAGGCCTGGCCCCGGCACCCTCTACGATGTGCCCCGCGAGCGAGTTCTTGCTCCTGAGGCGGCTGACGGCGGTGGAGCTGACGACAGTGTGTACGCGGTGCCCCCCCCTGCTGAGCGTGAGGCCCCAGCTGACGCCAAGCGCTTGTCAGCCTCCAGCACAGGCAGCTCACGCAGCAGCCAGTCGGCCTCATCCCTGGAGGCAGCAGTGCCAGGCCGTGAGCCCTTGGAGCTGGACGTGGCCGTGGAGGCCCTGGCACGGCTGCAGCAGGCTGTGAGCGCCACTGTAGCCCAGCTACTGGACCTGGCAGGCAGTGCCAATGGATGTGGGGGCTGGCGCGGTGCCCCTGAGCCTCAGGAGCCCCCGGCACAGGACCTGCGGGCTGCTGTGGTCGCTGTCCAGGGGGCCGTCCACGAGCTGCTGGAGTTTGCCTGTGGCGCTGTGGGCAACGCTGCCCACACTTCCGACCGCACGCTACATGCCAAGCTTAACCGGCAACTGCAGAAGATGGAGGACGTGTACCAGACACTGGTAGCCCATGGTCAGGCCCTCGACAGTGGCCGGGGAGGCTCAGGGGCCACTCCTGAAGACCTGGACCGCCTGGTGGCCTGCTCACGGGCTGTGCCTGAGGACGCCAAGCAGCTGGCCTCCTTCCTGCATGGCAATGCCTCGCTGCTCTTCAGACGGACCAAGGCCCCTGTCCCAGGGCCTGAGGGGGGTGGCGCCCTGCACCCCAACCCTACTGACAAGGCCAGCAGCATTCAATCCCGGCCTCTGCCCTCACCCCCCAAGTTCACCTCCCAGGACTCTCCAGACGGGCAGTACGAGAGCAGTGAAGGAGGTTGGATGGAGGACTACGACTATGTCCACCTCCAGGTGGGTTCCCCTGCCCAGGTGCCCTGGGGAAGCTCATCCCTCTTGAGGGACTGACTTTGCCACCCATCATGGGGACCCCAGTACCCCCGTGCAGAAAGCTGTTGTGTCCAAAGGAGGATTTGGGGCCCAGCAGGGCATCGGTGAGCCCCACCCTCCTGTCACTTTGACCTTCCAGGCCATATGGCCCCTGGAAGCCCTTCCCTCTCCTCACCTCATGCCTCCAGGTGGACGTGGCCGTGTCCTCAGGGGTCCTGAGCACCTTCCGAGCACCTGCCAGGGCTGGGCTTCTCTGGTGACCATGGCAGGCAGGGCTCCATTCTGTTCAGAGAAAGATTCTCAAGAATAAGCAGACAAGGGTACTCCCAAGCATGGGGGAAATAAATAAAACAAGGTGATGGGAAGGTGCAGGAGGGGTGGGCCTGGGTGCCAGCCGAGTGAACATTGCAGTGAAGAGCATCCTAGGCTGAGCCAGCAGGTGCCAAGCCCCAGGGTCAGGGACAGGTGGGCAGGCCCTGTACACCACAGGGAGGGACTTGGGCGTGATTCCTGGAGTGGGATCCAGGGCAGGGAGGATGGCTGTGGCTGTAGGAAGTATGCCCAGCCCCTTCCTGGGCTGGCAGGGGGTGAAGGAGGCCTAGAACGGCTGTTTCCTCAGGAAGCTGCCCCGACCCTGGGTCTGGCGCAATGTGCAGCGCCACCTGGGGGCCACTGGCCTCACTGCACGCCACTGGGTCAGTTGGGGGCTTCTGGCTCAGCCTAGTCCTTGTGTCTCCCCCCAGGGGAAGGAAGAGTTCGAGAAGACCCAGAAGGAACTGCTGGAAAAGGGCAGCATCATGCGGCAGGGGAAGGGCCATCTGGAGCTGCAGCAGGTGAGGGGCTCGGCCCCCAGGGCCTCCCTGCTCAGCCAGTCCCCACACAGCCATTTGACTGTCCCCCTGTTTGCTGGACTTACTTGCTTTAATAAGTTTAAGGAAAAAACTTACTGCTTAAGTTATTATCAGAGCCACTGTGGTAGATGTTTTAGAGAGCGTATACAGAAAACTAAAAAGGCAGGAAAAATAAGGCACACACCCACCAGAGTCAGTCGCTGAGTGCCGGGGCTGGTTTCCAGCCCTGTCCTTGCCTCTGGAGGGTGCTCTCTGTATTTGAGATGACATTTTGTGAAGTGACATCTGCTTTTAGCTCAAGGTTTTTCTGTGGCATTTAACATCTTTAAAGGCCATATAACATACATTACTGTGGAATGTTTATGTTGTACCCAGTTTTCCTTATTATAAATAATACTGCTGTGTTTATCTGTAGACACAGAATTTTCTTCATATTTGGATCATTTCCTGAGGGTGATTTTTAAAAAAAATAGTTTTATTCTGATTATGAAGATAATGAAAAATTACATAGACTACACAAAAGAAATGCAGAAATATTGCCCATAGTTTCCCTCAACCCACCTTCTTGTTGGGCACAGGGAAAGATGGCATGGGAGCGAGCCTACTGGCTCCATGCTGAGGTCCGCAAACCCAGTTTCCCAGCTGTAAAGTGGGGATTATGGTTGTGTCTATCTCAGGGTCAATGTGAGAATTAAGTGAGTAAATAATGTATAATGATTAGGAGGTGCCTGGCACACAGAACATGCTAGTAAAGGAATAACTTTTGGTAACTATGTGTATGGAATCTCCACTGATTCAAGAAATAGAATACTTTATCCTCTTCATCTTCCCTTGGACTCCCCCAGCTTTTATTTAACCAGTTTCCTGCTGATGTGCATTTAGGTTGCTCTTAGAATTACCTTTATAAACAATATTGGGCTGAATATACCTCTTCATATATCTGATTGATCAGTTGGATAAATTGCTAGAAATTGGAATAAAAATGAGGGATATGTATGAAAGACTCTAGAGATCTTGAGTTCCTAGGCTGGGACATAAGGACAAGTAAAGGACAGGTAATAAAATGTATTGACAAGAATGTTTATTGCTCCATTTCCGTACAAGTAAAAAATCTGCCCCCGCAAGGTCTAATGTTAGAGTGTTGGATGACTAAAGTATGAACATTTGTACAGCAGAGTATTATGTAGCAATTAAGAATTGTCAGAGAATGAAAAAGACCCAGCAGAATTCAAAACAAAAATGAGCGCATTGTCTTACTGGACAAGAGAACTGAGTGGTGAGTTTCACCAAGTCAGAGGGTCTTAAGTGTTAAGAAGGAGCAGTTTCATGTTGGTTTTGTTAATTAAATTAGGTCTTGGGACCTCGAGTAGAATGGAACTTTGTCCTTGAGTGTGTGTGCAGCTGGTCACAGCCACTCAGTGCTCTGGTCAGAACCAGCCCTGGTGAGGACACTGTATCCCCACTGGTGACTCCCAGGCGAGGGCTGCTGCTGGTGGAATTTTCTCCTTTACCACATGCCTTTATGGATACTCACAGACCTGAAATGAATGACCTTTGTTCTTTTGTTTAAAATGTTTATTATGGAAAATGTAATTTATCTCTGAAATGAAAGGAACCTAGTACCCTGGGCACCACTCACCAGGCCCTGGCCGTTCTCAGCACAACAGGCACTCCTGTGGCATCTGGCCCTGCTGTGCAGGTCGTGGGGAAGACAGGCTGCGTTTCATCTGCAGGCTGTAGTGTGTGGTTCTGAAAGATAATTGCCCAGAATTTTTACGGGGCTGTTTCTGGGTACATGGGATTCCAGGGATGGCTGCCATTTTTTCTGCTTGGTATATTAAAATCTTTTTACAATGTATTTGTTAAGGAGGAAAATTTTTTATTTTTAATTCATTTTGAGGTATTTATAGATTCACAGGAAATTGCGGAGTCCAGAGTGGTCCTGTGAATCCTTCACCCATTTCCCCCAAAGACTGCACACTAAGTAATTGGAGAACCACACCCAAAACAGATGGATGCCCTCACCTCTGCAACTGCTCATTTGTTCTCTGTTTTTATAATTCTGTCATTTCAAAAATGTTACACAAATGGAATCATACCTTTTGAGATTAACAAAAAAGTTACTTGGTGAATCTCCAGCAGGCTGGTGAGGATGTATGCTCTGCTGGTACGCTAGAGATAACCTGTTCCCGTGTCCCCACAGACTCTGACCATTGTCCCTTCTGGAAGGGGTCCCTTTTTATCCTTTTTGCTCTGCTGCTGTGGTTTTAACTTTGCTTTCCCCCTGCCCCAGCTGAAGCAGTTTGAGCGACTGGAGCAGGAGGTGTCACGGCCCATAGACCACGACCTGGCCAACTGGACGCCAGCCCAGCCCCTGGCTCCAGGGCGGACGGGTGGCCTGGGGCCCTCAGACCGGCAACTACTGCTCTTTTACCTGGAGCAGTGCGAAGCGAACCTGACCACGCTGACCAACGCAGTGGATGCCTTCTTCACGGCCGTGGCCACCAACCAGCCACCCAAGATCTTCGTGGCACACAGCAAGTTTGTCATCCTCAGCGCCCACAAGCTGGTGTTCATCGGGGACACGCTGTCGCGGCAGGCCAAGGCGGCCGATGTGCGCAGCCAGGTGACCCACTACAGCAATATGCTGTGTGACCTCCTGCGTGGCATCGTGGCCACCACCAAGGCTGCAGCCCTGCAGTACCCGTCGCCCGCCGCTGCCCAGGACATGGTAGACAGGGTCAAAGAGCTGGGCCACAGCACCCAGCAGTTCCGCCGGGTCCTGGGCCAGCTGGCAGCCGCCTGAGAGCAGACGACCAGAGGGACGGGGGCAGGGGAGAAGGGGGCACCCGCCCCGAGAGCTCTGCCTGGGCCTGGTGCCCCAGACTGTCCGGAGACTTGTACATATTCAGGACAGGGCAGGGCGTGGGATGGTGCCTCCTCAGAGGAGCCCAAGCGGAGCTGGGCCCCCTGGAGCTGAGGCCAAGGAGAGGGCTGGTGGTCTCCCCTGAGTGCATTGCAGGCCCTGGGAGGGTCTCCACATGGGCTGGGCCAGGTAGGTCCCTTGACCACATGGCCTCAGGTGACCCCCTGGACCAACCCCAGCCTCGGGAAGGTGCCTGTTAGGGCAAGTGTAGCTGTACCAGGAGAAAACTCTAAAAAACTATTTTTCATTATTGATTTTCCAATCATTTGACTAATAGTCTACATTTAAATAAAATTTGAAAACTGAAAAGCAGCCTCCTGCAGTGTGAGAGGCTGGAGGGCCAACGGTGGGAGGCAGGGTGGCCTGGCTCCCAGAGGCCCAGGGCAGCAGCGGCAGAGGGAGGGCATGCCCAGTGAGGCTGTGGGTGGCCTCTCAGGAGGGTGGAGATAAAGGGGGTCCCTTCAGAAGAAAACAGGGCTGGGCCTGGGAGACGAGGCTAGGGGCAAAGTCTGCAGCCACAAGACTTTTGTACCTGAGAGCACTGGTCAGAAGGGCCGCAGCCAAGCCTGCGCTATGGACAGAGTGGAGGGGCAGCCGCCCAAGACCAGGCTCAGAGGCCAGGAAGGCCAGCCAGGGCGCGGCCAGCAGTGAGGTCTGCTGAAAGCCAGCACAGTCTCATGGTAGTGGCCACGGTGAGGGTGGGTGTGGGCGCAGAAGCAGCCGCAGGTGCAGGTGAGTGTGCTGTGGCCCCCCGCATGCCAAGGCGGAGAACTCTCGGCTCTGCACCACGGGGGGATGTGCAGTTCCACCGAAAGAAACTCGCTTTCACAGACCTTATCCAGAACTTTGCAATTAGAAAGAACTCATAATTTCAGCTCATGGAACTTCTTCCAAAGTGTTTTGTTTGAATCACACATGGATTAAGCCTCCAAGTCAGGAAGTGAGGGCCCAGAGGGCCCTTGCCCTGGGGTGTGTATGCCCTCCCGGGTATGTCTGACACCGCAGGTGAAGGGAGAGCCCTGGGAGGTGCTGCTTCTAGCTCTGACCTTTGTGCATGTGAACTTGGGCCTCAGTTTCCCGCTCTACCAAGAAAGGAGTAGGGCTGGGTTTTCTGGCAGCCCTCTGGGCTGTGAACTCCCCAGAGGGGACCTGGTGAAGGCAGCCGTCCTCCCTGGTGAGGACACAGAAGAGAAGGTGCAGGCTGTTGCTCTCTGGTTTTATTTGGATTTTACACAGATTGGGAGTTGGGGAGGGTGTGTGGTACAGGGACTCAGCTGGCCTCCAGAACCTCAAGAACCCAGGGAATAAACTCCGTGACCCGGGCGTACACGCCTGGAGAGAATGGGAGACACCGGCCACTGCCCCAGGACACGATGCCCACCAGGGTCCAGGCGCCATCCTTCTGGCAGACCAGGGGCCCACCAGAGTCGCCCTGCAGGAGGCAAAAGGACCCGTTTCCAAATCTGAAAAGGGGTGCTGGGGCCCTAGTGTGCCCTGACCTGGCTGAGTCCGGGTGTGGGGGTGGGCAGAGAAATGGCACATGACAGACACAGTGCCCAGGCCCCAGAAACTTAGGTCTGGGCCAGGAGGCAGCCCTAGCTCTGCCACTTGTTCCCAGGGGCCTACGGCACGTGGCTCACCCTCCCGGCCTAACGTCATCTGTAAAACCAGCCGGCAGCATCCCATTCACGGGGTCACCGTGAGGATTAGATGCCCCCGGGTGGCCCACCAGGAGCGCACCCTCGGTCACAGGCATCTGTTGGTGCTGGTTCTGGCTTCGGCTGGGGCCCTGGGCAAGGAGTGAGGCTGAGTAGATTGTGGCAGAAAGGAGCGGCCTGCTGGCCTGACCAGGGACGGGGATGTGGGCAGTGGGGGTGGGCAGTGGGCCAGAGCGAGGCTCACCATGCAGGAGGTGACACCACTGGCCCCGGCACAGATCATCTCATCAGTGATCTTGCTGCCCCAGAACTTCTTGCAGTCGGTGTTGGACAGGAGGGGCAGGGCTGCCTGCTGCAGCTTGTCAGGGGTCTTGTTGGCTGGGAGGACAGGGGAGACCACAGGGGGTCAGGGACCCTCATCCCACCAGCATTGCCCCACTAAAGGACAAGCTGAGGGAGCCGTGGCCTGGGCAGAAGAGCTGAGGACGCGAGCGAGAAAATCAGGCAGAGTGAGCAACCACGGGAGGTGAGACCAGGCCCCAAGCCAGACTGGACATTTGACTCCCAGCCCAGACTTGCTGGTGAGCTTGACATACCCACCCTCCTCAAGTCTGGAGAGAAGTCCAGGCTGGAACAGGCTGCTGCTGGACTCGGTGCAGGTTGGTGAGGGAGGGCGGTACTTGCTGGAACTTAGGTGTTTCTTCAGAAACTTACTGTTCAAGTCTATATTATTAAATCTCATCTTTATTTATGTTTGTTAGGTTTTTAATTTAAGAGGGTTTTAAATAAAGAAATGGAGATTTGTGACTGTGTTGCAGTTTATGAAGGAGCTTGGAATTTAGACCAAAACCAGAGTGAGTCTCACTCCTAGAAAGCCCCTGCACAAGGACACTCACCATCATACTGGGTCCTGCCCCAGCCCGTGGTGGCGCAGAGGTTGCCTTCAGGGTAGCTGGCATTGGCACTAGGCAGGCAGACAGGAGACACAGCGTTTGAGAGGTGAGCAGGCGAGGCCAGCTTCAGCAGGGCGACGTCGTTGCGGGCTGTATGCCGGTCCCACAGAGGGTGGTGAAAAACCTGTGGGACAAGGGTGGGGCCGGGCAGACCTCAGAGGGCTTGGGTGATTTAAGAGGGACACAGGCCAGGAGATTCAGAGGACTTGGTGCCAGTGGGGTGGGTTTTTGAGAAGGGAACGCAGATGGGGCTGGACAGACAAAATCTCTGGAGGCTGGTGAGAAAATAGCATGTGACACATCAACGTAGTTTAATTTTCATATTTTTGTGTTTTTCCACAATGAGCAAAAGTTTATAATCAGGAACAACCCTCAGTATTTGTAAAGGAGCTTTATTACTGTGGAAGGAGAAGGAAAGAGCTCTGAGCCAAGAGTCACAGGTGGGTGAGGCCTGAGCTGGCTGGCCAGGGCCTTGACCCACTCGCTTCCCACGGTGCTCCTCCCCGGTCCTGGAGCCCCAGGGCAGCCCTGCTGTGGCCACGCGAGCCCGCCTGCCCGGTCACACCTCAGCGATCCTCAGCACCTGCACCGCCTCCTCGTCGGAGCTCAGATCAGATGCCCCGGCCACTACGTAGTGATTCTTCCTGGAGAGAAAGGAGGTGGCAGGGGGTCTCACAGCCTCCTCCTCAGGGGGGCGCCTGGGGAGTGTGCCAGGCAGGGTGGCCGCCCCACTGGGTCACCGCCTTGTGTGGCATCCTCGGGCGTCCCTTTCCTGTCTGTATAGCGAAGGTACAGGACTAGACCAGCTGTCCTGGCCCAAGCTGGGGTCTGCAGATGGGGTTTTCTGCAGTTTGCAGCTCTGCCTGCAGCTGGGAGTGGGGACAGCCTGCTGTCCATCTCAGACCCTTTCCCACTGGGCTGCAGTGCCTGGTTGGGGCTGGGGGGGTGCAGGGTTTCTCCAATGCCCGGGGGCCCCTACCACCTAAGCCCAGGCCTCACCTGACTCTGCAGTGGGCGGCGGTGACCACCCAGTGCTGGCTGATGAGGGAACCGCCACAGAAGTGGAAGCCAGCGCTGGTCTGGGGAAAGGGTGAGAGAGAGTCAGCCTTGCCCCCTCCCCTTGACCCCTCCTAATCTAACTCACCCTTCAGCCTGCCCCTCACCTGCAGGGACACCTGCCAGGGCCAGGAGCTGGGGACAGCATCCTCTCCATTGACGATCCTGGACAGGCCACTCAGCTCAGGGTGAGTGGTGGGGACCCCACAGCCTCGAGAGCAGGGAAGGGTGGCTGGTCAGTGGGTGGTCTCCCAAGGGAGTCAGGAGTAAAGACCAAGCACTTCCAGGCCTCTGGGACCCCCTGACACCCAGAGCCCAGGCCACTGCCCAGCACTCAGCCCCCTCCCTCCCGGCCAGCAGCCGGCCTCAGGTGTCCATGCAGAGGGTCCCTGAGGCTGAGGGCACCTGGAATTTGGGCCTAGAGCTGGAGGTTGGGTCCAGGACCCCCATGTGGGCAGGTCCCCTACCCACTGTGTGTGCTGAGGGAAGTGTGCATCCCCCTCTGAGCCCAGGGCCCTGGGTCATGGGCCTGGGATGTCCTGCTTGAGTCCCTGGTGCTCTGATGGCCTCTGAGTCTGCAGCAGGAGCCAGGTGGGGGCAGGGCGACAGGGGTGGCGCCAGAGACATTCTCAGGCTGGATTCCCCCGCTCCGTGGCAGGTTCGGAGTGTGGAGGAGGCTGGAGGGACCCTGGCTTCTGAGAGGGGGAAGCCAGGCAACGCCTGCTCTGGCGGTGCAGGTGAGGGCCTGAGGGACTGACCTCCAGGCAGCAGATGGGCCCCAGGCCAGCCAAGGGTGGGGAGCTGAGCAGACGTACCCAGGGGGACTGAGCGCGGCAGCCAGGGGAAGGAGCCGGGGTGTGAGGTCCCTGCTTCTAGGTGTGTGGCTGGGGGTAAGCCAGGCCTGCCCAAGCCGCACGCTTACCAAAGCTGTTGCCCACGAGGAGGAAGCAAAGGGCTGCCCAGAGAAAGGCCATGGTGTGCAGCTCGGGAGCTGGGGTGGGCTGTACTACAGGGACCCCCATTATATTCCCCCAGCCCACCAATCGCAGCCTGCCCTGCCATCCCCTCCTTATCACGAGTCCTTGGGCTACAAAGCACCTGGCTCCAGTGTGGGCCTGGGAAAGAGGCAGCCCTGGGGGCTGTTCCTGGGAAGGTTTCCTGGAGCCACAGGTGTGTGGGGCCAGCAGCGGGCCCATCCCCAGCTGCCCACTCCCCACAGAGGGGCCCTGAGCTCGCCGAGCAGTAGGGACAATGACAAGGATCCCAGAGCCAGGGGCAGGAGCACGGGGTGAGGGCTGCAAGCCAAGGCCCTGCTTCATCTGTCTGTGCCCCTCCCGGGGAGGGGGCGACCAAAGAGAGGCGCTCTCAGGACCCTGTTGCCCCCTGGCCCAGTGAAAGCCCAAGCTTGGGAGCAGAGTGAGGCCTCAGAGGCCCCAACACAGGAGATAGACACCACTGACATGCCTTCCATTGGTTTATTAAGGCTTTGTGGGAGCAGGGAGGCCAGGTCAGGGCCAGGGGCTCAGTTGGCTGACAGGATCTGTTGAACCCAGGGCATGAGCTCAGTGACACGGGCATACACGCCAGGCTTGGAGGTGGAACAGGTGCTGCTGCCCCAGGACACGATGCCCACCAGGGTCCAGGAGCCATCCTTCTGGCAGACCAGGGGGCCGCCAGAGTCGCCCTGCAGGAGAGGAGAAGGAGACTTGGATCTGGCAGCCAGGGTTGCCTGGCCCAGGAGTCCCTGAACGGTGTTCCCAGGGCCCAGACCAGGGCCTGACAGGTAGTGGACACTCAGGACATGAATTCTGGAAGGATTATAAAAGAAACTTCTGCAGCTCCTTCTGGGGTTTTCGCTCTGAAAGTCTGGGCCACCCGCTGGGGTCCTATAATAGAGGCTCAATAAAACTGGTTTGATTGATAGAAGGGAAGCATGGTGGTGCTGGCCATGGGGCCACTGTGAGGGAGGAAGGGCTGCCCAACCTCTTTTGGGAGCCCTTCTGGGCCATGTTCCACTGCCCAGGCAGCGCACTGCCCACGCCTGGGAGGGGCCATTTGCTCAGATGCTGACATTAATGGGATTTTGTAGGATGGAGGCTTTGAAACCAGAGCCCCTTGTCTGGCACCAGTCTGCTGAGGTCATTGGTGATCCACCAGGAGCCCTGTCTTCCCAACTACCCAGGCAGGGATGCCCAGGGAGACAGCGGCAGGCCCTAGGAGGAGGCTGGCCTACTGCCTCCATTTCCTCTCTGGCCAAGTCCCAAGACTGGGCTTTTGCCCACCTTCTCCAGGCTGGGAGGGAAGGGGTGTCAGGTGAGCCCAGGAGGTCCTACCATGCAGGAGGAGACGCCGCTGGCCCCAGCGCAGACCATGAGATTGGTGATCTGGCTGCCCCAGAACTTCTTGCATTCAGTGTTGGACAGAAGGGGCAGGACTGCCTGCTGCAGCTTGTCAGGGGTCTTGGCATCTGGAAAGGCAGAGTGGGTGGTCAGCACCACAGCTCTGCCCTGCCCTGCAGCTGCCGCCTCCCCACGCATGCCCCGCTGGTGTCACTCACTGTCGTATTTGGTCAGGCCCCAGCCGGTGGTGGCGCACAGCATCCCAGCAGGGAAGTCGTCATCTTTGCTAGGCAGGCACACAGCGGACACGGTCTGGGAGAAGCGGGCGGGTGTGGCCAGCTTCAGCAGGGTGATGTCGTTGTTGACAGTGAACATGTTGAACTTGGGGTTCTTAAAAACCTGGGGGTCAGACAGCCGTGGTTGGGGGCCGGGAAGAAGCCACGCAAGCCAGGCTACACCTCATGGCCTCAGCACCCCTCTCTGGACAATGGCCAGTTTTACTCAGCAGCTCCTGCCATGGCCCCAGGAGCCAGAGGCCGAGACCCAAGACTGAGGTTCAGACCTTCCCCTGTGTAGCACCTCGCACTCCCTGCTTTCCACTTTGCCAGTCATGATCGGGTATTGGGATGATCTGGAGGAGTCACATAGCCCCTTCCTGGGGGTTTCAGGCCTCTTGGTCCAGCCCAGTTAGCCTGGGCTGCACCCTCCTGACGGCCTGCCCTGCCGGGGCTCGCCTGGACTTTGGGGGCCACAGTACCTTGGCGATCTTCAGCACCTGGATTTCCTCGGTGGCTGAGCCGTGGTCAAACTCCCCAGCCACGACCAGGTGGGAAGTTCTGGAGAGGGTCAGAGAAGGGAAGGGGGTTCCTGCTGTGAGGTGGGGGCAGGTGGGAGGTGCAGGGTGCTTGTGTGTGTGTGAGAGCACACGTGTGCAGGCCTAAGGGGCGTGTGCACCTTTGTACATGTGCACACACCTATGTGGTGTTGATCACAGATGGAACTTAAAACAGCAACCACTGCCCCAGAAACAACCACCTAGAGCCCAGCCTGCAGTGTTTCCTTCCCAGCGACCCCTGGGAGACAAGCAGGACTTGAGTTGGTCACACATTTCCAAATAAGGAGCCTGATGAACTAAGGCATTAGAGGACTAGTCCTCAGTGCTGGCTCAGGACTTCCCTCCCGCCCTAAGGGGTTTCCTGGGGATCCCAGGCCCTCACCTGACACTGCAGTGGGCTGCAGTGACCACCCAGTCCTCACTGATGAGGGAGCCGCCGCAGAAGTGGAAGCCAGTGCTGTCCTGTTTGAAGATGGGCTGGTCAGTGCTGGCTGGACGCCAGCAGCTTCCGGCCTGGCTCACAACCCAGGGCTCCCCACTTACGTGCAGAATGCCCCCTCACCTGCAGGGACACCTGCCAGGGCCACGAGCCGGGAACAGCATCCTCCCCGTTGACGATCCTGGACAGACCACTCAGCACAGGGTGGATGGCAGGGACCCCGCAGCCTGGGGTGGGAGTATCGATGACGAGTGGAGGCCAAGGTAGATTCTGGACCCCCCAACCCAGGTGCTATTGACCCAGGAATCCCCCAGAGACAGCTTAGTCTGACGTGTGCTTCAGCCCAGACCAACCCAACAGGTTGAGTGTGAAGCGGCAGTAGGGCCACAGCTCCGGCTGGGGGGCTGGCTCTGTGGGTTTGAACCCAGCCTCCTCACTGCCTAGCTCAGTGTCTCCATCTCAGTGTTCCCATCAGCCAGAAGGGGAGCATACAGTTGCTAATATCGCAGAGTTGGTGTAAGCAGACAGGCAAAGCAGGGAGGTGCTCTGTTACTGGCACATAGTAAGTGTCAGTAAACACGAGTTTAAAAGGGCTGAACTGAGTTCAAGGGCCAAGCCACTTCTGCCCACCAGCTCACCATCTGAGCCCCTGACCAGAGAACCTTCTGTTCCCCTGGACTTGTCCTCCCTGACCCCTGCGCAGGGTGCGAGGCCTCGGGGCAGCCCCAGGAAGGCCCACCTCCTCCCCAGGGGCCTCACACTGGCCAAGCTGATCCAGTTCTCCCTGTGTCCCCCCTGTGGCCATGGAGATGGTGAGCCTCAGAGCGGGGCAGAGACTCGCTCAGGCCACACCGGGAGCAGGATGCTGCTGCTGCCCCTTGCCGGCTTCAGGCTTGCAGGGGAGGGGGACAGCCTTCCCGGCCTCTGCCTGCTCTGGCACTCACCAAAGGCTGTGCCCAGGAGGGCACAACAGGAGATGAGCCAGAGGAAAGCCATGGTGCTGTGGTCAGGGAGGTGGAGGTGCCTGCCTGGAGGGCTCCCAGTTATATCTCAGTGCACCAGGCTGTTATCTGGAGACCTTGACATGACAATCCCTTTCCTGCATGTGCCCAAGTGGGCAGGATGTGCCAGAGCAGGGCTGGCATCAGGGCCTGGGATGGTGGCAGCTGCAGCCCATGGCTAAGCCTGGAGCCAGGGCGAAGGGCTAAGGAGGGGCCAAACAAGGTGGCCCTTGGCCTACACCCAAGGGGAAGCTGGGTCACTTGCCTCAGGGGGCCTCTTTGTCAGCAGTAGGCCTGAGAGGGTTTGAGCTCCAGGCTGGTCTCCCATAGTCTGGAGGACCTCGGACAAGTAATTTAGTTGGTATTAGTTGTTCAAAACCCCCTGGCAGTGGGTCAAATAGGGAGCAAGTGTGGGGACCAAGTCATGGGTGAGGGCATGGCTGCCAGAGGCTGAGGACGCTCCCTGGTCTCGAGGATGGCCCAGAAGGCCCGGCGCAGTCTCAGTCCAGCATCTGTGGCCGTCACTCGGGCTGTGTGCAGTGCGGCTCAGGGGGGCACGGTGCCCACTGCCTGCTCACATACAGCCATTCCATGGTGCCCTGGAAGTGAGCATGTGACATCCTGGGGCAAGATGGGCTGGGGGCCATCCAAGGAGCCCATGCTATCGCTAGGAGAGAGCTGGGAGAGGCTGGACCAAGCAGGAAATGGGGAAGGGAGAGCCACTTTTCCAGCAACTGAGAAACTGGGGAGTGAGAAAACACGGGGGAAAACCGTATCTCATGGCTGTCTTTAATTTATGTTGCATTGACGATTACATTGTGGCGGTTCACTTAACAGGTTTGGCACAAAATAACTGTGGGGCCTCGGGCAAGTTGCTTGCCCTCTCTGTTCCCGTTTCAAAGTATGTAAAATGGGGATGCTTAAAGTACGAGTCCCACATTCTGGAACGGCACACCCCATGCTGAGCGTGCTGGGACCCCGCCTCACGCAGCGCACACAGGAGGGAGGGTCTCTGCACTCCTCCTTGAGTCGCCTGTTGGTCCCCTCCGCAGCTCCAGAGGTTGCTCAGCGGCAGGGAGGGATGGGCGCAGTGGGTTAGGTGGGAAAGCAGACCTAAGACAGGCCGCGTCTGTCAACCAAAGCTTACCAGGCTCCCTCTGGAATAGAACAAACAAAGGAACAGAAACACAAATCCCTGCCTTTAGCTAGGTTACATGGGGACACGGGTGGGAGAGGTTAAAAAGTTTAAAAAAAAAAAAAAGGAAAATACACATTGTTGCCAGCTAAGGACTTATCCCTCATCATCATTATCAATACAGAGGCGGGAGGGTCTCACTCCGAAGGGGACATTTAAGTCGTCAACTGCGAGCTTGCAGCCGAGCCCAGCCCCGAGGAGCCGGCGCCCAGGCGGAGGACACAGAAAAGGAAAGCGCACCGGGGCCGGGGCGTCGCAGGAGGCCCTCAGGGGCAGGGCCTGGCTGTGAGGTGGAGGCAGCGGCGGCCCGGGCTGACCCTTAGAAGCCGCCAGCTGGCCTGGCCGAGCCGACCGCCGCCCTCGCGCCCCAGCTGCTGGGCCTGGGAACCGCGCAGCTGCGGGGAGGGGTCGGCAGGTGCGCCCACTCCTGCGGGGGCGGGCGGCGGCTCCGCCCAGCCGGCGCGCCCCACGTGGACGTGCGCCATCCCGGGGTTGTGGCTGGGCCGCCGCACAGCAGGCATCGGAGTTGAAGGATGAGTGGGCGGACCTCTGGTCCCAGGTGTTAGCCGATCAAGTTTACAATGAACAGTATTTTCCTGGATTCTTTTTCGGTAGTATTTCTAATCTCCCGCTCTCGGGTTTAGAACCCTGCGTCTCCAAGACTCCTGGAGCCCACCCGTCTCTGCTCGTGGCTTTGTTTGCGGGGTGTCTGCCATGTCAGAAAATCTTAACTCTGCACTTGCCACCTCGTTGCAGGTATGTGGCACCTAGTAGGTTTAATGGGCAATGCTGAAGCAAGCCCAGGAAAAGGTGTAAATCAGTAAAATCTACTCAAGAGATGACAAGATCCATGTGCACAGCGGAAACAGCATCGGGCGTGGGGGGCAGTGCTCTCCCAGGCAGCCTGGGTGTGTGGGCGAAGAGCTTAGCTGGAGGTCCTGGTCCAATCCCTGACCAGCTAACTCCTGGGATTTGGCCTTGGGTGGGGGTTGTGCCAGGATTCCAGGTCCTGACCAACATGGAGGCATACAGGTTGCCGCAGGCATCGGTCATCTGCCCTCCAGCAGCGTGTTCCTGTCTATGACCAGTGGTACTTCACCGGATTAGTCTGCCACCATCTGTGTACCGGTTCCCCCTCTGCGACACCGCGGCTCTGTCTCCTCTTAGTCCCACCCTCTTTCTGCTCTTTGTCAACCCTAAACACAGGCAGGCAAGAAATGTATGATTCTATTTATTTTTATTAGAGAACGCAATTTCTATTTTGATCATTTTTTCTGCTAGCAGCCTGAAATCAAATCTCAGCCCATGGAGGGTGACTCCCCAGAAGCCAGGAATGGGGCTGCATCTCCAAACAACGGAGAATTGAAAAACTAAAGCATAAGCAAATAAGACATTTATTTTTCTCATTTAACAAGAAATCTAAAGGGAGGAAGTCCAGGGCTTACGTGGCAACTCAAAGACTCTGGCATCTTCCCTGTGGCCTCAAGATGGCTGCTGAATCCCTAGGCATCACCTCTGCATTCAGCCAGAAATAAAAGGGGGAGAGAAAAGGGAAAAAAGCAATACCAGTGAGTCCATCCCATTTTAAAAGGTCTGCCTGGTAGCCCCATCCAATGACTGCTTACGTCTCGTTAGAGCCGTGTCTCAAGGCCACCCTTAGCAGCAAGGCAGTTAGGAGCACAAGCATTTTAGCTGAGGCCTTCTCCACGTCAAACAAACCTGGAAGGTGGAGGAATAGGTTCTGGTAGGCCACCAGCGCTGACTGCCACACGAGGCAGATCTTGTCTTGACTCCTTCAGGGTGTAGGCATTTGAAATAGAACAGCACAGTGCCCCACAGTTCAGAAGCTCTGCCTTCTTGTACATGTCAGCGTTCTCAGGTGCCAGCCAAACAGAAAACTGGTGGACTTACAGAGAGAATGCATTTCTTAAGAGGCTCCCAGTGTAGTCAGGACAGTGAACTGGAAAACTAGGCTCCGGGCTTAGTGGCCAGACACAGACTCCACAGCAAGCTCAGAAGCCACAAGTTGGGCAACCCACCCAATGCAGCCAGGGAGCCTGGGGCCCGTGGCACCCACTCCCTCGCTCCTTTGGCTCACCCAACACGTGCCTGCCTAACCAAGCATATTATATCATTTCTAAGATAAATTATGTTCACATTTTAATGTGTCTGAAAATAGAATTGTCTTACAAGTGATGGCCTCTTACAATTGCTGGCAAGGTGGCCATGGTAGGTGGCCATGGTGCCTGTACAAACCTGTTTTATGCCCAATGGCATTGCTGGGCAGGCCCACAGACCATTTAAGGACCGTCTTCAGGAGGAGGAACATCCTGGTGTCCCCTCCTTGGAAGGTCAAGGGAGCAGCCATATAGAGCAGACCGTGGCTATTTGGAAGAACATGCCAGACGGCAGCACACAGCTCTCTTTTAGGAAATGTGGCCTTGCTGGTGCCCGTCGTGGTGCAGCATTTTCTCCTTTTTCATGGCACATCAACAAGGAGTGTGCAGCTGGTAACAGAGGGAGCCTTTAGTTGACTGTCAGGTAGGGAACAGCCCATTCAAACAGGGGAAGGCTGGAGAGCTTAACAAAGACACTTCTGAAGGTGTGGGCAGGCTTAGGGAGGCCGGAAGGAGCTGCAGGAGCTCAGAGCCCACGAGTGGGAGGTGCGCCAGGGGCTGGGCCCACCTGGGCAGCATGCGTGGGGAGGCTGCCGACGGGAGCTTGGCCCTTGTGGAAATCACTGAAGAGCACCCGGATGAAGCAAGCCGGGGCTATTCATTGAGAGCTCGCTGTGGCGGGGGAGGCAGGCGGCATCACGTGAGTGGGGCGGAGTCAAAGGGAAAGCTCTATGGTGGAGAATAAGGGAAGGCTCCGGTGTGTGCGATAGCCTGTTGGCGCAAGGAAGCTTGGGGTGCCAGCTAGAGGTAGGGCATCCTATGTGATCAGTTAGGGCTGAGTACTTGGCTTTCTCTGGTTAGTCCTAAGGTGCAAGTGGGGGCAAAGATGAGGGAAGCTGCGGTCGTTGATCAGGTCCGGCCACCTGGGGCCCTTAGCGTTTGGCTCCCTGGGCGGGGTGTTGCAGATAATGGGTCAGAGTTCTACCTTCCCGCAGGGTCTGGCCATTGGCCATTGGCATAGCCAGTCACTCCCCCTCCATATGAAGTGTAGGCCAAAAGGGGTGGGCCCAGGGAGAGTGAATCCGGGCCCTTTTGTCCACCCACTCCAGGATCTGCGCTCTCTATGGGTCTGGAGGCAGCGAGGCCCAGTGCGATGGGTTTGGAGCGGAACTCATATCGTCTCATGAGGTGACTGCCCCAGGTGGTCCCTGAGAGCTGTGATGCACAGGGACGGGAATGCCCCTGGTGGCAAGGGGGATTCACGGAGATTTGGAGTTCAAAGCTCTCCACCCTTGCTCTGTGTGTCCAGAGGACCTCAACCCAGGCCTCACCTGTTCCTTACCTGCTGGGTTTGAGTGTTTATCAGGTTCAGCAACTCTCCAGGCCTCTGGGCATGTCCTTGGCCAGATGATGTAATTTACATATCATACAACTCATTCATTTAAAATGTTTGGGGTTTGTTACATCAATTTTTAAAAACTGTGGTAAAAAATATATAATGTAAAATGTGCCATTTTAACCATTTTTAAGTGCACAATTCAGTAGCACTAATTACATCCACGATGTTGCACAATCATGACCACCATCTATTTCTAAAACCTTTCTCATCACCCAAACAGAAACTTGGTCCCCGTTGAACAATAACTGCACATTCCTCTCTTCCCCAGCCCCAGCTATCTCCTTATCTGATTTTTGTGTCTATGAATTTGCCCATTTGTGGATGTTTCACGTAAATGAAATCATAAATATGTGGTCCTTTGGGACCAGCTTCTTTCACTTAGCATGATTTTTTCAAGGTTTATTCTCGTAGGGATATATCAGTACTTCATTCCTTTTTATGGCTGTATAATATTCCATTGTATGGAGATTACCACATTTTCTTTATCTTCCATTGTTGGACATTTGGGTTGTTTCCACCTTTTAGCTATTGTGAATAGTGCTGTCGTGAACTTTGTGTACAAGTATCTGTTCGAGTCCCTGCCCTCGTTTTTAGATATTATATACCTAGGAGTGGGATTGTTGGGTCAGGGTAATTCTGTATATAGCTTTTCAAGGAACTGCCACACTGTTTCCCAAAGCAGCTGTACCATTTCCAATCCCAGCAGCAATTTACAAGGATTTGAACTTCACCACATCCTTGCCAAAACTTATTTCCCTTTTAAAAAATTATAGCCAGCATGGTAGGTGGGAAGTGGTATCTCATTGTGTTTCAGGGTTTTTTTAATTCAATTTCCAAAATTGTGGTAAAGTACATGTAACATAAAACTTAACCATCTTGACCATTTTTTAGTGTACAGTTCAGTGGTATTGAGTATGGTCACATTGTTGTATAACCATCACCACCATCCATCTCCAGAGCTCTTTTTGTCTTGCAAAACTGAATTCTATGCCCATTAAACTATAATTCTCCATTGCCCACTTCCCCCAGCCCCCCATCATTCTACTGTCTGTTTCTATGATTCTGACCTCTCTAAGTACCTCGTATCAGTGGGATCACACAGTATTTGGCTTTTTACGACTAGCTTATTTCACTTAGCGTAACGTCCTCCAGGTTCAACCATGTTGTCCCATGTCAGAATTTTATTCCTTTTCAAGGCTGAATAATATATATATTCCATTATATATATTGAACACATTTGTTTACCCAGTCATCTGTCAACAGTTACTTAGGTTACTTCTACTTTTTAGCTGCTGTGAATAATGTTGCTATGAACATGGGTGTACAAATATCTCTTCGAAACCCTGCTTTTAATTCTTTTTGGTGTATAACCAGAAGTGGAATTGCTGGATCACAAGGTACATCTATTTTTAATTTTTTGAGGAACGGCAATGCTGTTTGCTGCAGTGGCTGCACCATTTTACATTCCCACCAACAGTGCACAAGGGTTCCAACTTGTCTACATCCTCTCCAACTCTTGTTATCTTTTGTTTATAGTAGCCATGCTCATGGGTGTGAGTGACGGCTCGCTGTGGCTTGGATGTGCATTTCCCTAATGGCGGGGGGCTTTGGTCATCTTTGCGTGCGCTCATGGGCTGTTCGTGTGACTCCCCCGTGTGGCTCGAGCACCGATGCTGTAGAACCTGGTGCCACAGCCACGTGGCTTCCGGTGCCTGTTTCCACCTGTACTTCAACCTCTGTCCCCTCCAGTGTGGGTCTGGGTGATCGTGGTGCCACTGCCTACCACGGGCCACATCTTCCTGCAGAAAGGTAGTCCATGAACCCCTCCAGGGTGTGAACAGCCCAAGCACGGGATCCCACGTTCAGGCGCCTGGGGCCACAGTTACAATATCAGTCATGGTCCTGCCTGAAAACAGAGGAGGAGAGCCATTCCGTGGGCTTCCTAGTTAATAAAGGGAATTTCTGTAAAGGTGTGGGCAGGGTTCAGGGAAACCAGCAAAGGAGAGTGAGGCGCCCAGGGTTCTCACAACAATGGGGGCGCCCCTGAAAGCTGAAGGCTCAGGGCAAGTGCTCCCCGGTCTCTCGGACCGATCCTGTTGTGTTCCTATTTGCCTAGCGTCTGTCCCTCTCGCTGGGCTCTCAGCCCCAGGAGCACAGGGGGTGCCGCGTGCTGTTCGCACGAGGGCCCGGCGTCTAGACCAGGGCCTGCTGAGAACTCACTGCCTCCATTTACGGTAAATGCATCACCAGGGTATGACGTACAACTGGCCTCTTCTCATTGTTTTGGGACAGTGTCATTTCTGTTTCCTCAATGTGTCATTTAATGGCATGGAATCAAAGCACCCTTTTATAAGTAATAAGTTTATGCAATGACTAGTTCCAAGTTGTGAATTATCACAGATGTAGAGAATTCAGGTGAGCCCAGCAGGAGCTGTGGGACAGCCTGGCAGCGTGTCTGCCAACCTGTGGCCTGCTAGCAGCCACCACGGAGGTGAGTCCTTCACGCTCACCCCCTCCCTCCCGCGTGCTCAGAAGCTGCTTGACCGGGCTGGTTTTGAGGTGACCCCCTTGGTAGCCCAGGATATCTGTATAATACTCTGTTTTGATGAGGATTGCACTGAAAACTCTTTGCAGAGAACCCGATGCTATGTTCGTGGTATGGGGGCCTCCCTGTGAGGCCAGCTGGGATTTTCGGAAGCCCGTGGTGGGTGACAAGGAACTGGGGATCCTCCCTGTTGCCCTGGGAGCCCGGGTCCAGGCCTGCGTGTGCTGGTAAAGAGTAGGCGGAGCTGGGCTCATGGAGCCCGCACTCCCAGAGGGGCCTGGCCTTGCCCGCAGCACCCTGGGGAAGCCGGGCGTTGCCATGACGTAGGGGTGATGCTGGGCCAGGGCAGCTGCCCTTTTCCCAGGGGCTAGGGCGTCCCAGGCTGAGAGCCAGGCTGTGAGAGAGGCTTGGCCCCCACTTATCTCCCAAGGTCTCTGGATCCCGGGGAGGGTGGCTCTCAGGTCTCTCTGGCTGGGCAGGACCAGAGGGCAGGGCTTGGGGTGTCCCAGGGGATGTAAGCAGGGCGCCCACGGCAGGCACCCTATATCCCTGCAGCTGCAAGCATGGCTTTCCTCTGGCTCCTCTCCTGCTTCGCCCTCATGGGGGCCCCCTTTTGGGAGTGAATGTTGGGACTTAGGGGCCATCTAGGCATGGGAGGAGCCTGGGGAGGAGAGTCCTGAGCCCCAGGGTCCCCAGCCAGGCCCCATCACAGGGCTGGGGGACTCCATCTGGAGTGAGTCCTGGGGCCTGGCCTCGAGGGAGACCGGCTGAACTCAGGCCTCCGACAGGCCCGCTGAAGTTGTGGAGAGGAGCAGGTCCTCCTGGGACTCTCTGAGCCCTCACACCCCGCACCAGGACAGTAGAAATGACCCGTCTGGGCCGCATGAGGTCTGAGGCCCCAGGAGTGCCTCAGGCGGGGCTGCTGTGAGCAGAGTAGCGAGGGCGTAGCCACAAAAGCCCTCCTGGGACCTCTGCCCAGGCGTTTCATTTATTGTGCCAGACACTTGTAAGCATTTTATTTCATATTAAAAAAAGAAGAAATAGTAAAACATACAGAAAAGAACATGACATATACCTGCTGTGGGGTTTAGCAAACCCACCTTGTCGCCGATTTGCTTCAGGTGTTTTTAAAACAAAATAGATTCAGCTAAAGATTCCCTTCTCCCCACCCGCCTCCTGGGAAGGTGAGGCCCGGCCATTCACTTTAATTATTGCAAAGTATGTAGCTATGTGAATACATCACGGTTTATTTCTAATTTTTTTTGCTGTCACCAAAAATATAGGTCATTACGATGACATGTGTTTGGCGATAACAGTCTTCATGGAGTGGCTATTGGGCCTGAACGCGGCCCGCGGACCGTCGAGGCGGCCTGGCTGGGGGAAGGGGCTGTAAAAGTCATGCGCACTGCTGAGCAGTCCTCTGGCCCTGGCGCAGCAACGCCGCCGGGACATACGAAGTGTACCCGTCTTTTCTCATTGTTCTGGGGAAATTTAAGTCCTTCGGTTTCTGGTTTCTCAGTATGTCCTTTTATGGTGCAGAATCAAGGTCCTGTTTTATTAAATAATTAAGAAACCCTTATACAATGAATAGCTCCTGAAATCTCAGCAATAGATAACTCGGCATGAGCACAGCCATAGAAAATGGGGCGTTTCATAGTTGCAAAATATCCGAGTTCCAGATTCCCTGCACCCGTGGGGTCACCCGATTTTAATCGCAGACCCCCTCACACACCAGTCCACCGAGTGAGGTTTGAGCTGTGAGATTAGCATCCTTTGCCCCCGTGTGCTGAGGGAAATGAGCATGGGCGATACAGGGAAGGGGGCTGAGGTCTCACAGGGGAAGGTGGTCCTGGCACCCACACCAGGCGGTCTGAGGTCTCAGCCTGCTGCTCCGGCAGGCAGGTCGGCCGGGTGGGAGCAGCCCCGTTGTCGGCATCACTGGAAGGATGACAGGTTAGCAGGCTGCGTGTGGGGGATCCTTGAGCCTAGAGTTTGGGGAACCTAGAGAGGTGGCCTGGAGGGCGAAGGAGTGTGGCAGGGGATCCTGGACAAGCTGAGGTGGAAACCTGGTTTTCTGCAGCTGGGCTCCGGACCTCAGCCCTTCTTAACCTTTCCTCCTGCCTCCCCAGGCTGCGGGGTCCCTGCCATCCACCCCATGCTGAATGGCCTGTCCAGGATCGTCAATGGGATGATGCTGTCCCTGGCTCCTGGCCCTGGCAGGTGCCCCTGCAGGTAAAGGGGAGCCCTGGGGTGTGGGGGTGCTGGTGTCCAGCCAGTGCTGAGCTGCCCATCTTCCTCCAGGACAGCACCGGCTTCCACTTCCATGGCGGCTCCCTCATCGGCAAGGACTGGGGGGTCACCGCCGCCCACTGCGGGGTCAGGTGAGGACCTCGCAGGCTCAGGCTCTGCTTCTGGCTACAGTCGGGGATGGGGGCGGGAGCGGGGCACAGTCTCAGCCCTTCATGCCCACATGACTCCCCCAGGACCTCCACCTGGTCATGGCTGGCAAGTGTGACCAGGGCTCAGCCGCCAGGGACATGCAGGTGCTGCCACGGGGCCGGCAGGACTGGCTGGTGAGGCCCAACGGAGGGGCTGGGGCCGCAGCAGGAGGAAGAGTCCTCCACTGCATGAAAGACAGGAGCGAGTGCCACGGGCCGCCTCAGAATTCTCATTCTGGGCTCCTGTGCCTCTGTTTCCCCTCATGGACCACCAGGAAAGGAGCTGTCTCCTTGAAACCTGCAGATCCTGGGGCCTCACTTCATTGTTCTCACCCCCCCCCACCAGGTTTTCAAGAACCCCAAGTTTAGCATGTGCACTGTCCACAGCGACATCACCCTGCTGAAGCTGGCCGTGCCCACCCGCTTCTCCCAGCCCGTGTCCACATGTGCCTGCCCAACGAAAATGACGATTTCCCTGCAGGAATGCTGTGTGCCACCACAGGCTGGGGCAGGACCCAGTATAATGGTGAGTGTCCTTGTGCAGGGGCTTTCTAGGAGTGAGACTCACTCTGGTTTTGGTCTAAATTCCAAGCTCCTTCATAAATTGCAATGCAGTCACAAATCTCTATTTCTTTTTTTAAAACCCTCTTAAATTAAAAACCTAACAAACATAAATAAAGATGAGATTTAATAATATAGACTTGAACAGTAAGTTTCTGAAGAAACACCTAAGTTCCAGCAAGTACCGCCCTCCCTCACCAACCTGCACCGAGTCCAGCAGCAGCCTGTTCCAGCCTGGACTTCTCTCCAGACTTGAGGAGGGTGGGTATGTCAAGCTCACCAGCAAGTCTGGGCTGGGAGTCAAATGTCCAGTCTGGCTTGGGGCCTGGTCTCACCTCCCGTGGTTGCTCACTCTGCCTGATTTTCTTGCTCGCGTCCTCAGCTCTTCTGCCCAGGCCACGGCTCCCCCAGCTTGTCCTTTAGTGGGGCAATGCTGGTGGGATGAGGGTCCCTGACCCCCTGTGGTCTCCCCTGTCCTCCCAGCCAACAAGACCCCTGACAAGCTGCAGCAGGCAGCCCTGCCCCTCCTGTCCAACACCGACTGCAAGAAGTTCTGGGGCAGCAAGATCACTGATGAGATGATCTGTGCCGGGGCCAGTGGTGTCACCTCCTGCATGGTGAGCCTCGCTCTGGCCCACTGCCCACATCCCCGTCCCTGGTCAGGCCAGCAGGCCGCTCCTTTCTGCCACAATCTACTCAGCCTCACTCCTTGCCCAGGGCCCCAGCCGAAGCCAGAACCAGCACCAACAGATGCCTGTGACCGAGGGTGTGCTCCTGGTGGGCCACCCGGGGGCATCTAATCCTCACGGTGACCCCGTGAATGGGATGCTGCCGGCTGGTTTTACAGATGACGTTAGGCCGGGAGGGTGAGCCACGTGCCGTAGGCCCCAGGGAACAGGTGGCAGAGCTAGGGCTGCCTCCTGGCCCAGACCTAAGTTTCTGGGCCTGGGCACTGTGTCTGTCACGTGCCATTTCTCTGCCCACCCCCACACCCGGACTCGGCCAGGTCAGGGCACACTAGGGCCGCAGCACCCCTTTCAGGTTTGGAAACGGGTTGTTTTACCTCCTGCAGGGCGACTCTGGCGGGCCCCTGGTCTGCCAGAAGGATGGCGCCCTGACCCGGGTGGGTAATGTGTGCTGGGGCAGCAGCACCTGCTCCACCTACAGCCCCAGAGTGTGTGCCCGGGTCACAGAGTTCATGCCCTGGGTTCAGGAGATTCTGACTGCCAGCTAAGCCCATGGCTCCTACCATCCCAACCCTGAGTGTCCCAGTCAGAGCGTCTGTGTGGCAGGATTGACTGCATGTGTCTCTCTGAGGGGCCTAGGGGACGGGGGCTGCGGTTTCCCCGTCAGCCCGCAGGGGGCGGCCTTGTGCTCCCTTTCCCAGCTACCCTCCCTGGCAACCTCGCCTTCTCAGGAAGCTGAGGCTCTGGATCTCATCCTCCTGCTCAGGACTCCGCTCTGGGGTGGGATTCCTACTTGCTGGAGCCAGCATGGCCAGTGGAGCCTCTGGAAGGCAGGAGTCCTTGGCCAGGCCATGCACCATAGCCCTGAAGGGTGGCGTTAGGACCAAGATAGCCTACTGGTGAAGGCTTCTCTCTCCACCACTTGCTCCAGGCTCCTCTCTGCCTTTACACCCTCCCAATGCCAGAACATGCATCCAGTCCCCACCTTCCCAGGGCCCCTGGGCCTCCGCACATGTGGCACATGTGCTAAACTGCAGAGCTGGGAAATCTCCAACCCAGCATGGGCAGTTGACACCTCGGGCCTGTCTGTTCCCCCCTTGTCCTCAGTATTATTTTCTGAGATGCTGCAGTTAAATCGAGAGGTCAGACTCAGGTCAGTGCCTTTGGTCAGTAGGTGGAGGTGTCATGTCAGGACTGGTTCTTTTTTTGTGAGGTCAGTATTTGATGCCCAGTGCCTGGATCCAGCAATTTGTCGGGGCTTGCAAAATGGTGGTAACTTAATCTGAACATTTCTTTCTTTCTCCTATATTATTTGGAATACTTCCACAGAGATGCCTCCTTCACTCATCACTCAACTACCCAGTGGCATCATTCATGTCGCACATGCAGGGTGAATGCTGACTTCTTTCTCCTTTATGGATTTTTTACATTTTTTTCCTTTACCAATTTTTAAGATAATGAATTTATTCTCTATTCTACTCCAAAGGAGACATAGTTAATTTTGTTTTTGTTTTGTAGAATCATTATGAACTTGTGGACTCAAACATAAGTGAAGGTTTCAATCCATTGTAATTATTATCCTTTTTGACGCTCAAATTATGACACCTTCTGCCAATGGGACCTTCACCAAGTTGGCTCTGCATGTGTTGACATGACCAAGTGCCTTTCATAGCTTCCTTGCTGCCTGATATGATAAGACACCCAGACCTGGCATCGGCTATTCCTCTAACATCCTCTGCTTGATTTTAGTCAGAAGAGGAACTTCAAGGCCATAGTCTGGTATGGTGGATATTCAGTTACTGTACTGGTCATTGTTTCTAGGCCTTTTCAGTGGACAGAGCTGTGAAATATTTCAAGACAAATAATTTTAAAGTTGAAATACCTCTTGAGTTCATACCGATATTTCAAATTCAAGCCTGAAGTATTTTTTTTCTTTTTTTAAATTGAAGTATCATTGAATTGATATACAATCTTACATTGGTTTCAAATATACGACACAGTGGTTCAACAGTTATCCATGTTGTTAAATCCTCCCCTTCACTAGTGCTGTTATTATCTGTCAACACAGAAAGATGTTGCAGAATCATTGACTATGTTCTCCATGCTGTACTACCATCCCCATGGTCAACTTATATTATGATTGAGAATTTTTGTGCCCCTTTATCCCCCTCACCCTCTCCACCCACCCCAACCCCTTTCCCACAGTAACCAACAGTCACTTCTCAGTGTCTGTGAGTCTACTGCTGTTTTGTTCCTTCTGTTTTGCTTTGTTTTTATACTCCACAAATAAGTGAAATCATATGGTTTCTGTCTTTCTCCACCTGGCTTATTTCATTGAGCATAATACCCTCTAGATCCAACCATGTTGTTGTAAATGGCAGGATTTCCTTTTTATGGCTGAATAATATTCCATTGTGTATGTATGTACCACCTCTTCTTTATCCATTCATTTATTGATGGACACTTAGGTGGTTTCCATATCTTTGCTATTGTAAATAACATGGTAATAATTATAGGGGTGCATATATCTTTTTGAATCAGGGGTTTTGATTTCTTTGGGTAAATTCCTAGGAGTGGAATTGCTGAGTTGAATGGTATTTCTATTGTTAGTTTTTTGAGGCACCTCCATACTGCTTTCCACAGGGGATTGTACCAATTTACATTCCCACCAACAGTGTAGGAGCGTTTCCAGGACTAAAGCATTTTTTACCTAAATGGAGTATATATGTATGTTTTTTATTCTACACCAAGAGTCCTCATTTTCAAGGACATAGAGAATGATGGAGATAGAATATCCCATAATCACGTATTTGCTTTATCCCATATCATACACCACAGTGCAGGATAACAGTACTAACACTACCAACACCAGTATTACTGGAAAGTTACTTTTTTTTCCCTTTTCCCATTTCTAAATAGTTGTTGGGTATCTCCATAGAGCCCTTACACGGTATAAGCTCTCTTTCAGCCCTCACGCTATTGTGTGTTTGAGGCTCACTGCCAGCTCTCCTGGCAGTGTCTCTGTGGCAGTGTTGGGTGTTGGGTGCCGCGTCTCCTCTGGCAGGTGCCTTAGGGAAGCTCACGGGAACAATGCTGCCTGAGGTGACGCACGTTGACAGCAGTCTGTGCCACTTACACCCGGAATTCGGTTTTGCCCCGGATGTGCTGGTTAGCAGTGTGTTGCCTCTCAGCTCTGAATTCACCCTTGGATACCCGCTGTGCCATTAAGCATGGAATTGCTGAAAGCATTTTTTTTTTTTTACAATGAACACAATGTTACACTTTGCTCCTATAGGCGCTGGAGGGTCCTTGCAGGAGGAGGGTTCCTGCCACAGTACTGTTGCTCGATGCAGTGGGTGTGAGGGTCTCCAGGCCACTCACCCGGAACAGGCGGTCCTCCAGCGGGCTCACGGCCCTTGCCAGCCTAGAGATTGCCCTCCCATGGTCCTCGCAGTGGAGATGCTGGCCCTCTGCCCACCTCCCCTCTGCCCACCTCTCCTCTGCCCACTGGCTGCAGTCCACCTGTGCCTCCATCCTTTGCTCACCTGCCCCCAACTGTGGTCTTTCTTCTGCAGCTCTCCCAGCATGGACACCCACTACTCTGGCCTGCTTTCATTTTGGGGGGCATATACCTAGGAGTGAAATTGCTGGGTCATACGGCAATTCTGTGTTTAGCTTTGAGGAATCATCAAACTGTTTTCCATAGCAGCTGCACCATTTTACCTTCCCGCCAGTAATGTATGAGGGTTCCAGTAGCTCCACATCTTCGTCAACGCTTGTTATTTGCCATTTTTTATTGTAGACCTGTATCTAATTTTGATAGGAGATGCTTTTAATCTGTAGTATTTTATTAATTTAGATACTACTGTGAATTAATAGTTTTCTTGATTTCCTTTTCAGAGTGCTCATTACAGGTGTAGGTGTATAGAAGTCCAACTGATTTTTGTGTGTTGATCTGCAACTTTCCTGAATTTGCTTATTAGTTTAAATTCTTTGGATTCTTTGGGATTTTCGCTATATGGAACATTTATATGAAGGATCTAGTCATCTGCAAATAGAGAAAGTTTTACTTCTTCCTTTCCAATGTGGATGCCCCCCCCGTTATCCTGTCCGAATTGCTCTGGCTGGAAATTCCAGGGCAGTGTTGGGTAGCAGTGGTGGAAGCGGGCATCCTCGTCTTGCTCCTGATCTTAGGGGAAAAAGCTTTCAGTCGCTCACCAATAAGTGTAATGTTACCTGTGGGTTTTTCATAAATGTCCTTTACCGTCAAGGGAGTTCTGTTCTTAGTTTGAGTGGTTTTCTTTTTTTTTTTTAATATAATTTATTTTATTATCATTAATTTACAATTACATGTGCAATATTACGATTATTAAACTACCCCTTCATCAGGTCCCCCCCACCAACCCCATTACAGTCACTGTCCATCAGCGTAGTGAGATGCTATAGAATCACTATGAGTGGTTTTCTTAAATCATGAAACGATGTTGAATTTTGTCAAAGGCCTTTTCTGCATCAGTTGAGATGATCATGTGTTTTTTTCCTTCATTCTATTAATGTGGTATCTTAGACTGATCAGTTTTCTTATGTTGACCTACCCTTGCATGCTCGGGATCAGTCCCACTTGGTCATGGTGTATAATCCTTTTACAATGCTGTTGGATTCAGTTTGCTAGTATTTTATGGAGGGGTTTTGCATCTATATTCATGAAAAATATTGTTTATAATTTTCCTTTTTTGTGTGTGATGTTTTATCTGGCTTTGGTACCAGGGTAAGAATAGCCTCCTAATTTCTTTGTGCTTTCCTACCATCTAGCTTGGATATTTGGCTCATTGATATTAAGCCTTTCTTTTTTCCTAATAGAAATATTTCAGACTTTAAATTTCCCTCAAAGTACTGCTTTCATTGCATCTCATAAGTTTTGATATACAGTTTATAGTTGAAAGTATTCTTTATTTGAATTTTTATTTCTTTAACTCATGAGTCACCTAGCAGTACATTTTTTCCAGCTCTAGTGAACTTGATATTGAAGAATGACATAGTAAAAGAAAATGCACACATCGCAAGTGTACAGTTTGAAGAGTTTTTTCAATGTGAGTGCACATTTACACAGCAAGCAGATCCGGAAATAGAGCCAGAAGCCCCTGGGTGCCACTTGCCACTCTCCCCACCTCCAGAGCAATCACCGTGCTGCGGCTCACCAGTTTTGGAACTTCACAGGAGACTTGCATGGCAGTGCTCTTGAATCTTTTCAATCCCAGGTTGTTGTTTTTTCCTTTACTTCAATCTGAGGAATTAATCTCCATTATTTCTCCAACTGGAGAATTGTATCCTTTTCTGCTTTTTATTTCTCTTGCTTTCTGGGACTCCTGTTTTCTAGGCTCTGGCATTTCACCTGCTATCCTCTATGCTTCTTTTCGTTTTTTGTTTCTTTACTCTTTCTTGCTTCATCTGAGACAGTTTCTTAACCTGACCTTCTAATCCAGTGATTTCTCAGCTGCACTTGATTCCGCTGTGGATCCCGCTGTGGACCCGCTGTGGAACCCGCTGTGGACCCCGCTGTGGACCCTGCTGTGGATCCCGCTGTGGACCCCGCTGTGGATCCTGCTGTGGATCCCGCTGTGGACCCCGCTGTGGATCCCATCTATTATGTTCTTTGCTCCAGTTGCTATGGTTTCCACACCTCTTCTATCTACTTGATTTTTCTTTTTATGGTTTCTTGTTCTGATTTGATAATTGCTAACAAATTATCATGTTTAGTGTTTATTATGCATATTTTAAGCCCCCGTCCATTTTTTCCCTAACATTTATTTCTAATGGAATTTGTAATTCCAATTTGTTGATTTCTTTTGAAGTAGCTCAGATTTCTCATTAATTTGGCCCATGAGTGTATATTGCCCCAGAGCACTGAGTGCCACACACATGGGGAGAGGTCAGGGCCCCCAGCGGGTGTCAGTTCTTCAGGAATGGGAAGTAGTGGACGAGCCCTAGGCACCAGAAAGTCCCAGCTAATTACTGCCCACCCCACCAAGAGACTGCTCTGGGCTGCACTTGGAGCTCAGCCGCCAGGGAGCAGCACCCAGAGCGGGTGGGGAGGGCTGGGGAGGTGGTCTCTCTGTCCTGCTGGGCTCCGTACCTGCACGACCCACTTAGCCCAAGCACACCTGTAGCTGGGCCTGGGTCAGTGGATGGGCCTATCCATTGCCATCGGAGCTGGAGAAGCAAACAGAATTTGAGCCCACAGCCTCTTGCCATCGGTGGATGGCCACAATCTCGCGTTCACATCAACCTTTCCTCTCCCAGGTCTTGCTCCGTTTTCTCCGTGTCTCAATGTTTCCCTTTTTATGGGAGGACGATACTGAAAACCTCAGTCCCAGGGTAAGGTTGCCACCTGGTGGCCAATGTAAGTAATGCATATCTGCGTCTTGCCTCTTTCCCTTCCAGCTCAACACTGGACAAAAAGAAATGTGATGTGAGCCAAGTAAATGATTTTAAATTATCTGGTAGCCTTACTAAAAAAGCCAAAAGAAATAAGTGATTTAATTCCACTGATGGATTTTATTTTACCCAATATATCCACATATTATCATTTCAACATGTAATCAATGTGTTAAAATTATTGTTCTTTTTCTCATATTGAGTCTTTGAAATCCAGTGTGCAGTTTGCACTTACACCACATCTAAATTAGGATGCTAAATTTTCACCAGGAATATTTGATCTGCATTTAAATTTCATAAGTATTACAGTTGAAAAAGGAGATTTGCATACCCAAATTGTTGCAAATACACATTTTTCCAATTAGGCATTTTACTGAAATCTACAGGTAAGAGAAACGTTCCATGTTTAATCGGGAGTCTGTCTCAGTTTGCAGACAGACCCGCCCTATGGCAGAGTTTGCCCCCAAAATGGGCCCTGCTGAGGCTGCCCCATATTCTTAACCTAAGTTCAACCATGTTTGACAGAAGGCATGCTCGCCACCTTCTCGCTGTCCGCAGATGAACTTGTTTCTTACTTCACTGAAACATCTGAATTGATCAGAAGAGAATGTCCACCATTCATGTCCAGAGAATGTCACACCATTCCCCAGGCAGCTGTCAGCCAGCGTCTGTCCCCACAGTCCAGTGGAGCCCAATGAGCTGTGTGTGTGCATCCCTCCAGGGCTGACTCACCCCCAGCTGCTGGGGACGGCTGCCAGCAGACAGCCCTCAGCTGCCAAGCCTCTCTGGGAATTTCCTCAGCTGGAGAGAATCTTCTTGACCCCTGTCATGCCTCCGTTCTGGGTGGTCCACATCCCTGATTGGCCAGCATGGTTCTTAAAGGCCATTGGTGTGAGTAGGGGTCCCTGGGAGGTGACTGCTGGGATGGGATTCTGGGGCTGGATCGCTGGCCGCTTGTTGGCAGTGAGGACCCCAGGACAAAGTAGTAATGACACTGTGAAAACTTCCACCAAAGACCAGCTCGGGGGGTATTCTGGTGAAGGAGAATTCAGTCGTTGATTCCTTATATCAGGAGTTTGGGAAATACGGAGGGAGGGAGAAACTGTAAGGATGGTGAAATGGCGTGGCTGTGGCTGAGTGTGATTAGGTGCTTGGGAAAAGAACACTGAGAGTGATTCATAGGCAACCAGAAGCCGGCTGCAGAGGCTCGCACCTCCTGGGCTTGCATGGCAGCAGACAGAGTTGCGGACTGGCTCCAGGACTTCATCACAGAGCAGCCAGGCCCCAAAGATGAACCTTGACCAAACAGGTCTGCTATGTGAAGGCCAGGGCCCCAGACCCCCTCTGCCACGGTGGTGTGCTGGGCCTGCTAAGAGCTGGAAGGAACCATCCATATCCCCAAGGATCTGACGGAGCTAAGCAGCAAGCCTGGAGGGGCCAGGTGAGTGTGGTCGGGCTGACGCTGAGACAGCCTAGGATCCTGGGGCGGGGGCGAGCAGAACCTAAAGCAGGATGAGGGAGGCAGTAGAAGAAGGGGTTCTAAGGCCCAGAAGTGGGCATGGTGGAGTGGGTGCCCAGTGAGAGAAGGCCCCTTGGCCACCTGTGCTTGGGGAGGCCCGGAAGATGCGCCCATCTGCCAGAGCAGCCCGCGAGGTGCCGCTGAGGGGGGCCCAGTGGGGCTACGTTCACACGTGGCTCCATTCATGGCTGGGTCACGGGGGACGGGAGTGGTGGCAGGAGGCCCTGCTACAGAGCCGATGCTGACGGCAGGGTGCCGGAGCCTGGTGGCTGCGTTACCGCAGCGAGTGGGTGGCAAGGGGGGAGTGGCAACCAGGGTTCTGCCCTGCAGAGTTTTGCAGACGGTTTAGTAGGGCCCGCAGCCTTGGGGCGGGCCAGATGGACCGCTAATGGCGTCAGCTCAGTCTGCACAATCAAAAGAAGTCAAGGACGATGACCCCCCGGCCAAGTGGCCTCAGTAAACAGTCTGGCATTCTGCGGTGCCTCAAATCCATACCAGGCCGCCTCTGCCTCCGCTGGAGTTGGTAGCTCCCTCCTCCATGCTCCCAGAGAGGCAGCTAGCACCCCTCTGTTAGAAGCTCATCACACTCCCCTGGACTCACCTGCTTACCTGGCCGTCCCCAACTAAATGGCAGCTCTCTGCGGCAGAAGTCGGTCCTCTGTGGGCCGGAGCTCTCCAAGTAGGGTGCCCAGCCTAGCAGCGGCCACTTCATGCAGGAGCCGGTTAGCAGTGCTCGGGCCTGTGTCTTTGGTTGGGGTCACGGGTGGGGGCCTAGGGCTTCAAGGGCTCACGCTATTGGTGAATGTAAAGCATAGGAGCGGGAATTAAAGCTCAGGAAGGGAAAATCAAGAGGCCAAACCATCAGTTATCTAAGTCTTTAGCGTGGCTGGCCATGTGTTTGTCTAAGATAGCTGTCTCTGAAGTAGATGTCCTGGCAATCAAAAGCTCAGGGTTTTTTTTTTTATCTTTATTAAAAATTTTAAATTGAAATATAGCTGACATATTTCAGGTGTACAGCATAGTGATAATTACATCCATCATGAAATGCTCACCATGGTGAGTTAGTTGCCACCTGTCACCATACAAAGTCACAACAATATTATGGACTATATCCCCTTTGCTGTCCCTTTCAATCCCTGTAACTTATTTTGTACTTGGAAGTTTGTACCTCTTTGTCCCCTTCACCTGTTTCTCCCATTCCCAGCCCCCTCCCCTCTGGCAAACATCATTTTGTTCTCTGTATTTGAGTCTATTTGTTTGGTTTATTTGTTTTATAGATTCCACATGTAAGTGAAATCATAGGTTATTTATCTTCCTCTGGCTTATTAGCGTAATGCACTCTAGGTCCATCAGTGTTGTTGCAAATGACAAGATTTCATTTTTTTATGGCTGAGTGATACACCATTATATATGTACCACTCTTCTTTATGTATTGATGGGGGAGTAGGTTGCTTCCATACCTTGGCTGTTGCAAATAATGCTGCGATAAACATAGGCGTGTATATGTCTTTTTGAATTACTACTTTTATTTTCTTTGGGTAAATATCTGGAAGTAGAATTGCTGGGTCATATGGTATTTCTATTTTTAATTTTTTGAGGAACCTCCATACTGCTTTCTATAGTGGCTGCACCAATTTACACTCACACCAACAGTGCATGAGGGTGCCCTTTGCTCTACATTCTGCCAACACTTATTAGTTCTTGTCATTTTGATAATAGCCACCTGACAGGTGAGGTGATTAAAAAAAAAAAGCTTAAGTCAAGCACTTGCATTACAGTAAAACCAACTGAACGCACCTGACACTACGATCCACCCTGTGGTGCAAGGCATCCGACTGCATGGTGAAGACATCAGCAGCCCAGGTAGTAGATGTACTAAAACTCACAGGTAGGGTATATTGTAACCAAGAAGGGGCCATATCTAATAAGATTATAGTATCAAATCCTATAACAATTACACAGGCAATGGTCTGAAATCCCGTCCGTGGCCTTTGTCCCAAACTTGAAGGGTCCAGCCATGAAAATAGGTCAGTGATCTCAGGGACTCTGGGAAATCTTTTTAAAGATTTGGGTGACTTAGTGGGACATTTTCACATCCTGGGCAGTCTGGCCTGGGGTGAGTCTCCAGTCACTCATGGGGCCAATTAGCTTGCAGCAGTATTTGATACCCAGAACCTGGGGGAGTGTCATTTGGACATTGCTTGGGTCCAGCTCCTCCCAGCTGAGCTATTTGTATGTGGCTCATCTCTCCCAAGAGGGGAGCTTCTTTCTGTCTTTAAGACACCCAAGCTGGGGCACTGGTTGGTCTGGGCCATGTTTTCTCCTTCCTGTAAGTTTGTAGGGGAACTGAGTTTCATTAGGCAGCCCTTGTATCCGCTATATTCGGGAAGAGCGGTTCGCCTGGAGATGGCTCCTTTCAGAGGGGCTTCACGGTTGTCAGGATTTGATCTCACACCCTCTGGCTGGGGAAAATGTCACACTGGGCAGCCTCTGCTATATGGTGTCGGAGCAAGAATACACTTGTCTACCGGGCCCTTGGCTGCTGTCTAGGAGAGGGGTCCCCTCTGGAGCCCAGGTTAAGGCATGAATACCCCCCCACCCAAGTTCAGTGAACCCCTCAGAGCTGCCAGGAATGGTCTGCACCCAGGTGGAGGGTGGAGGGCTTAGTGAGGGAGCCTGAGGCATTGTGGGAATGGCTTCGGGTATGAGGTCAGGGTGTGCAGACTGTGTGGGGCGAGGATGGGACGGGGCTCTGGGTATCCTTCCCCGATCTGCCCTGGGTGCGCTGGCCTTGTGGGAGAACACTGGCTGAGCCACTTGGCCAGAGATCAAGTGGCAGGGAACTCCAGAGTGTTTAACTCCCAGTAGCACTTTGCCTGGGTATTCCGCTAAGGGGCAAAATTAGATCAAGGGTTTATTGGGGGAAGGAGTGGGGAACCTTCTCCCTTGAAGGAAATTTGTTTGAGGGAGACCCTTCAGGGGCTGCAGAGGGGCATGAGTCCATGGTATCTGGGCATCTGGGTGGGAATCTCCTCTTTGCCTACTAATCAAGGCAACTCCCTCCAGTGCCTTTTGGATGGTTTCTCAGTGGTCCCAATAATATGCAGTAGTGATTTCTGTAATTAGGGGGAGTGCCCTGTGAAAAGAATTCTCTGGCCTCAGGGTCAAGTGCAGCCTCTTCAGGGTTAGGTCACTAGGGTCACAGAAATAATAAACCCATTTGTGATATTGTGATTTATAATAAGAAATACATATTTGGAGGAGGTGGAAAAAGATGGTGGTGTGAGAAATGAGGCAGAAACCTCCTCCCAAAACCACATATAACACAAAAATACAGCAAATATAACTAATCTGGAAAGAGTGACCCAAAAGAAGACTGCAAAAGACTGCTTACATCTGGGGAAAAGGGAAGACCTCACAGAAAAGGGTAAAGTAGCAAAGCCATGATCTGGCAGGACCCAACCCCTCTCCCCACCCCAGCTCACAGGCGGGAGGAAGAGAAACAGAATGGGGAGGGAATATAAGCCCAGGAAAGCTAAATATCCACCCCTGGAGACCTGCTCTAGGAGCACAAACCCATATTACATGGTGCTCTGGAGATTAGAGGAGTTGAAGAGCAAAGATAGGTGGAATACTAGCAGAGACCAAGATTCCAGCTGTTTGTGGAGAACAGGTACCCACAACCGGTCGTTTTGGGACAAAAGAAAGGTGGGCACTTTGAGAGACTTCCCAGTAGTGACAGGGGTGCTAAAAAGGCAAGGATTACACAGACCTTGCTGCTTAGGAGAAAGGACAGGTGGGCAAAATTTTCCTGGTGCACTCAGCCCAGGAGGTTGGGAACTTTCAGGAGTTTCAGGCACTCCATCCCCCAGGCTGCCAATGCAGCACTGAGGCCCCCCACTACAATATGCAGCCGGCTGCTCCTTCCTCCCAGCCCACACTGGATCACAAATCTGCTGCCTCCACCATTGTGCCAGGCCAGCTGGAGGGTGGCCCCACCTATGGCAGCTACAGGGACATAATGCAGAGGCTCCTCCCTGAGAGTTTGGCCCACTGGCCCTGGCAGTGAAGGAAGGCACTGCAGCTGGGAAACAGGAAAGAGCTCTTTCCTCCTGGCAGGCACCAGCACCGCATGCCTGCGACCCTGCCATCACTCCAGGTGCTGGGCAGCTCCACAAAGTAGAGCTTCTGCACACTAGAGGAACCACCTATAAAAGGTGATTATTCCACTGTAATCATTAGAAATATGAAATGCAAAAAAATCTTGCCTCAAACACCAGAAAGAGGGCTAAGTGAAACTGAAATCACCAATCTTCTTGATAAATATTTCAAAATAAAAATCATAAACATGCTCACAGAGCTACACAAAAATATTCAAGATCTCAGGGAGGACTTTGAGAGACAGAAACTGAAAAATACAGTGTCTGAAATGAAACATATAATGGAGGAATTTAAAAACAAATTCGATGAGGTAGAGGAGATTGTAAATGAAATAGAAATTAGAGAACAGGATACAAAGAAGCTAAGGCACAGAGAGAAAAAGAATCTCTAGGAATGAAAGAATACTGAGAGAACTGTGTGACCAATCCAAATGGAACAATATTCACATTATAGGGGTACCAGAAGAAGAAGAGAGAGAAAAAGGAATAGAAAGTCTCTTTGAGGAAATAATTGCTGAAAACTTCCCCAATCTGGGGAAGAAAATAGACTCTCAGGCCATGGAAGTGCACAGATCTCCCAACACAGGAGACCCAAGGAATGAGTGGAGGATTAAAGATGGCAGCGTGAGAGGTGAGACAGAGGCTTCCTCCTAAAACCGCATATAATATGAAAATATAAATAATAAAATTACTCCTGAAAGAGCAACATGAAAGAGGACTCCGCCAGACTGCATACACCTGGAGAAAAGAGCAGACCTCACGGAACAGGTTAACATACCAAAGCTGTGGCCCAGAGGGATAAAAACCCTTCCTGCACACAGCTCACCAGCGGGAAGAAGAGAAAAGGAGCGGGGAGGGAGTGGAGGCCTAGGACTGCTGAATACCTAACTCCCGAGATCTTCTCTGGGAGCACAAACTTACATTTCATGGTGCCTGCATGTTACTCTCGTGATTAGGGAGTTGGAAAGCTAAGACAGGCAGAATCCCTGGAGATACTGAGATTCCAGCCACTTGTGGAAAGCAGGGATCCATATCCGGCTGCTCTTGGACAAAAGAAAGGTGGGCAGTCTGAGACTTCCTAACAACGAAGCCCTTAGCAAGAGGGCTGCTAAAGGGGCAAGGATTGAACAGAGCTTACTGCTCAGAGGAACAGACAGGTAGACAAAATTGTCTGGGTGCACTATGCCAAGCAGGTTGGGAGCTTCCACGATCTTCAGGTGCGCCAGCTCCCTGGCTGAATACACAGCTCCAAGGACCCCCTCCATGATATGCAGCTTACTGGGCCTTTCTCCCGGCCAGCCCCACCTGGCTCGCAAACCGGGAAACCCTACGCTGATGTCAGGCCAGCCAGAGGGAAGATCTGTCTATAGCAACTTCAAACGCAAAGCACACAGGTTATACCTGTGTGCTCGGCCCACTGGTTCAGGCAGTGGAGACAGGCATAGCAGCTGGGAAGCAGGAATCAGCACTTTCCTCCCCGGAGGCACCAATACCACTCCCCTGTGACCCCGACATTACTTTAGGAGCTGAGCAGCTGCAGAGAGTAGAGCTTCTGGGCACTAGGGGGTGCCATATACAAATATAAAACGCCAAAGGAACCTGGTTCAAAGTAAAATTATTAATACAACTCCTGAGAAAGATTCAAATGATATCAAACTCATGAATCTCCCTGAAAGGGAGTTCAAAATAAAAATCATTAACATGCTCACGAGGTACGGAAAGATATTAAAGAATTCAAGAGTGAATTCCAGACGGAGATCCAATCATTGCAGAGCACAATGGAGGGTATTAAAAGCAGATTACATATGGTGGAGGAGACAATAAATGAAATAGAAACTAGAGAAGAGGAATACAAAGAAGCTGAGGCACAGAGAAAAAAAAGGATCTCTAAGAATGAAAGAATATTGAGAAAACTGTGTGTGATCAATCCAAACGGAACAATATTCGCATTTTAGGGATACCAGAAGAAGAAGAGAGAGAGAAAGGGATAGAAAGTGTCTTTGAGGAGGTAATTGCTGAAAACTTCCCCAATCTGGAGAAGGAGATAGTCTCTCAGGCCATGGAGGTGCACAGATCTCCCAACACAAGGGACCCAAGGAAAACAACACCAAGACATATAGTAATTAAAATGGCAAAGATCAAGGATAAGGACAGAATTTTAAAAGCAGCCAGAGAGAGAAATAAGATCACATACAAAGGAAAGCCCATCAGGCTATCATCAGACTTCTCAGCAGAAACCTTACAGGCCAGAAGGGAGTGGCATGATGTATTTAATGCAATGAAGCAGAAGGGCCTTGAACCAAGATTACTTTATCTGGCAAGATTATCATTTAAATTTGAAGGCGGGGTTAAACAATTTCCAGATACGCAAAAGCTGAGAGAATTTACCTCCCACAAACCATCTCTACAGTGTATTTTGGAGGGACTGCTATAGATGGAAGTGTTCCTAAGGTTTAATAGCTGTTACCAGAGGTAATAAAGTCACAGTAAAGAAAGTAGAATGGCTAATTTCTAAGCAAATGCAAAATTAAATTAACTATCCCCAAAGTCAATAAAGGGATAGAGTACAGAATATGATACATAATATATAAAGAACGGAGAGGAAGAAAAAGGAGGAGAAAAAAAAGAACCTTTAGACTGTATTTGTAATAGCATATTAAGTGAGTGAAGTTAGACTCTTAGATAGTAAGGAAGTTAACCTTGAACCTTTGGTAACCACGAATCTAAAGCCTGAAATGGCAATAAGTACATACCTATTGATAATAACCCTAAATGTAAATGGTCTGAATGCAACTGTCCAAAGACATAGAGTCACTGAATGGATCAAAAAGCAAGACCATCTATATGCTACCTACAAGAGACTCACTTTAAACCCAAAGACATACACAGACTAAAAGTGAAGGATGGAAAAAGATATTTCATGCAACTAATAGGGAGAAAAAAGCAGGAGTTGCAGTACTTGTATCAGACAAAATAGACTTCAAAACAGAGAAAGTCACAAGAGACAAAGAACGACATTACATAATGATAAAGGGGTCAATCCAACAAGAAGATACAACCTTTATAAATATCTATGCCCCAACACAGGAGCACCTACATATGTGAAACAAATACTAACAGAATTAAAAGGGGAAATAGAATGCAATGCATTCATTCTAGGAGACTTCAACACACCACTCACTCTGAAGGACAGATCAACCAGACAGAAAATAAGTAAGGAGATGGAGGAACTGAACAACACATTAGAACAGATGGATCTAACAGACATCTACAGAACTCTACACCCAAAAGCAGCAGAATACACATTCTTCTCAAGTGCACATGGAACATTTTCAAGAATAGATCATATACTAGGCCACAAAAAGAACCTCGGTAAAGTCAAAAAGATTGAAATTGTACCAACCAGTTTCTCAGACCACAAAGGTATGAAACTAGAAATAAATTATGCAAAGAAAATGAAAAATCCCACAAACACATAGAGGCTTCACAACATGCTCCTAAACAACCAATGGATCAATGACCAAATAAAAACAGAGATCAAGCAATATATGGAGACAAATGACAACAATAACTCAACACTGCAAAATCTGTGGGACACAGCGAAGGCCATGTTAAGCAGAAAGGATATTGCAATACAGGCCCACCTCAGGAAAGAAGAACAATTCCATATGAGCAGTCTAAACTCACAATTAACAAAACTAGAAAAAGAAGAACAAATGAGGCCCAAAGGCAGTAGAGGGAGGGACATAAAGAGTAGAGCAGAAATAAATAAAATCGAGAAGAATAAAACAATAGAAAGAATCAATGAAAGCAAGAGCTGGTTCTTTGAGAAAATAAACAAAATAGATAAATGCCTAGCCAGATTTATCAAGAAAAAAAGAGAGTCTACACACATAAACAGAATCATAAATGAGAAAGGAAAAATCACTACGGACACCACAGAAATACAAAGAATTATTAGAGAATACTATGAAAAATTATATGCTAATAAACTGGATAACCTAGAAGAAATGAACAGCTTTCTAGAAAAATACAATCTTCCAAGGCTGATCCAGGAAGAAAGAGAAAATATGAACAGACCAATTACCAGCAATGAAATTGAACTGGTAATCAAAAACATACCTGAACCAGATGGCTTCACTGCTGAATTTTATCAAACATTTAGAGAAGACCTAATACCCATCCTCCTTAAAGATTTCCAAAAGGTAGAAAAGAAGGGAATACTTCCAAACTCATTCTATGAGGCCAACATCACTCTAATACCAAAACCAGACAAAGGTACCACAGAAAAAGAGAATTACAGACCAAAATCCCTGATGAACACAGATTCAAAAATACTCAACAAAATATTAGCAAACAGAATGAAAAAATATGTTGAAAACATAATCCATCAATATCAAGTAGGATTTATTCGAGGGACTCAAGGATGGTACAATATTTGTAAATCCATCAACATCATACACCACATCAACAAAAAGGACAAAAATCACACAATAATCTCAATAGATGCTGAGAAAGCATTTGACAAAATTCAACATCCATTCATGATAGAAACTCTCAACAAAAAGGGGAAAGAGGTTAAGGACCTTAACATACTAAGGGCCATATATGACAAACCCACAGCCAACATCATACTTTGAAAAAATTTTTTATTAAGGTATTATTGATATACACTCTTATGAAGACTTCACATGAAAAAACAATGTGGTTACTACTTTTACCCATATTATCAAGTCCCCCCCATACCCCACCGCAGTCACTGTTCATCAGTGTAGTAAGATGCCACAGAGTCACTGTTTGCCTTCTCTGTGCTACACTGTTTTCCCCGTGATCCCCCCACACCATGTGTACTAAACATGATAACCCTCAATCCCCTTCTCCCTCCCTCCCCACCCGCCCTCCCACACCCCTCCCATTTGGTAACCGCTAGTCCCTTCTTGGAGTCTGTGAGTCTGCTGCATTGTTATACTCCACAAATGAGGGAAATCATTTGGCACTTGTATTTCTCCACCTGGCTTATTTCACTGAGCATAATATCCTCCAGCTCCATCCATGTTGTTGCAAATGGTAGGATTTGTTTCTTTCTTATGGCGGCATAGTATTCCATTGTGTATATGTACCACCTCTTCCTTATACATTCATCTACTGAAGGGCACTTAGGTTGCTTCCATATCTTGGCTATTGTAAATAGTGCTGTGATAAACATAGGGGTGCATATGTCTTTTTGAATCTGAGAAGTTGTATTCTTTGTGTAAATTCCAAGGAGTGGGATTTACGGGTCAAATGGTATTTGTATTTTTAGTTTTTTGAGGAAACTCCATATTGCTTTCCACAATGGTTGAACTAGCTTACCTTCCCACCAGCAGTGTAGGAGGGCTCCCCTTTCTCTGCATCCTCACCAGCATTTGTTGTTCTTAGTCTTTTGCATGGTGGCCATCATTACTGGTGTGAGGTGATATCTCATTGTGGTTTTAATTTGCATTTCCCTGATGATTAGTGATGTGGAGCATCTTTTCATGTGTCTGTTGGCCATCTGAATTTCTTCTTTGGAGAACTGTCTCTTCATATCCACTGCCCATTTTTTAATCGGGTTATTTGCTTTTTGAGTGTTGAGGTGTGTGAGTTCTTTATATAGTTTGGATGTTAACCCCTTCTCAGATATGTCATTTACAAATATATTCTTCCATACTGTAAGATGCCTTTTTGTTCTGTTGATGGTGTCCTTTGCCATACAGAAGCTTTTTACTTTGATGTAGTCCCGTGTGTTCATTTTTGCTTTTGTTTCCCTTGCTTGAGGAGATGCATTCAGGAAGAAGTTGCTCATGCTTATATTCAGGAGATTTTTACCTCTGTTGTCTTCTAAGAGTCTTATGGTTTCATGACTTACATTCAGGTCTTTGATCCATTTCGAGTTTACTTTTGTGTATGGGGTTAAACAATAATCCAGTTTAATTCTCTTGCATGTAGCTGTCCAGTTTTGCCAACACCAGTTGTTGAAGAGGCTGTCATTTCCCCATTGTATGTCCATGGCTCCTTTATCATATATTAATTGACTGTATATGGTTGGGTTTATATAAGGGCCCTCTAGTCTGTTCCATTGGTCTATGGGTCTGTTCTTGTGCCAGTACCAAATTGTCTTGATTACTGTGGCAGTGTAGTAGAGCTTCAAGTTGGGGAGCATAATCTCTCCAGCTTTATTCTTCCTTCTCAGCATTGCTTTGGCTATTCGGGGTCTTTTTTGGTTCCATATGAATTTTAGAATGATTCACTCTAGTTAATTGAAGAATGCTGTTGATATTTTGATATGGATTGCATTAAATCTGTAGATTGCTTTAGGCAGGTGGCCATTTTGACAATATTAATTCTTTCTATCCATGAGCACGGGATGTGTTTCCATTTATTGGTATCTTCTTTAATTTCTCTCATGAGTGTATTGTAGTTTTCAGAGTATAGGTCTTTCACTTCCTTGGTTAGGTTTATTCCTAGGTTCTTTATGATGCAATTGTGAATGGAGTTGTTTTCCTGAATTCTCTTTCTGCTGGTTTATTGTTATTAAATAGGAATGCCTCAGATTTCTGCATATTAATTTTGTATCCTTCAACTTTGCTGAATTCAGACATAAGATCCAGTAGTTTTGGAATGGATTGTTTAAGGTTCTTTTTTACTTTATTTTTTTCCCCAATTATTTATTTATTTGTTATTTTATTTTTTTAATTATTTTTTAATTTTTAATTTTGCTATTATGACTGTACAATTACATGAGCAACATTATGGTTACGAGACTCCCATTATCAAGTCCCCACTACATACCCCATTACAGTCATGTCCATTGGTGTAGTAAGATGCTATAGAATCACTACTTGTCTTCTCTGTGTTATACTGCCTTTCCCATACCCTCCCTTCACTACATTATGTGGGCTAATTGTAATAGCCCTTTTTCCCCCTTATCCCTCCCTTCCCACCCATCTTCCCCAGTCCCTTTCCCTTTAGTAACTATTAGTCCATTCTTGGGTTCTGTGACTCTGCTGCTGTTTTTGTTCCTTCAATTTTTTCTTTGTTCTTATACTCCACAGATGAGTGAAATCATTTGGTACTTGTCTTTCTCTGCCTGGCTTATTTCACTGAGCATAATACCCTCTAGCTCCATCCATGTTGTTGCAAATGGTAGGATTTATTCTCTTCTTATGGCTGAATAATATTCCATTGTTTATATATACCACATCTTCTTTATCCATTCATCTACTGATGGACAGTTAGGTTGCTTCCATTTCTTGGCTATTGTATATGGTGCTGCGATAAACATAGGGGTGCATATGTCTTTTTCAAACTGGGCTGCTGCCTTCTTAGGGTAAATTCCTAGGAGTGGAATTCCTGGGTCAAATAGTATTTCTATTTTGAGTTTTTGAGGAACCTCCATACTGCTTTCTACAATGGTTGAACTAATTTACATTCCCACCAGCACTGTAGGAGGGTTCCCCTTTCTCCATCTGCTCACCAACATTTGTTGTTGTTTGTCTTCTGGATGTTGGCCATCCTCACTGGTGTGAGGTGATATCTGATTGTGGTTTTAGTTTGCATTTCTCTGAAGATTAGCGATGTGGAGCATCTTTTCATGTGCCTGTTGGCCACCTGAATTTCTTCTTTGGAGAAGTGTCTGTTCAGATCAACTGTCCATTTTTTAGTTGGATTATTTGCTTTTTGTTTGTTGAGGTGGGTCAGCTCTTTATATAATTTGGATGTAAACCTCTTATCGGATATGTCATTTATGAATATATTCTCCTATACCATAGGATGAATATATAGGATGTGTTTCTGTTCTATTGATGGTGTCCTTTGCTGTACAGAAGGTTTTTAGTTTGATATAGTCCCACTTGTTCATTTTGGCTTTTGTTTTTCTTGCCTGAAGAGATATTTTCAAGAAAAAGTTGCTCATATTTGTGTCCAAGAGATTTTTGCCTATGTTTTTTTGTAAGAGTTTTATGGTTTCATGACTTAAATTCAGGTCTTCTATCCATTTTGAGTTTACTTTTGTGAATGGGGTTAGACAGTAATCCAGTTTCATTCTCTTACATGTAGCTGTCCAGTTTTTCCAACACCAGCTGCTGAAGAGGCTGTCATTTCCCCATTGTATATCCATGGCTCCTTTATTGTATACTAATTGACCATATATGCTTGGGTTTATATCTGGGCTCTCTAGTCTGTTCCATTGGTCTATGGGTCTTTCTTGTGCCAGTACCAAATTGTCTTGATTACTGTGGCTTTGTAGTAGAGCTTGAAGTCAGGGAGTGTAATTCCCCCCACTTTATTTTCCTTCTCAGGATTGTTTTGGCTATTCGGGGTATTTTGTTGTTCCATATGAATTTTAGTACTATTTGCTCTAGTTCATTGAAGAATGCTGTTGGTATTTTGACAGGGATTGCATTGAATCTTTAGATTGCTTTAGGCAGGATGGCAGTTTTGACAATATTAATTCTTCCTATCTGTGAGCATGGGATGTGTTTCCATTTATTCATATCTTCTTTAGTTTCTCTCATGAGTGTCTTATAGTTTTCAGAGTATAGGTCTTTCACTTCCTGGTTAGGTTTATTCCTAGGCATTTTATTCTTTTTGATGCAATTGTGAATGGAATTGATTTCCTGATTTCTCTTTCTCCTAGTTCACTGTTAGTGTATAGAAATGCAACAGATTTCTGTGTATTAATTTTGTTTCCCACAACTTTACTGAATTCTGATATTAGATCTAGTAGTTTTGGAGTGGATTCTTTAGCGTTTTTTATGTACAGTATCATGTCATCTGCAAACAGGGTTAGTTTGACTTCTTGCTTACCAGTCTGGATGCCTTTTATTTCTTCTTGTCTGATTGCTGTGGCTAGGACCTCTAGAACTATGTTGAATAAAAGTGGGGAGAATGGGCATTCCTGTCTTGTTCCCAATCTTAAAGGAAAAGCTTTCAGCTCCTCACTGTTAAGTATAATGTTGGCTGTTGGTTTATCATATATGGTCTTTATTATTGCCCTCTGTACCCATTTTGTTGAGAGTTTTTATCATGAATGGGTGTGGCATTTTCTTAAATGCTTTTTCAATATCTATGAAGATGATCATGTGGTTTTTGTCCTTCTTTTTGTTGATGTAGTCGATTATTTTGATTGATTTTCGAATGTTGTACCATCCTTGCATCCCCGGGATGAATCCCACTTGATCATGTTGGATGATTTTTTGATGTATTTTTGAATTCGGTTTGCTAATATTTTGTTGAGTATTTTTGCATCTATGTTCATCAGGGATATTGGTCTGTAATTTTCTTTTTTGTGTGATGTATTTTCCTGGTTTTGGTATTAGAGTGATGCTGGCCTCATAGAATGAGTTTAGAAGTATTCCCTCCTCTTCTACTCTTTGGAAAACTTTATGGAGGATGGGTATTAGGTCTTCACTAAAGGTTTGATAAAATTCAGCGGTAAATCCATCTGGTCTAGTGGTTTTGTTCTTAGGTAGTTTTCTGATTACCAGTTCAATTTCTTTCCTGGTAATTGGTCTATTCAGATTTTTTGTTTCTTTCTGGGTCAGCCTTGGAAGATTGTATTTTTCTAGAAAGTTATCCATTTCTTCTATGTTATCCAGTTTGTTAGCACATAATTTTTCATAGTATTCTCTAGTAATTCTTTGTATTTCTGTGGTGTCCATAGTGATTTTTCCTTTCTCATTTCTGATTCTGTTTATGTGTGTAGACTCTCTTTTTTTCTTGATAAGTCTGGCTAGGGGTTTATCTATTTTGTTTATTTTCTCAAAGAACCAGCTCCTGCTTTCATTGATTGTTTCTATTGTTTTATTCTTCTCGATTTTATTTATTTCTGCTCTACTTTTTATTATGTCCCTCCCTCTACTGACTTTGGGCCTCATTTGTTCTTCTTTTTCTAGTTTTGTTAATTGTGAGTTTAGACTGTTCATATGGGATTGTTCTTCTTTCCTGAAGTGGGCCTGTATTGCAATGTACTTTCCTCTTAGCACAGCCTTCACTGCATCCCATAGATTTTGTGGTGTTGAATTATTGTTGTCATTTTTCTCCGTATATTGCTTGATCTGTTTTTATTTGGTCAGTGTTCCATTGGTTATGTAGGAGCATGTTGTAAAGCCTCTATGTGTTTGTGGGATTTTTCATTTTCTTTGCATAATTTATTTCTAGTTTCATACCTTTGTGGTCTGAGAAACTGGTTGGTACAATTTCAATCTTTTTGACTTTACTGAGGTTCTTTTTGTGGCCTAGTATATGATCTTTTCTTGAAAATGTTCCATGTGCACTTGAGAAGAATGTGTATTCTGCTGCTTTTGGGTGTAGAGTTCTGTAGATGTCTGTTAGATCCATCTGTTCTATTGTGTTGTTCAGTGCTTCTGTCTGCTTACTTATTTTCTGTCTGGTTGATCTGTGCTTTGGAGTGAGTGGAGTGTTGAAGTCTCCTAGAGTGAATGCATTGCATTCTATTTCTCCTTTTAATTCTGTATGTGCTCCTGTGTTGGGTGCATAGATATTTATAATGATTATATCTTCTTATTGGATTCCCCCCTTTATCATTATGTAATGTTCTTCTTTGTCTCTTGTGACTTTCTTTGTTTTGAAGTCTATTTTGTCTGATACAAGTACTGCAACTCCTGCTTTTTTCTCCCTATTAGTTGCATGAAATATCTTTTTCCATCCCTTCACTTTTAGTCTGTGTATGTCTTTGAGTTTAAAGTGAGTCTCTTGTAGGCAGCTTATAGATGGTCTTGCTTTTTGATCCATTCAGTGACTCTATGTCTTTGGATTGTTGCATTCAGACCATTTACATTTAGGGTTATTATCAATAGTATGTACTTATTGCCATTGCAGGCTTTAGATTCGTGGTTACCAAAGGTTCAAGGTTAACTTCCTTACTATTTAAGAGTCTAACTTCACTCACTTAATATGCTATTACAAATACAGTCTAAAGGTTCTTTTTTTCTCTTCCTCCCTTCTTTTTATATTAGGTATCATATTCTGTACTCTTTGTCTATCCCTTGATTGACTTTGGGGATAGTTGATTTAATTTTGCATTTGCTTAGTAATTAACTGTTCTACCTTCTTTACTGTGGTTTTGTTACCCCTGGTGACAGCTATTAAGCCTTAGAAACACTTCCATCTATAGCAGTCCCTCCAAAATACACTATAGAGATGGTTTGTGGGAGGTAAATTCTCTCAGCTTTCGTGTATCTGGAAATTGTTTAACCCCTCCTTCAAATTTAAATGATAATCTTGCCAGATAAAGTATTCTTGGTTTGAAGCCCTTCTGCTTCATTGCATTAAATACATGATGCCACTCCCTTCTGGCCTGTAAGGTTTCTGCTGAGAAGTCTGATGATAGCCTGATGGGCTTTCCTTTGTATGTGATCTTATTTCTCTCTCTGGCTGCTTTTAAAATTCTGTCCTTATCCTTGATCTTTGCCATTTTAATTACTATATGTCTTGGTGTTGTCCTCCTTGGGTTCCTTGTATTGGGAGATCTGTGCACCTCCATGGCCTGAGAGACCATCTCCTTCCCCAGATTGGGGAAGTTTTCAGCAATTACCTCCTCAAAGACACTTTGTATCCCTTTCTCTCTCTTCTTCTTCTTCTTCTGGTATCCCTAAAGTGCAAATAGTGTTCTGTTTGGATTGTTCACACAGTTTTTTCAATATGCTTTCATTCTTAGAGATCCTTTTTTATTTCTGTGCCTCAGCTTCTTTGTATTCCTCTTCTCTAATTTCTATTTCATTTATTGTCTCCTTCACCGTATCGAATCTTCTTTTAAAACATTCCATTCTATGTTTCATTTCTGATACTGTGTTCCGTAATGATTGGAACTCTGACCAGAATTCATCTCTGAGTTGTTTCTTTTTGTTTGTTTAAGGTTCGGAGTGAACAGAAATGCTTTATTTACAGCCTTTGTATTTTTTTTCATCCCTGAGTTCTTGAATATTTTTCGGTACCTCCATGAGCATGTTAATGATTTTTATTTTGAAATCCCTTTCAGGCAGATTCATGAGGTCAATTTCATTTGAATTTTTCTCTAGGGTGGTATTCATAATTTTACTTTGAACCAGGTTCCTTTGGCATTTCATATTTGTATATGGTGCCCTGTAGTTCCCAGAAGCTCTACTCTCTGGAGCTGCTAAGCCCCTGAAGCAATGTCGGGGGTTGCAGGGGACTGGTATTGGTGTCTGGGGGGAGGAAAGAGCTGTTTCCTGCTTCCCGGATGCTCTGCCTGTCTCCACTGCTAGAACCAGTGGGCTGACCACACAGGCATAAGGCTCTGCTTTGTGTTTGTAGTTGCTATAGACAGGGCTTCTCTCTGGCTGGCCTAACACCAGGGTAGGGTTTGCCGGTTTGCTAGCCAGGTGGGGCTGGCAGAGGGAAAGGGTCAGTAGGCTCTGTATCACTGAGGGGGTCCTTGGGCTCTGTAGCCAGCCAGGGACCTGGAGCTCCTGAAGATCATGAAAGTTCCCAGTCTACTGGGCAGAGTGCACCTGGACAATTTTGTCTACCTGTCCTTTCTCCTGAGCAGTAAGCTCTGTGCAATCCTTGTCCCTTTGGCATTCCTCTTGCTGTTAGGAAGTCTGTCAGACTGCGCACCTTTCTTTTTTTCCAGAGCAGCCAGATATGGATCCCTGTTTTCCACAAGCAGCTGGAATCTCAGTCTCTCCAGGTATACTGCCTGTCTTAGCTTTCCAACCCCCTAACACGAGAGTACCATGGAAACACCATGAAAGGAAGGTTTGTGCTCCCAGATCAGATCTCTGGAGTTAGGTATTCATCAGTCCCAGGCCTCCACTCCCTCCCTGCTCTGTTTCTTTTCTTCCTGCTGGTGAGCTGGGGTGGGGGAAGGGCTTGGGTCCTGCCGGCTAGGCTTTGGTATGTTACCCTGCTCTGTGAGGTTTATTGTTTTCTCCAGGTGTATGCAGTTTGGCGCAATCCTCTTCCATGTTGCTCTTTCAGGATTAGTTGTATTAATTATATTTTCGAATTATATGCATTTTTAGGAGGATGTCTCTGTCTCACCTCTCAGGCCGCCATCTTTAATCCCAATCCCAACATAATACTTAACAGCAGGAAGCTGAAAGCTTTTCCTATAAGATTGGGAACAAGACAAGAATGCCCACTCTCTCCACTTTTTTTTTAATATAATTTATTTTATTATCATTAATTTACAATTACATGTGCAATATTACGATTATTAAACTACCCCTTCATCAGGTCCCCCCCACCAACCCATTACAGTCACTGTCCATCAGCGTAGTGAGATGCTATAGAATCACTACTTGTCTTCTCTGAGTTGTACTGCCCTCCCCGTGCCCCCCCAACATTACATCTGCTAATCGTAATGCCCCTTTTTCCCTCTTATCCCTCCCTTCCCGCCCATTTTCCCCAGTCCCTTTCCCTTTGGTAACTATTAGTCCGTTCTTGGGTTCTGTGAGTCTGCTGCTGTTTTGTTCCTTCAGTTTTTTTCTTTGTTCTTATACTCCACATATGAGTGAAATCATTTGATACTTGTCTTTTTCGGCTTGGCTTATTTCACTGAGCATAATACCCTCTAGCTCCATCCATGTTGTTGCAAATGGTAGGATTTGTTTTCTTCTTATGGCTGAATAATATTCCATTGTGTATATGTACCACATCTTCTTTATCCATTCATCTACTGATGGACACTTAGGTTGCTTCCATTTCTTGGCTATTGTAAATAGTGCTGCAATAAACATAGGGGTGCATCTGTCCTTTTCAAATTGGGCTGCTGCATTCTTAGGGTAAATTCCTAGGAGTGGAATTCCTGGGTCAAATGGTATTTCTATTTTGAGTTTTTTGAGGAACCTCCATACTGCTTTCCACAATGGTTGAACTAATTTGCATTCCCACCAGCAGTGTAGGAGGGTTCCCTTTTCTCCACATCCTCGCCAACATTTGTTGTTGTTTGTGTTTTGGATGTTGGCCATCCTCACTGGTGTGAGGTGATATCTCATTGTGGTTTTAATCTGCATTTCTCTGATGATTAGCGATTATGTCCAAGAGATTTTTGCCTTTGTTTTTTTCTAAGAGTTTTATGGTTTCATGACTTACATTCAAGTCTTTGATCCACCTTGAGTTTACCTTTGTGTATGGGGCTAGACAGTAGTCCAGTTTCATTCTCTTACATGTAGCTGTCCAGTTTTTCCAACACCAGCTGCTGAAGAGGCTGTCATCTCCCCATTGTATATCCAAGGCACTTTTATCAAATATTAATTGACTGTATATGTTTGGGTTAATGTTTGGATTTTCTATTCTGTTCCACTGGTCTGTGGGTCTGTTTTTGTGCCAGTACCAAATTGTCTTGATTACTGTGGCTTTGTAGTAGAGCTTGAAGTCAGGGAGTGTAATTCCCCCGGTTTTATTCCTCCTTCTCAGGATTGATTTGGCTATTCGGGGTCTTTTGTGGTTCCATATGAATTTTAGAATTATTTGTTCCAGTTCATTGAAGAAAGCTGTTGGTAGTTTGATAGGGATTGCATTGAATCTGTAGATTGCTTTAGGTAGTATAGCCATTTTGACAATATTTATTCTTCCTAGCCAAGAGCATGGGATGCATTTCCATTTGTTAGTGTCCTCTTTAATTTCTCTTAGGAGTGTCTTGTAGTTTTCAGAGTACAGGTCTTTCACTTCCTTCGTTAGTTTTATTCCTAGGTATTTTATTCTTTTTGATGCAATTGTGAATGGAATTGTTTTTCTGATTTCTCTTTCTGTTGGTTCATCATTAGTGTATAGGAAAGCAACAGATTTCTGTGTGTTAATTTTGTATCCTGCAACTTTTGCTGAATTCAGATATTAGTTCTAGTAGTTTTGGAATGGAATCCTTAGGGTTTTTTATGTACAGTATCATGTCATCTGCAAATAGTGACAATTTAACTTCTTCTTTACCAATCTCTGGATGCCTTGTATGTCTTTGTTTTGTCTGATTGCTGTGGCTAGGACCTCCAGTACTATGTTGAATAACAGTGGAGAGAGTGGGCATCCCTGTCTTGTTCCCGATCTTAGATGAAAGCTTTCAGCTTCTCGCCATTAAGTATGATGTTAGCTGTGGGTTTGTCATATATGGCCTTTATGATGTTGAGGTACTTGCCATCTATACCCATTTTGTTGAGAGTTTTAATCAGGAATGGATGCTGAATTTTGTCAAATGCTTTTTCAGCATCTATGGAGATGATCATGTGGTTTTTGTTCTTCTTTTTTGTTGATGTGGTGGATGATGTTGATGGATTTTCGAATGTTGTACCATCCTTGCATCCCTGGATGAATCCCACTTGATCATGGTGTATGATCCTCTTGATGTATTTTTGAATTCGGTTTGCTAATATTTTGTTGAGTATTTTTGTATCTACGTTCATCAGGGATATTGGTCTGTAATTTTCTTTTTTGGTGAGGTCTTTGCCTGGTTTTGGTATTAGAGTGATGCTGGCTTCATAGAATGAGTTTGCAAGTATTCCCTCCTCTTCTATTTTTTGGAAAACTTTAAGGAGAATGGGTGTTATTTCTTCTCTATATGTCTGGTAGAATTCAGAGGTGAATCCATCAGGCCCAGGGGTTTTGTTCTTGGGTAGTTTTTTGATTACCGATTTAATTTCATTGCTGGTGATTGGTCTGTTTAGTTTTTCTGTTTCTTGCTTGGTCAGTCTTGAAGGTTGTATTTTTCTAAGAAGTTGTCCATTTCTTCTATGTTTTCCAGCTTGTTAGCATATAGATTCTCATAATATTCTCTTATAATTCTTTGTATTTCTGTGGGATCCATTGTGATTTTTCCTTTCTCATTTCTGATTCTGTTTATGTGTGTAGATTCTCTTTTTCTCTTAATGAGTCTGGCTAGGGGTTTATCTATTTGTTTATTTTTTCAAAGAACCAGCTCTTGGTTTCATTGATTTTTTCTATTGTTTTATTCTTCTCAATTTTATTTATTTCTTCTCTGATCTTTATTATGTCCCTCCTTCTGGTGACTTTGGGCCTCATTTGTTCTCCTTTTTCCAATTTCAGTAATTGTGTCTTTAGACTATTCATTTGGGAATGTTCTTCCTTCTTTAAGTAGGCCTGGATTGCAATATACTTTCCTCTTAGAACTGCCTTTGCTGCATCCCACAGAAGTTGTGGCTTTGTGTTGTTGTTGTCATTAGTCTCCATATATTCTTTGATTTCTGTTTTGATTTTGGTCGTTAACCCATTGATTAATTAGGAGAGTGTTGTTAAGTCTCCATGTACTTGTGAGCCTTTTTGATTTCTTTCTAAATTTATTTCTAGTTTTATACCTTGGTGATCTGAGAACTTGGTTGGTAGGA